>JAZKJV010000962.1:0-159009 GCA_037367405.1 Ottelia alismoides
TCCTATGCCCTTCATCCAGAACATGTAATTTACAGCAAATCTAAGACCGTAAAATTATATATTGTATGAAGGGCATAGGAGTCTCTGTTTCTGACGAAATTTGAATGACATATTGGAGAGATATAGTTATGAAAATCCACGGAAGCATTTGTCAAAAAATAAAAAAATTTGGGAAAAATACAAGCATGATGTAGGTAAGTTACCTGCATCATGATGTAGGCTCCCTTTCCTCTTTTAAAAAATCCCAAAAAGCAAAAAGTGCACACATCACGGGAATAATGATATCAAGAATACTAAATAGTATATGATAGCTACTAACATCTAATCTCGTAAATTCATCCGATCTGACCTAAGTCTATAATAAAAGAGTTTAATGGAGTTGTACTTGCTTCTTATTTTGATGATTTTTTTTGAAAAATAATTATATTTTTTCATCGATATATCCCTCTAATATGTCATTCTAATTTTGTAAAATTAATACAGTGACTTCAATGTCATCTATCTAGAATAAATAACTTTACGATCTTAGATATGTTGTAATCGATCTGTTCTATATAGATGGTGTATGAGTTTTTTTTTCTCTGATGAAATTAGAATGACATATTAGAGAGCTAGTCCTTTGTTTCAAATACTCTTTACCTTTTGAGGAATTGAATCCAATGTATTCATAGACAATCCAGTATTATATGAAATTTTACAAATTAGATATTCTGCAAAACGTATTTGTAATAATTGAAAACAATCTTATCCTATAAAATTTCAACTACGATCCTATAATAAAATAAAGATTTTAGTATACGTAAAAATAGCAAGATAACAGCCACGTTAAACACACAAAGTTTGCATAGTTTTAAATTATATTAGTAAACTACATGTATACTATTAGCATGTTATATTATTATATTGATATAGCTATAAATAAATAGGGGAAAAGACCAATGTCGCGTCAGTGCCACATGGCGGAGCATAAATGGGCGAAATGGACCACATCCAAAAGGGTCCCTCCATGGAAATCGACTCGGGGCCTGCGTCTCTCGGCGTCAATTTGCGTCACATTGGACGGAACGCGTTAGACTCGCCAGCACGGCTAACGCAGCGGGACAGTATCCACCCCCTCAGTTGTTCTTCCACCCGCTTTTGTCTCCTCGTTTCTCCTTTGCCTTTCTACCCGTTTCCTAATTTGTCGATATATGATTATTTTGGAAATTATTTTGAAACCTTCCTTATTTTAGGTATATATATTTTCTCTCTGCCCATTTGGATAAACCCCTCAATATTTTTTCAGAGTTAATACCCAAATGGATATTCCTCCCCCTAATTTCAGCAAATGTTTGGATATGTTCACGAAAACGTAAAAGGGGTGAAATGAAATCTGTGATTCTTTTGGGTCTGGAATCTTCTTGAGAAGAAGGCGTGATCTAAACCCTCCTAAACACGGACTTTTAACTTGCCCTTTAGGGTTCCAAACACGAGACATGCACTTTATCCTTAAATGTTGGAACACTAATCCCCTTTTCAATGGATACACGTAAAACCATTCACCCTCTCCAGTCCATATCTATCACCCTCTATACCCACACACAACTTGGTCCCCCTCCACGTCATCCACGGCCCCCCACAACCACACTGGGCCTCGTGTGGATCCCTCTCCTCTTCCACCCTCGTTCCGTTTTTGGCAAAGCCTCAAATTTAACCCCCCCGAATCAAACGTGGTTAGATCCCAATCGTGGCAAGTGGCCACGCGCAAAATCCACCTCTCCACCAATCACAAGCCCCTCCCCGGATGGTGCCTCAGCTCTCCACCAATCAGCTTCCAGATAAGGCGTCGCACGTGGCACTCAGGCCTCACTGAAAAGTGCAAGCACAGGGCCCCACCCCATCCCGCTGTACCCTTTTCCAGTACGAACTCAATAAGAACCGGGCTCCGATATTTTTAGATGCGCAACAGTTCTCTGCTCCCACACTCGAGATTCTCCACAGCCCTCTCTGTCCATCTTCTGAGGTGCGTGCGATTCGCGGAAAGTTTAAGATCGATGAACCGTCAGGAGGTCCTCTGGAGCCATCGGCGCCAGGAACGCCAGGGCCTGCGACAGCTGCCTCCGCCGCAGGGCACGGTGGTACTGCGCCGCCGATGACGCGTTCCTCTGCCAACTGTGCGACTCCTCCGTCCACTCGGCCAATCCGCTCGCGAGGCGGCACGAGCGCGTCCGTCTCAAGATGGCCAGCTCCTCCGATTTAATCCCCGACGATGAGCCCATGTGGCACTACGCATGTAAGCGCAAGGCAAGGAGCCCCCGCGGCACTAGCCGTAGCCCCGAGGCCAAGCAGGAAGGGGAGGTATCCGATTGCAAACCTCCAAGATCGGATCCGGTGGTTCCGGATATGGAGGCGGTATCTATTGAGAATTTCGCAATGGTGGAAGACGAGCAGCTTCTCTACCGCGTGCCCATCTTCGATCCTGTTCTTGTTGAATTCTCCTCCCCTCAGATCTCCGAAGATGAGGTGAAGAATCCCTTGCTCTCCTGTCTGCAGCAGCCGACAGATTGCGCCGCAGGATTCCTTCTGCAGCCGGATATAGATATCGGGGAGTTTGAGATGGACATGGAGAGCCTCCTCGGACAGGGGCTCGATGGGGATGCCTTCTGCATGGAGTTCCTGGGAGCCACCGACTCCCAAGAAGACAGAGGTGGCAGCACGTCGTTTCTTCCAGTGAAGGAGGAGGACGTCGAGGAAAACGAAGGCTCGTCGGCAACTGCTGCCCAATTCGATGGGGAGACGTTCAACATCAGCTTCGATACGGAGATGGAGGAAGAGGAGAAGGTAGCAGCGGCAGAAGGTTGCGGGCTGAGAAAGAGGAGGAGGATCATGCTCAGCCTTGACTACGGGGCTGTGATCTCTGCATGGTCGACGCAAGGTTGCCCGTGGACTGACGGAACAAGGCCCCAGCTCAATCCTGACGACTGCTGGCCCGAATATACAGTAACCCACTTACTTTTATTTTAATTATATCGAAGCTTAATAAACAAACCGTATCTCGGATTATAATTAAACTGTGTATATAAACAATGACAGGGAACGGTATGGGGAACAAAAGTCGAAGGTGAAGAAGAGGTGCAAAATGGAGCGCATGGCGGCGGAGGAGGCAGGAGTGGGAGCATGTACACTCCGATCCCAGACGTCGGGAGGGAGGCGAGGGTATCGAGGTACCGCGAGAAAAGGCGGACGAGACTCTTCTCGAAGAAGATACGTTACGAGGTGCGGAAGCTCAACGCTGAGAAGAGGCCGAGGATGAAGGGGAGGTTTGTCAAGAGGTCCTCCTTCGCCACGGCAAGCGGGGCAGCTGCATCAACCGTTGAGCAGCCGCAGTGCGCCTTCTAGCCCGGTGCGAATCAACAAGGCAACACAACACAATCCGTCGACATCGAAAAAGATGAACATATTTATCAGGCAATAAATTGGGACGAAGAGCTCCTGAGCAGGAGTTGTAATTTTTCCTGCTCCTCTCTGTAAATAGCTACTTCGTACTCCTTCAGTTGAGTGAGTTCTACGTGTTTAAATTAAATGATCTTTTTCCTCTTGGTGAATCGTTAGGAAATGCACTTCTATTGTGCCTCTGTCTGTTTCTTCATGGAGATCAATAAATCCTGACGTTAGTTAACAAATATTCAGCTTTTTCTGTTTGTGGTTGCTAAGAACATACGAGTGTAGACTATTCCAGT
Organism: Ottelia alismoides; assembly: GCA_037367405.1. Taxonomy (NCBI): domain Eukaryota; kingdom Viridiplantae; phylum Streptophyta; class Magnoliopsida; order Alismatales; family Hydrocharitaceae; genus Ottelia; species Ottelia alismoides. Next base: position 3,720 of record JAZKJV010000962.1, read on the forward strand.
TATGGAAATGAAGTGGCGGGAGATGAACAGTCGTAAATGGTTGGATTTGGAAGTATTTCTGTGGTCCGGTAGCTATCCAGTAAACATCATGCGTCTCCTCATCGCGTGGAAACGATACCTTTCGTTTGTGGCATTATAGGTATTCAATAGTTCGTTCAATAATTCCTTTTTATATCACATGGGGAGGCGGATCGTCTCCTCATCAGATTCTGCTGCAATAGCTCGAATCGTTCGATCTTGATCGAGCGATTCGCACGATCTTGCACTTTTTGTGAGTCCGTACTATGCAAAATTGTGTGAACCGCTCCATCAAGATCGAGCGGTTGTAACAGTTACAGCAGATATATCACCACAGCAGAGAATCCTCTCTATCATATTGTGAGTCTATTTTATATCAGCCATTTCAATTTCTTGTGCCCTAAAAGCACTGTTTTGATATGTTTTTTGACCCTTCAAAAAAGACATTGCACTGCAATCTATAAATTTTCTACCCTAAACATCGACTTAATTAGATTTTTCTACACTAAAATCTAACATTAAATTTTTAGATCTTCTTAGTTAAGAACAATCACCATGATCCTCAAAATCAACACTATCATCCACCACAATTTGCCTGTCACCTAATCACAGAGTTTTCAGCCAGCAAACCATTTGCCCAACTTTGCAATAATTTCCCCATACACATTTGCATAAGAAGTATCCATTGTTTTGCTTTTTCATTCGAATCCTCAACTTAAATTATGACTTTGCGCTTAATAAGTAATTCATGTTTACGTTAACTTATTTTTTCCAATACAATTCATGTTTACATTATTCAATACATAATTTTCTCGGATTTCAATTAATGTGCTTGCTTGATATTTAAACACAGTCTAAGACGCCTTCAATTTCTAATTTGGTTAAACAAACTCCTGGGTGCTGAAATGAATGTGCATTCACATAAACTATTTTGAATTGAATATCTAATTTTTTTTGAAGAAATTGAATATCTAATTTGATTAAGCTTTTTTTTTCGGTGGTGAATTGAATGCCTATTTACATTAATTGTTTGTATCAATATCTAATTTGATTAAATTAGTTCATCGTGTTGAATTGGAAGTGTATTTTCAGTACATATAGGTAATGTATTTGTTATTAAGACATATTTACATCATTACATAAATTGAGGGTTTTTATCAATTGTGCCCCTATAAGATATTGCAATATCCGTTATCTCCCTTTCTTTTTTAGCATATCAGTTCTGCTCTTGACTTCTTTCACAATGATTACTTGTGCCCCTTGGGTTAGTTGTCGTCCATTTCGACGTAAATAGACGTTAACTTTGGGGACACAAGGGGGATTATATAAAAAATAAGGACTGAAAGATCTTCCTCCCACTCTAACTCCCCCTCCTCCTCCCCCTCTGCCCCATCCTCCACCTCGAATACCACCACTAGTGGCACTTCTCAAGCCCCACCGCTACAAGATCATTGTGGAAGTAAGAGGAGCTTCCTCCTTTATTTAGTCAATGTTAGCACTGCAAGGGGATCAAGAGGAGACTAGGTGTACTCCAGCAAACTCGGGCCCCATCGAGCATCACTGCAAGGTCCCGACCATCAGTTGTTGTTCAATCCCTCACGGTTGCTTGCGTTGAAGATGAAGGGCATAGATGAGAAGTTGCAAAGGATAGGGTCGAAGGAGGTGATAGTGATCAACCACCCATGTGTTGCTCCTAATCTTTGCCTTGTTCACCTCCCCGCATCCCCTTTACCGATTGACTTCGGCCCCTCGATCCCCTCCTTTCCTTCAAGATGGCCAAATCAACCGCCCAAGGGTTGAAGATCACCGATCCCTTCGTGTTGCCAGACATCCCATGTACGATACCCAAGAGAAGGCGGAAGAGCACCTAGCAAAGCATGTCAGCTATGAAACACCGCTCCCACTGTGAATCTCAACACCCACTTCCAGGCCTTTAGCTTCGACTTTGAGAGATACCTCAAAGAGAGGGAGCGCTGACTGTGAACACAAGTCACTGTGGCTTGGAGAAGATCTCCACTGTTGGCGCTCAAAATTAGGGAAAAACAACCTCCATGTGCATGCCCTCCCTGTGATGCATTACTCTAGCTACTACTTGAGTCCCGATGAGGATGGAGGGTGTGGGGGGGGGGGGGCTTGGGAGTAGGGGATTTTTTTCTTGTTATGCACCTCTTAACAACATGATGGTCCGAACAAACCATGATTTATTTCAATTACTTTTTTTTGATGGCAAAGAGGGTGATCTCCCAATGTGGGAGTCACCGCAAAAATATAATTTTATTAGAGAGCAAGATTACATCATACTTTATCTAGACTCCCGGAAACTCAAAAGAGCCCTACAGTGGGATACAACGTTCTCTGAATAAAAATTTTGATTCTTAAAAATGTGCTCATTTCTTGCTAACCAGATTGTCCAAAGTACCGCAAAAAGTCTTGAGACGTCGTCTGAGGAGCTTCCACCTACCTTCCTTGTTGCCTCCCAGAAGTTCATTGACCCGTTCACATCTAACCACGGAATAGCCATTTCCCTCCAGACCTTCGCCGAAGCCACGCACCTGAAAAAAAGATGTTCTGAATTTTCAATCTGCTCACCACATCTATCGCAATTCACATCCTAAATCCCCAAGATTTTTGCCCGTCTGACCTTGTCACATAATTTGTTTTTCCTCAGGAACCATAGGAAAATTTTAATCCTATTCGGTATCTTGCATGCACATACAATCTTCATATCCTTGTAGAGGTCATGATCAGATGTCCCTGCTCCTCCGCTTCTCAACTCATCATAGAGCTTTTTGACTGAGAATCTTGTACTCGTCCATACATAATGATCCCTGGTCATAGAAAATTCACCTGCCAATTGAGCTGCATCCAAAAGTCTATCCAACTCCTCTCTTCTTCTGACCGAGAGGACCGCATCAAAAGATATCCGCCACTCCCCGCACTGTGCTAACTCCCTCAAACTTGCTTCTTTCGATGCAACCAATGCAAAGAGCCTTGGGAACCGCCTCTCTAGGGTCCCTTCCCCCATCCAGTCATCCCTCCAAAATCCGAACTCCCTCCCGTCACCTACCCGAGGCGTAAGTCTGTGCGATATGTGCCTTAACACCTCCCGCATTCCCTGCCAAAGTGGTGATTCAAAACGGATCGCACCTGCATCCAGGGAACCTTTTACCTCGTAAATCTTCCTCAGTAGCCTCGTCGCCAAGTCTGCGCTAGGACCCCAAACACACAACACCCATTTAGCCATCAAGGCCTTTTTCATATTCTCCAGATCACACATACCCAACCCCCCTGCGCCTTACTTCTCGTGTTCTCGTCCCAAGCCACCTTACTTGACAACAAGACTAATGGAAAGACACAAGTGATCATTGTGGAAGAAGTGAGGGGCGTAACTAATATTCCAAAAAAATAGGAGCATAACTGATATCGTAATATCTTAGAGGGATACAACTGATAAAAATCCTATATTTTAATAAATTATAGTTTAATAAAAAATGAAATATAATTGAATCAATTAGTATACATGCCGCAAGGACTTAACGTAGGTTGATACATGGTTGACTATTGGTGTACAACTTTTTTCAATAGGATCATTTAATATTAAGTTATTTAATATTTCCATTTGCAATCCAAAATCAGAAATAATGTATATCTCATTTTGACGATATTTGTATATAATATAACTTAGTACCATTATCCTATTTGATAAAACTTTAATATAAATAAAATAATACTAAGCAATTTCAATGTCAATATGAATCAATTATTAAATGCGATGCAATAACTTTTGGGGACTCCAATGAAAAAGCAATAAAAAAATGGATACTTCTTGTGCAAATGCGCGTGGGGTAGTTATTGTAAATTCGACAAATGATTTATGATAAAATAGTTACTCTCTCTCTCACCAGTTCTCTCTCTCTCTCTCCGGCCACTTCGAAGGAAGTTTGGATGCTATTAAGATACAAAGTCAAAGGACATATATTTTTCTATTACATAACTTTTCTATTAATATTTCTCTCCTAATTTTAAACTCTTTTGATATATTAGAAAAAGTTTAATATTAGGAGACATTTTTATGGAATAAACTCAATGGAATGAACTTTATTTTATAACCTTATTGTTTAGAAATGTCCTAAATATGAAAAGAGAATTCTAAACTGATGGGAATTATCAAAATCAAAATGCATCTAGATTTTTTTATAAGATATATGTTTTCATTTATTGCAAGTTTTTTTTATAAGTCAAGTTATTAAAAATGTTACTTACATATAGAATGGAAAAATATTTCAAATGAGTAAGAAGCTTTGATTAATCTATATGCTAAAGTAGTAAAGATAAGAACGTTGAATCAAGTAACAAGCGGATATTTTAGAAGTTGCTACATATCCTATGGTTGATCCTGGATTGAGATAAAATATATCTTCTTATGGCAAGAGTACAACATATTAGAAGATGTTGCATATTGTCTTTATTGTTATCTATTCTACCCAGAATATGATGGGTAGAGTAGAGGAGAAACTTCTGTCACAATAGGCCTTAGGAATTAGAAAAAGAAGGAGAAGTTTGATGAACACGCTAGTTGCCCAAACAATGCACGTAACAAATCAAAACAAAATCACATTGCTTTGATGAATGAAAACCAAGTACACATACTTTATTAGACATGTATACTTCTCAGATTAAAAATGATTATCAAGTTTGTATGATTGCAATAATTGATTATGTTAGCTTTCTTTCAAGACAAGGTTTGACTTTTTGGAGGAAATGATGAATCGAATATTTCAAGTAATCAAAGTATTTTTCTTGAATTATTGATATTCATTGAAGATCATAAGGACATTGAAGATGTTTTATTGGAAATCGAAGAAATAATTGCACCAAAAGTCTAAAAGGATAGTGTTAATATGGTTGCAACATTGACATTAAAAATATCATTATTGAACTTGGAAATGAATTGTTTTCAAATTAAGTTGACGAATCTATAGATGTCCAAATCGAAAACCAAATGATTGTTGTTTTACTCTATATGAATAGCCAAGGATGTGTACATGTTCCTCAATGAAAGGGTCCTTGAAGCTTTATTTTCATCAAATGGCTTGAGTTTTGCAAGATTGCATGGACAAGGTTATGGTGATGCGAGAAGTACGAGGGGAGAAGTTTATGGACTTCGAGCATTGATTCAAAAAGAGAAAAACTCATCCTTTTATGTGTATTATTTTGCATATCGGCTTCAATTAGATTTAGTAACAGTTGCTAAAAATAATATTCAAATTACGTTGTTACTTATTTGTTACTTCTTGGTGATACTCGGTGGGTATCATATCACAGTTCCCTAATTAGCATCACTTTGATATTTGCGTGATAGTTGTTGTTCTTGATGTTATGGTGCAAGATGGTTCAAATTGTGAACAAAGAACTGGAGCTCCTTATTTATTAGATTCTATCTTTTATTTTACATTCATCTATTATCTTATGAAACTCGTTGTGGATATTGTATCTGAATTATTACAGTCACTACGATGAATAGAGCATGATATTGTAAATGACATGAATTTGTTCAAGATTTCTACACAAAGATTGCTACTTTTAAAAACAATGGATGGGACTTAATGCTAAAAAAATAAGTTGCTTTTGCAGAAAGTAAAATATCGATGTTCTTGAGATGGACTGACCTTAGTTGGTTCATAAAAGGAAAAATAAAGCTGGTTGAACTTAGCAGCATGTGTACGTAAAACTTTTGAAATGTGTAACTATTTGAATATAAAAAGCTTCTATATCATAAAAACACTTGCATGAAATAATGATGATGATGATGATGATAGGAGCCTTCAGCTTATGAACCATTCACTTGACAATAGTTTCAGTCTCGTATCTACTCTGGCTTTAGGAAGTATCCTTAATGTTGGGAATGTTTCCTAACAATATAAGATAAACTCATCAAGTAAGATCTTGTAATTTAAGCATACTCCATGTATATTGGTCAATAGTTCCTTCAAAATCTATGAATATGATTTTTGTCATATGCTTAGTTCATTGATATAAGCATTTCACTACTATATTATTTTATTTTTGAATAAAATAACTACTCAATGGATATGATATCGCTCGTGAATACGTTTCCACTTCTTAAACATGGGCATATGTTATACTCACTCTTGATATAATATCACTAAGATTATAACCATATTAATCTCAAGGAATAGGCGAGAGAGTCGTGACAGGTTTGGTATTTTCAAATATACCATAATTATGATTATTAGTATCCTTTCATATATGTACAATGAAATTATTTAATTCTTCATATCTTTTATGTCACATTCATCTCAAAGATTAAGCGGGACGGGGTTGTGACATGTCAGTAAAACATTAGCTACAGTTTGGCTTCGTACTTTAAATGATGAATGAAGACTTATTATTGAAAAAAAAATTAAATTATTTATTGACATGGGAATTTTGTTACAAGGAAATTGTGGGACTTACCTCCTAGCCTGAGTAGAAGTAATGATTAGTGTTATAGGTTGTTGGGCGACCGGAAGGATGCCATGAGTGAGGGTTGAAGGACCTCAATCTTCGGTGGGGCATAACATAAAGAAAGAAAGACATGGAATGCAAGTAAATCCAGGCATCCACTACCGATGAAAACGAGAGAGGACTGCTTTTTCAGAGGAGGTGGAAGGGAGTTGGGATACAACAGTCAGGCCTTAAAGTCTTCTAGCAAGGCTACAAATTCAGATTCCCTCCATTAACCTCGCTCTGCTTGATGTATTCGAACCCCATGCATAAGTGATCAACACAATGAAAATGTTTGTTACCGATGTTGCCAATTCTAGTCAGTTAGCCCTCATTGACTATAAATTATGACTCTCTTTTTTCCTAGTGAAATGAGAGAATCATGCGAAATTAGACACTTCCATGGACACTTTGACTAGACACTGGCATAGCTTCGACGGGTCTCAAAGGGTGGAGGGTGGCTAAGGCTTCAAGGGATAGCCTAACAAAAGAGTTACATACAACTATTCTAAGATTTATAGTTTTATAAGAATATTTAAGGATCTCATGCTTAAAACGTCACAATAAATTTGGGTTATAGTGACTTTTTTTTAAAAATCTGTCACTAAATTAGTCGTTGTTAAATATATATATATCAATGATACTATTCATTGCGAAACTATTTTTTATACTTGAAATTTAATGATGAATATAATATCAATAGCAATATCATTAGCAGCAGTCCATATAGTGATGCTTATCAGTTGCTATTTTTCAAAATTTTAATTAATCATCTCTAAATTTTTAGTTCAGACTTTAGTGAAGATTAGTTGAAATTTTTAAAAATAACGACGGATAAGCACCGTTTTATGCACCACCGCTAATGATATAACGACATATATTATATTTGTCGCTAATTTCAAATATACAAAATAATTTCGTAATGAACAATATCATTGCTATATATTTAACTACGACTGTTTAAGGGTATGACTTTCTATTTTGCAACGAATAGTATCATAGTTGAAAAGTAAGTGTTATAACAGTTCCTCTAGCATTTGAGGATGTACTTTATCCGCCACTTCACAGACAGTATACTATTTCCCAATTCCAGTTGGTCACTCTTTTCTTTTTCCGATCATCCATTTTGGTATCCACCTTGTGGGAGATTATTGCATGTATTCTCTCTTCTGATATATTATTCCTTACCATCGATCAATCGATATCGATCTTCTGCCAAAAGGAAAAATATAAAACTTTATTGTTCTTTATGATTGTTTGCTTTAATCATATCACGCACTCCTTTTTTTAAGAAGGTTTTGCTCATGTTTGTCAAGTTGCTATGTAATCACCTGGCGCACAATATTGTATAACCATCAACTATAAACAGCTCACTGTCAATCCTTTACCTGCACATTCAAGCATCAATTAATTTAATCTAAAGATTTCGTGTTTGTGAGTTTTATTACAAATATCATGTATAATTACTGTAACGTTCCGGGCTTTGTTCCTGGTACGTTATTGAGGAAAACTGACTCTGACAACTTGTTGAGTACGGACCTAGATGAACATGTTGACAACCACCCAAAATGCTTAAACCCAAGTTATTAAATAGTAATCCCCACCACTTATAAAACACACCTACACTTCGTGAGTTTTAGATGTGGCACTATGTTTGGGGGTATGGGTGTTAAAACCTCCCCCGCTTATATTCGCAACGTCCTCGTTGCGACATGGCCATCACTTATTCCCAGTGACAGTGGCGGCTGCACACTCCGGGTAGCCATTTCCTCCTATCTCTTTGTAGGGGTGGCTCCACCTCTCGGGGAGCTCTTTCCACTATCAGAGAGAAATTGGCTCTGATACCACTTGTAATGGAACAGGTCGCGTCAACCGGCGGAAGCATGCAATAAAGATAGCACGACCGAACCGTTACCCAAAAACATGTATGGCAATCATTGAGCATAGATAATATCAATTCCACAAAAAGTTCATTCAACAAAGTGCACAATTATCACCACTCCAACTGGGGCATTTTTGCAAAAACTATTATAAAATTTTAAAATGACATCTCAACAGTACCTGTAGGTATATTGATATCCTTAATTCTTCATAAGTTGTATCATACCATGTCAGGAATCCCGAGGAATCCGTACCACGATCAGATTAAGCAGTCAACCATGTTCTTCACCCGAAATTAGCAAACATAAAATTTTCATTAGCCTAGTGCTCGGTATGCATCGGGGTCCATGCAAGGGTATTCTAACGGTCCTTGATCTGTTATAATTCATGTACTTGGATTTCATGTATACACATCATTCATTGCCTAGATAATTCCCATGCATGTATAAATTCGATTCCTAACATGTATAATTTAAATATTTTTATAAACATGGGTATACATTTGTAAATTTCATAAAAAAAGACATACATCTCTTCAATCTTGTGGGAGCATATTTCATACGATATGTAACTACTACATAATTATTTAATCATATAAAACACCTTGCATAATAGCCCCCGTGAGTTTGATGGTTTATTTTTTGGGATTTTTACCCAGCAGACCCTATAAACATTTTAAAATGCCTCTACAACCTTTTGCACAACGTAATTACCCCATCGACCCTTTAAATTACCCCAAGAACCCCCTCGGGCTTAAACCATTTTACCTGGAGGGTTCATGGGGTAAGAGTTGTCAAGTTTACAGGGTCGAGGGACGAATTAGGTTGTTTCAAAGGTCGTGGAGGTGATTGGAAAAGTTTATAGGGTCTGTCGGGTAAAAATTCCTAATTTTTTTAAACCAATTCTTGTATAGCATGTAATAGTTTACTCTTTTTAAACCATTTTCTTGCATAACTCATAATGTTTACCTTTATAAATCAATTTTCTTGTATAAAATTCATATGCGTATCTTGTTATATGTTTTCAACCGCTGGCACTTACGGTCCATGGCATGACAGTGTAGCTACAACTGTAGAGGATTTAGCTTTTGCATCCGTGGTTCCTTGCAACCACACGCCCCATGCGGCATTGCCCCTTACGGCATTAACATGACAGTGTACTTACAACTGTAGAGGACTTAACTTTCGCCTCCGTGGTTCCTTGCAACCATACGCCCCTTGTGGCGTTGCCCCTTGGGCTAACACGACCCCTTGCGGTCGTCCATGTGACTCCTTATGAGTATGTACCTTAATAAAATTTGTCTTTCATATTTAGAGTTTTGTAAATGTCTTTACAATGATTATTTTCAATATTTTTCATGAATCATAATGTGTACTGTGATGGACATTAGCTAGTATTTCCTGTCGTATCATGTTAGATCAAGCTATGTAACTTGTTTTACATAAATTGTATCGAGTCATAATTACATGAATTGTTAGGTGTACTATCACCATTATATAATCTATTAATTATACACTTGTATACTTTATTTCAATGTGCTATTAATGGTGGATTGCATTATAGTTTGTAGCATGTTATTACATTCTTTTCATAGTAATACTTATTAACCTTAGACTCTTATGGTAACTGTATTACTATTACATCTGATGCATCATAAAATTATAGAAAGTTGTAGTACCAAATTAAGCATATTTACTTATGAAAGGGAGGGACAAATAATTCATTTTCTTTTTTTCAGCATGAATCATGAGATGTATATTATACTATACGGACACAATGAAAATATACTATTTATATAACTTGACCAACACAATATTCCCTGAGTTTTCATATGTATATAAAACCACGTTTTATTATATATGTTAAACCATTATTATGCTCATTTCCTTGTATAAACCTTACAAATTTTGATATTGTCAATTGTCATGAAATAAGAATGAGTGTAAGGTATTCAAGTCGTTCCTTTTATAACCATGATCATATAGCAATCAAACCATGTATAATTAAAAACTTTAACAGGTTGCACATATTTGTGTTATCGCATAGAAGACAATATTATTTAATGATGTAATATTTGACTTGAAGGTAAATTCTATATAAGCTCTATATTCTATACCATACATGTCAAAGTTAAGGAAGATTGGTATAAAAGGATACATGGGATTTTGTAGAGAACAATAAGTCATCAATCTCACATATTCACAGTCAATGGAGAGTTGTCGCATAGTCTTTACATCACGGATACAGGATGGAATGACGAAGAGAGCACACCAGACAATCTCCCATATTTTCATATTCCAATGTTGATATCAATTATCTATCATTTATGATAATGAAAAAAGAATATGTTTAACCAATTTAAAAAATAATCAGCACTACCATGATCAATGAACGGTATATTGTTGTGTATTAATCCAAAATATGGTCACATATATTTTTGAGGTATTATCTCAAACATGATCATTGATCATGTGTATTATTCTACGAACCCGACACATATATTTAAATGTCTAATCGATATCAAATCAGTGTAATAGATTTTAGCTGACTCATATACTTAAAGATCATAGTACGGATGAGATCGTTGTATATATAAAATTCTAAACCGATACATACAATCAGTGGTCCATTCTATATTGAATCGATGTATATAAGTAATAACCTAAAGCTGATATGTATACATCTATAGATTGTATCTCAAACTTGATCTTGATTTATACGCAATCCTAAAACCGTACATAGATCTATAAATCGTAATCCTAAATCGACACATACCTTAAGTCCGGCGGATTTGTATATACTGCTGGCCTCTACGTCCTCTTCATGCTTCCGCGTCGATGTTAACCTCCATCGAATCGTCATCGTCGTCCCCTACAATGAGGATGATTCTCCCAGCGAGATCTTTCTCCCTCTCTCTAACTCTCTGTCTCCCATCTCTCTGTTTTTTTTAAAAGGGCAAGTGGCGTGAGGGAGGAGTATTCGTTGGACTTTTATTGTGATTATAGGGATAGATAATGATGTATTAATAACCCATTCAATTGACATTCAAGTCTCCATAAATTAATAATATGAATCTAATAGTAATGTGTGCAAAAATATAAATATGTTGGGGGATAGAACAATCTCATCCGTTACAATTACACATATATCTATATGACCATATTGTCATTCTTATAGATTCAAATAGTTACATATCCTGCGTAATCTCGGGGATCTCTCGTAGATATAAACACTATTATGGCCACTTAATTGAGAAGAAACAATGACAGAGATCTAGGCAGTGGGCGTACCTGGACGCCTCCAATGGGAGGCGGCAGCTCGTTTGGGGGGAGTATAGAAAGATGACGAAGGTGGCCGAAGGGCCGACACAACATCTCCTTTCGACCATCTCATGGATCTTGTCAGGGTCACTGGAGAATTGAGTTTAGCCATCCGTGCAATCATGGCAGTAGGGGGAGAATTGAGGTTAGTCTTCCTTCATCATATCTCCGTTCTACTTTGTCCTAAGCTCTACCCCTCTCTTTCTCTGCGAGCAGATCCTCTGCAGTACTGCAGACTATTGTAAAATCGTGGATCACCCGAACCGCTCGATCTTGATCGAGCGGTTCACACGAATTCAGTGTTTTTGTAGGTCCATACCGTGAAAATTCGTACGAACTGCCCGATCAAGATCGATGGACTTGAGCGGTCCGCGATTTCACAGCAGACCTCTGCAGTACTGAAGAGGATGTGTTTCTCCTATCACACACATTTCTCCTATCACACACATTTCTCCCTTGTCTTCTAAACGCACATCACCCTTCAAACCTTTCGCTTCGACAAATCCCTGTTATGCCTTGTGAATTTTGTTTTTACTTTTCGCATGTCTGGGTTAATTACAGAAAGACCCTTATTCTTGAGTTTTTACATCTCCTAGTCCCTATGCGTTTTGATATATTTTAAATGCCTAAAAGCATTGAAGTCATAATTAAATAAGATATATTCAAAAATCAAATAAGTAATAGTGTTTTAGATACCTCATTACCAATATTTCAATAAAAATAGTCCCAGATTTTTATCTCTGCTTTGGTTTTATAAAATCCTATTTTCTATCTTATTGTTTTTCGTTAAAGCTGATTTTTAAAACTTTATTTTTTCCCTATTTTATTTATTTTAAAATACTAAAAAATCAATGAGTTTAAAAATCACAAAAACATTTTATTTTTATTTTTTTTGTAATTTTCTATCGCATTTCTATAACTATTAAGAAATGTTCCCTTTGTATATATAAATCCATTTTCTTTTTCATAAAAGGTTTTCAAATTTAAAAACAAAATAGATAATAAATAATAAAACAAATTTTGTACCAATATTTACCATTATTTATATATAATTAAAAGTTGAAATTTGAAACTCGCGAAAATCCCAAAAACCTAATAATAAGGGGAAAATACACAGAAAGAACACAAGTGGATCACACTGTGCGTGCATTACTGAGTTGAGTTTTACATGCCGCCCAGAGACCGTCCTTAGTAATACCATGATAAAAAAAGTTAGAATAAAAATTGTTTGTTTTGAGTCTGGATTTGAACTACAATCATGACACCTTTTTAGCATACTAATCTAGGATCATATTAGTAACAAAGGCCTCTCACTTAAAGTGAGAAACAAGGAATTCAAGATGCCAAAAAATAATGGGATTTTTACCCTAGATTCACATAAACTTTGTAAATTATCTTCTCGACTTTTGAAATAACAATATTCCTTCCTCGACTGCGTAAACTTGCTAACCCTTATCCCACGAACCCCGCGGTTAACTTCCATCTATTTACCCATTAAATGTAACCAAATTCCCTTAAAATGAGGTACATATGACCTCTTTATTTAAAAAAAAACAAACAATGCCATTCTCCTCCTTGCATCCCATTCCTCTCCCCCTCCCCTTCCTCCTCGGCCTGCAACTGTAGCTGCTCCTCCACCTGCAGCCGCAACTACTCCTCCAGCCCCTCTCTCCCTCTGCACCACTTGCAGTCGCAACTGCTCCTCCACCTGCGGACGCAACTACTCCTCCAACCCCTCTCTCCCTCCGCGCCACTTGCAGCCGCAACTGCTCCTCCACCTGCAAATGCAACTACTCCTCTAGCCCCTCTCTCCCTCCGCACCACTTGCAGCTGCAACTGCTCCTCCGCCTGCAGCCGCAGCTTCTCCTCTGGCCTCCCCAAACTCCGACCTCCTCCTCTCTCGTGCCCCCTCCCCCTCTTCCTCTCCCTCTGTTTCTCCCGCTACCGCCTGACCTCCTCCTCTCCCCAACCCCCTTACCCTCTCCCTCTCCATCCTATGTTTCATCCGCCGTTGCCTCCCTAACCTCCACCTCTCCCCCAGCCCCTCCACCATCTCCTCCTTCCCCCTCCAGACCCATACCACCACCGACGTCTCCAACTTCTTGTACACCACCCGCAATGTCTTCTGCATGCCGCTGATGTTCTTGAATGGTGCCCTCACCGCACCCCCTCCGCCCTCCTGATGAATCTGTGATTCATCATACTAAAAGATGAAAATAGAGATCTGTTTCCAAGTAATTGACTGCATTATCATTTATTCTGCATTTTTACCATCCATGCACTTAAAATTAATATTGGTATTTTAGCACTCATAATTGCATTCATAATCATGTTTACATTTGCACCTAATTTGATGCATTTTTAGTTAATTCATGCTAACTCCAATTGACATCAAACCACCTTCATTGTGTGCATATTAATAACAAGATTAAAAGAAAAATACAAAAAAATATTAACTCAAATAATTGGCCCGTGAGACAAAATCCCAATTTCAGAATAGACAGACTAAAACATTCATATCTTCCTTATAAAGTGTCCAATTTATGTCTACTCACTTCTAAAGTAATACATATTCAAAGATCTTTCAAACAATACCAATTTTATAAAAAAATCGGAGCTCATATGTCAAAGTTGGGTTTTGGGCTTCTTTTGCGCATTTTGTGTTTTACTTGTTTTTGACATGATATTTTATGTGCATAATTAACTTTTTTTTCTTTTATTTGTTTTTCATCTATTATCCTGTATGAAAGTTTAATTAAAATACATAAAAATCCAAATTCAAAATGAGACTGAAATCAAAGAATTTGACCAAGTCTGAGTGTCCTTGTCAGTCTGTACAAATTTTCCCTATTTTTCCCACTTTATTTTATTCTCTTATTTTCTTATTTACTAAAAATCTAAAAAATTATATTAATATGTAAATATTTATATTTGATTTTATCATATTTTTTTCTCGATTTTTATCTTAATTAAAAATCACTAAAAATTTACAGAATCCCAAAATCAAGGTATTTTATGTACATAGAGTACCCCAAAAATATTGTTTTGTACAAATGACCTCTTTTGCTCATGATCCCTTCATAAAAGTTGTAGATCTCATCGAGACGAGTAACTTTTATGAAGAAAACTTTTCGATCCGAGGTAGTTTGTTATTTCTTCTGATTTTTTTATTTTTATTTCTCGATTCTTATGGAGTTGACACATGTGTCACTCATTTTAACCCCCTCTTTGTTTCATTTTTATAAAAAAATAAATTAAAAAAATAAAAGTAAGCCGGTGAGAGGGGCTCCTCCTCCGCGGTGATTACGTCCTCCAACGAGATCATCTGAAGCTTCTCGAGGTCTCCACCGATCGCGATTGAGGCGACAACCAAGAACGACACCTCTGCCTTCCAACCCGGGCGACTACATCTCTTCTTCTCCCTTTTTCTATTTCCTCTGTTTTCCTTCTTTTGCTCTGTTTTCGTTTTCTCTTATTCCGCAAACCAACTGTTCCTCCTCTTCCCATCCATCATCTCATCACACCACCCCCGTCAAACCTCGCATACGCCCACCATCACCCCCTGCACTCAGTGACCCACCAAACGCTTCCATCGCACGTGCCTGTGCAACAGCGCCTCTCGCCGACCTCCGCACGCTAGCCAGCCGACTGGAGATCCGCCTTCATCCTCGACAACCTGCCAAGATCGCTCCAGGACTTCCGCCTTCCTCCGCTTGTAGCCTTCGTCGATGCCTGAACCCTCGCCCAGCCGCAACCTCGCGTTGCACCAGCCCACACGTCCATCGCTCCCCTCGTCGGACGTGTGTCGCCCAACCTCCTCCAATCGCGCGCTCGGCTTCCAGGCCGCCTTCGACACATTCTGCGGGACGACCTCCTGCTAGTGACCAAGCCCTCGTTGTCCCTTATACTCCCTTCACAGCGGCTGTCGCGGTTGATCTCCAGCCCTCTCCTTCAACCATCGCACACAGCCACCGCCGCCTTGGAATCCACGGAAGAAGAGAACCCCCCGGTTCTCACGTGAGGGAGCACCCCTTTCTGGGAAAATTACGTTCTAGATCCCTCACTTTTCATCAAATAACAAAAGCATCCCACCTCTTAGTTGACGTCAGAAGCATGTTCGGTGCAGCCCATGGGAAACTTGCATTAATAACCTTGAGGGTATAGGTAATTGCATCTAAGTCCTCATCAGCATGTTTTATTTATGCATTTTATTTTCATATTGTATTTATATCTTTACGTTTGCACTTTAATTTGAACCTCATTTTGGCATCATTTTACTATTAAAAAAATGCATTTTATTCTATAATTAATTCTTTACATTGTGGCATGCTATTGATATTTTTATTCTCTGTGATTAATTAATTAATATTATTCTTGTGAGAATTTGCATATTTTACCCACTGATTGCTCTGAAATTCATAGTTAATTAACCATAATCTCAAAAATTATACACGGATCATAGAATAAATTGTTAGTAATATTTTACCAAAAAAGAATTGCATTTACATGCATAGTTGTCTTTAAAATTCATTTTGTGCATTTCACTAATTAATTTTTAATAGCTATTAAATCTAACATTTTTAGGGTCTAGGATTTTTCTGAGATATATTACCCAGTAATATATCTTAGATAATTTTATTTCTGTAAAATAAGTGGATTTAGTATTTATTATAATTAATTATTGGCAATCTCATTATCTATACTCATAAATTCACTATTTATTCATCTTGCATCAAAAAATTCCAAAAATATTATAGTAGCCTAATTTCACCATATTTAACATTCTGTCCAAGTTTGAAGTTTTTGAAATTCATTTTAATCGAAACTTACAATTTGATCCCTGAACTTTACCAAAATTGCATTTGCCTCATTTATTGTAGTTAAAAATATAAAAAAATCTCTTTGAAACCTAACCTCGAGATCGACTAAAAGCCAACCTATGGAAATAGTCGCCTTCTTGATTTTGAATTTGGAACTTATCAAGTAAAAAATTAAATTAACCGCTCGCTTTAATTAAATAATAATAATAATTAGTGGTCATTTTGATTAACCCTTAATTGCCCGCCTGCAACGAACGAATATATTTTAATCGTTAATTCAACAAAATTAACAAGAGCATTCAGTGATTCTTCAAATGGCATCGTTGCCGGGGAGGTACGACTTAGGTTGTTTTTAGAAATCAAAATTTTAGGTTTTCCATCCCCGGGTAGTATGATCCCCGGTTTTTCTTATAATTATTTCTCCATTCTTTTTTCTTTCTTTAACATTTGATTTATTTTTTTGTATATTTTTTGAACCTCTCTAATATTTGATCTTTTATTTTTCGTGTGATGTACTCGGTGGACTTGGAACGACTCTCTTAGAAGCCGACGCAACTCGAAGCGACCAAACGTCCAACGGAATTTAATTTTTGAGAGAGAGAGAGTGTGTGTGCATTTTTATCTAATTTATAATTAATTACTAATTTCCAACGGTTCCTGATCGGGTTCTCACGTGTGTAAAAAAAGATTGGACTCTCTGTGCTGTGTCAGACCTGTTTCACTCTTCGATGAGGGTGGGGCTCGACTTGAGTGGTTTGTAGTTCTAGGAGTACACATATAACTATTAGAGATAGTAGAATTTTTTATTGTGCTCGAATTTAGGACGACACTACACTTAACTATACGCACTAGATCGATTCTTATTTAGCCAAATAAATTATTCTATCACTCGCTAATAGAAATTCATGTTCTAGGTGCGATTTCCCATGCATGCATTAGATTTATTTTTCTAGGAAACTTTCAATTCTGTTTAGCATATTGCACGAAGATTGTGAGGGAGCATTGCAAGTATCTATGACTCGGATTCATCATCGTATTTCCCGTTGCATGTCTTTTCAATTCTTCCTCGATTTTCATTCACATAAGGAATAAAATAAATTAGATCCCCGTGTAGACATGCATTGATCTCCACTCAAATTCAAAGAGATAACCAAACTAAAATAAGGTGACTGCTAATATTATTGATTAATTAAAACCGGATAAAATTGAAAATCATTGTTTTCGGGAGAGCAACCCCATTATTGTTTGATTTTACTTCAAGTGAGAGGGATGAACACTAGGATAGAGCCAAACAAGGATTTTCATATTGACTAGTGATTCTACAAAAAATGATTAGCCACTTCTATATTAGGATTTACAAGAAGCCGGTAAACGGTACGTATTTCCTTAACAGAGTAGGAGGTTTAGAGGACACTGCATAAGGCTCCGTCCTCAAGTAACGTTGAACCATACTCATACGGTCTGTTCATACTACCATACTGGCTGAAAGTGTGTGCAACAAGTCGTAAGAGTCAGGACAGTCTGTAGGAAAATACATGCACCTAACAGCTTGCTAATTCTTTCCAATTTTGCATTTGTCGCCAACTAAAATAGATAAATAATTTGGTTAAACCTTCACGACCTTCACTAAATTGAGTTGGTGAATTTGGAGTTTGCATTTGTGTATTGAATTGTGTGACAGTGCACTTGCACACACAGATTGTGGTTTCACAAATATTCTTTCCATTCCTTTCGAAAATGTCAGAATTTTAGCATTCTTACCCAGACTCCATGGGTCACGCTCACATGACAAACTTACAATCTTTTTTTCCACTTTCTTTTCAAAGAAACCCTCTCTTTGAGAGATTTTCTCCCCAGCCATTATTTTCACCCACCATTGGTTGATACTTCAAGATACGAACCGCTCACAGAACCGAACATGTTCTTTGAAGACATAGTGGAGCGAGCGGATTTGAGGATGAATATTGGCGTAACCGGCTTTGATAGAGGAACACGATTCCTGATTACGTATGAAAATTCACTGTTTGAACCATCCTCTACTCTGGATGCTTCACAACACGAGTATGATCACTTTCCCTTTGATCACATAGATAACACACAAAGTCAAGGAAATAGGACTCATGAACAAACCCTAATTACAGAAACTGACTAGATCTCGATTCCAGAGAAAATACCAATGTAGCAGCATACCAAGCATAGTCACTCATCTTCGAGTCATGAGAATATAGTGGATGACATA
The DNA here is from genome assembly GCA_037367405.1 of Ottelia alismoides. Classification (NCBI taxonomy): domain Eukaryota; kingdom Viridiplantae; phylum Streptophyta; class Magnoliopsida; order Alismatales; family Hydrocharitaceae; genus Ottelia; species Ottelia alismoides. The sequence continues at coordinate 22,505 of JAZKJV010000962.1, forward strand.
GCTCGGATCAATAAGAGAATAGAGGTTTTGACAGAATAATTTGATAATGTCATCCAAATAGTAAAAGACATGATCATCAACCAAGAGGAATAAAAAAATCACACAGTGAACCTGAAACTCATCACGTGTCGGATCTCCACATGCAGACACCACATAACCAGTCCACTGATAATCTTACTAAATCTAGTGAAAATTCTAAAAAAATAAAAAATCAGAAAATTCAAAAAATCGGACAACATCAATATGGAAGCGTTCAACAAAAGTTTGATCTTAGAGATTCCATTAATCAAGGCCATAGAGTATGCACCTGATCTTCAGAGGTTCGTAAAGAGTCAATTATCACCTAAGAGGACGGGAAAGAAAAGATATCAAACAGAATATCATTTAATTACCATGACCAGTTCAATGGTACTGATCTAGACAAACAAGGTCCAGAAAGTCAAACAGTTGACCAAGATGACATGTGAAATTGAGAATATTGTGTTTAATAATGTTCGAATTGATGATGATTCTACATTGAATATCTTCCCCAAGGCCGTGTTTGACAAACTCAAACTAGGACCGCTCAGAAAGACCCGAGTGATCGTTCAATTCCCTGACCTATCCACAAAAAGACTGAGAGGAATATTTTCCGTCATCATTAATTTCCAAGGTATCGCACATAGAGTGGACTTCATTGTCCTGGATATTGAACACTGAGGAGATGTATCTGAGTCTCCCATTATTTTGGAAAAGTTATTTCTAGCCGCTGCTAGAGCGACTATTAACTACGAAACTCAAGACATATTCCTAAACCCAAAAACAATCGATCAAATTCTCGAAAATACACCAAACCCTGAGACACCAGAACAAGAAACCGACGGTCGTGACATAGAAGAATCCTTATATATCCAGACATCTCCACTTATCACATAAACAAATGAAGGACAAACATCTTATGAAACGACTAACGAGATTATAAAGGTGAATAAATTTAACCAAGATACATCCAATTTACCACACCCGGACAAGATTATTTCATATCTCCTCGAGTGCACATATGCAAAGCCAACAGAGAGCAAATACTAAGGCCGCGTGCTGACTTTTCAAGATTTTACAATTTATATGGAGACTCATCTGACAAGGAACCTATGGTCAACTCCTCAAAAAGAATATCTCATGAACCGATTAAGAATGTGACTTTCAACATTTCGGAAAAAGTATCTCCTGAGGATTTCTTAAAAATGATCGGTCGTATCGCCTTGATCATTGGCCACCCTTTCACCTGCCCCCATCGATTCCCTTGTATATATTCTTACTAGACTTAGGCCAAGGCCTAAGTATGGGGGGACCGATGCCATCTGTAGTTACTCATCATTCTACTCCTCATTCGCACTGTATATTCTTCAGATCTCATCACTTCTCATACCCACTCATGTTTTATACTTAGGCGGACCGGAGCCAAAGTATAGGGGGGACCGATGCTCATCATGTATATATTCATCCAATTCTCCTCTTGACCTCGACCGCTCCATTTCTTCTTCTTCTTCTTCTTCTTCTTCTTCTATACTTAGGCTGACCAGAGCCTAAGTATAAGGGCCTTTTTATTTTTATTTTTTCTCTCCTATGTTTAGCACGAGCTATGTCTTCTTGTCTCTTCTTGTTATTTGAGGACATAACACACACTAAGTATAGAGGATGTATATAGGGGGGTGTACATATTATATATTATATATAGGGGGGCGTGTAAAGTATAGAATCCCCATCCTGAGTTCCTCCACGATGTCTCCCCCATCTGCAACATGTCCCCGCTTCATTCCTCTACCCTTGAGCTCCCTGTCACGCACTTGATCGACAATAGTTGTTGTTGCGATAACACCTGTTGTTGTTGATGCGACCCCGATGTTGGACATGCGAGCCCACGGTGAGCCATTATGCAATAAATGTTATTGCGAATATCATTCCCTGATCCGAAATGAAGAATAACTAATTTGCATAATAGGTCCCTTAGTATAATTAGGGTTATGTACCATGTCCATCTTGATGATCATACAGCTGATGGTTCAATTATTTAATTATAGAGGTTGGTGCTTGGATGAATATCTAAAGAGTTAGATTGAGGACTCATCAAGTACCGTCAAATGATTGTTAAGAGATGATCTCCAACCCGAGTAGGAGATGGCAATCCTTTCTCACTTGGCTGATATCTGACTGACCTCTTGATGCAGGTCCTCTACATGGGAATAGAGATTCGGAGGTGTCAGATTAGTTAGGTCAAAGAGTTGACTTAATGAGATCGAGATAACCAAAGTCATATGTCGTATGCTGTCACGATATAGGCATGCATCCTCTGACCGGAGACAAATATGTTACTATATGTCTGAGTATGTACATTTGACAGACCAATAGGTTGATGACCTAATTACGATCTATACACCGGCACACTGATGCGCATATAAGGGCATATGAGTAATACGATCTCTCAAAGGGATTATACAGGTTCATTACTAAACCAGAAGATATGAGCTCACTCATGAGATATTGGGAAGAATCAAATTCTGTGCACGGTCGTCTCACTTTGGAAGCTTGACTGAATTTGTAGGTTTTATATATACTTTTGAAAAAGTATATGATCAACACCTGGGTATGATATATGCTTTTGGAAAGTATATGATCAATACCGACTCCCAATGATCGAATGAGAAACTTGATGATAAAACTCTGAAGTAGACAGTGTAAAATTGATCTTATACTTCAGGTTTATTCTGGGTCTTCCAGTATACAGGATGTACAGGTATTGGGAATGCTCGAGGGCGATATGATCATAAACTATTGTATAACCATGATGCTTCCATTCCGAGGGAGTGATGAAACAGGTCTGGATTTTAGTGACTCCTCTCATAGAGAAGTAATCTGATCTTAGTCCAAATGTTGGACATTGATCTGAATGTGATTCAGATGTAATAAGAAAATTAGATTTGGTGTCTTGATTTAATCAAGCATCTTTGGGAGGTCCACAAGATCTGGATTTGAAATATGATCACAATATCCAAGTCACTATACATGGAACAATGCAATCGTCCTGTCCTTATCTCCAAGTATCCGCAGAGAAAGCGCATTATCCTTGAAAGAGTTCATGGATAATTTCATTGTTGATATATGTATCCGAGCATTGAGAAAAATGGATAATTAATTGTGATTTAGTTATCATGAATAGTATGAATTTGATTCATATTATTAGGAGAGTTATCTGAGATAATTAAATGTGATTTAATTATCAAAGATGTGAATTATGTGAATGTGATTCATGTTATTTGGGCACATGAGAATAGAGATCCATGATGATTAAATGTGATTTAATTGTCATGGATATGAATAATGTGGATAGCACTATCCATATTATTCAGGTATATTATAAATACGATTTATAATAAATTAAAGAGAGCATATTGTGATTTATATTTGTTAATTAATTATTAATACGAATTGGATTCACATTGGATGATTAATTGAAAATATAATTTACATTTTGTTTTGGGATATGAATGTGATTCACATTTTTCCAATGGCATGATTTCAATGTTCACAACATAATTATGAGTTATTTTTATGAAATAATTTATGACAAATATTGTTGTAAATCTTGGAGATCTCACGAGATAATGAGATCTCATGAGATAATGAGATCTCGTGAGTTTTTGAGGAGATAGACTCATTCTCCCCTTTTTTAAGGGACAAGGACAATCTTCTCATTATCTCCAAGATTAATTAATTAATTAATTTGATTTGAAATTATTTATATTGATTTATCGATATATTAATTTAAATTAAATTAATTGTTGTTGTGTTTTTTACAATAACATCATGGCCATTGAAAGAAACACAAATCAATCTCAACCTTTGATTGTGTGTTGTCTATGGATTGAGATCCATGGACTCCCAAAAGCCTATATAAGAAGAGGCACCCCTTGCTCTTCGATACACAAGTTTACAATGTAAACATATGCTCTCTCCTTCCCTCTCTCTCTCTACATGTCTGTCTCTCTCTCTCTCATTATGGGCGTCCACCATGGAGCCATTGAGAGAGTCACCATCGCTGCAGTATCGTCGTTATGCTGTCGGAGTACTTGCTCGTGGATCTCCATATCCTTTGATGCGCCTCGCTCGTGAAGAAGACGTTTGATCTCATCTGATGAGATTAGGAGATTCGTCGCTTGGATCATCAGCATGGATTGCGAGAAGGACGCATCTCATCAACGCGCTCGCAAGTGTCTCCTCCGTCGGATCGGACTTGAGATAGGAGGTCTCTTGGTTTAGAGGCTCGATCGCAACCATGCTTCAAGAGGTAACCTTAATACCTATTGTGGTTTAGATGAAATGATCCGAAAAAGGTTCTTTGATCATGTGGTTTCATCACATTTAAAATATTTTAAATTCCGCTGCCCGGAGCAACAAGTGCGACTAGTTGCTCCCGATCGTATTCGATGCGATCCATACGCTTCCGTGATGTGCTTGAGGATCTTCCCATATCCTTCAAGTGGTATCAGAGCCAGGTTGGAGGTTTTGGATGTGATCCATAAACTTAGGAAAACTTGGTTTCACATGGATTGTGAAAGTTTTATCGCATTTCAATTTTTGCAGCCCTGTTTTGTGATAAAACTTTGGCCCTGTTTAAAACGTTTAAGCACAAAATTTTAAATTGGATAATGTTTCCCATTAATTACGGAAATAGTGGGATTTGAGTTTGCGTGATTTGGAATCCGAGAACTCAAGATATGATCATTTTAATGAACCTATATCCACTGTTTCGGGGATGGTGAATGTTGACGTAATTAAAGAGTTAATTACTATTTTAAAATATCTGGAAATACATGCTAATCATGTAGGTTACGTTTTAAATCAAGTTATCAAACTTTAAAAACGGATTTTTATTAATTTGGATTTAAAATGAATGAGATATGCTAATTTTAGTAAGTGAGGGTGACTGCTGAAAATTGCAATCCTAATTATGAACCTTGTGATAGTCATTTAAGAAACTTGTGAAATTAATGGTTAATTTTCTGGAATAATTATGGATAATATGGGAATTATTTGAATGACAATTGTTCTCTTAAATGATATTGCCTCAACCAATAAATGATTAGATATGATCTAGATCACCAATTGGTTACTTAATACACTTTCAACAAACATGCTACTTTAATAGGTTTGGAAATTTGTCTAGAAAATTTCCTTATAATCAAAATAATTTTGATTATTACTATATGATATAACTTTGGTTGAAAACCCGATTATCATCTCAAGTATAAAGTGATTGACTTGGCATTATCTTTTCCCGAGGCAGATATAGTTTCTCGTCAGGGAGCGTTGGGTTAGCAGGTTGCACCATGTGCGGTCTGTCCCACTCCTGTCGGTACTGGCCATGATAGAGGATAGGGAACGGATAATGCTTGAGAGATCATGATGTATTTTTCTAATTATTGAAATTCAAAATAATACGTATTTGAGATAATACCATATTTCAAGTAACAATTAAAATGTTTGTTGGATATTAATTGGATCATTAATTTAATATGATTAGATTAATCAGAATCCAATTAAAATTAAAACACTATTATGAATAGAGTTATTATTTCTCTTAGAAGAATGAATCATAATGAATATGATTCATAATGATTAATTAGAATTTGAATATGAGGTGGAGGATCACATAAGTGACATCAATGGTCTCCAGTCAAGGCGAAGGGTTCTGTCACCAGATATTGTATGTAGGAGACATCTGTCCAAAGTGACAGCTCCTACATACAATCCATTTGGATCGGACTCTTCGCTTTTCGAAAGAGTAAGGACGTATGCGTAGTGACCCCAATATTGGGTCCTCATATTATTAGGGTGATATTGGATTTCACATAGCGAGTTGTATTCCTGTTGACGGTTGGTTCAATTAATGATGAGTCAACATCACCTTAGGGGTGGTGGGCCTGGGTGTTGAAGAACGAATTGGGAGATGCAAGTTGGACTTGCAAGGCGAAATGTGTTCCCGCTTCTTTTTATCCGAGTTACAAGTTCTCATATTATCGGGATGCGACAAAGATAAGAAAGGAGATCCCAGATCTTGCTTGAGATATAATGGTAAGTATATCTCTTACATTGAAAGTGATTACGTGAATGAACTTTCAGTATTGACAAGGCAAGACAACTTTGATATAAAAATTCCTAAATCAAAGTAAAATGTGTGTATATATATATTTATGCAAATTTCTTATTTAAGATAATCCTTCATTAAACCCACTCAATAATATACTCAATAATAACCACTATATTCTCATGAATTGGATTCATGATCAAAATATTGTACTTGTAATTGGGCACATATTGTATGTGGTTGCAATGTACAAGTTTCCTCGTAATATTGAGGAATGACAATTAAATAGAAAATAGGTCTACAACCCCAGGGTTTGTATGTCTTTATAGTCTTGATCTCATCGAATGTACTTTGGAAGTGACATGTCGATGATGATCGTAATTGTCGAATAATCCTTATAAAATCTAAGAAGATGTTATGGCATACATATGTGCTCTCGACATTTAATCATGAATGACATGGTTCACTGCATCATACATAATGGTAGCTCTATAAGAGATGATGTATTCAAATATTTGAGTACCTATCTGAATCTAAGTCTTTAAGAGTTAAGATGTATGTAGATATGATGAGTGTCATCGTTATACTATCTATACTCTAATCATTCATGAAGCTTCATAATATTCATATTGTATGAATTAAATGAAGCATGTATAAATGTCGAAGTACTCTTATATTAAAATCTTTTGAATTCAACATAAGAGATCCTTTTTCTTAAGCAATGGTTGTTTAGAGATGAAAGGAGCATAGTGGAAGCATGGATCGGACCCAAGTTAGAAGAAAAGTCAAAGAGTTGACTGTACTTCTATGATTTCCACACATATGACATCCAAAGACTTGGATGAATGCTAATACTGCAATGAGCTGATGTGTTGATAGTATGACTATCAAGTCTATCTAGATACTTAGAGAAGGACTCGGATAGTGCATCAGAATAATCTACATTTAATCATTGAAATTAACTTTCTTATTGAATAAGATTAAAAGTCTAATAATTGTATCTCATTTTTCTAGTAACACTTACAATTGGTTGCATATGTTCGAGAAATTTGATCTTAAGGTTTAATAGTTATCCACATAGATGCTGAAGCAATTGTTGCAACAGTCTCTACTGGATATATAGACTTCATATTTTCAGTGGGAGAACCCTTAGTCTTAGAGAATGTCTCTATGATCTAGATATTAGAAAACACTCATAGTTTATTTCTAAATGTTGGAAATAGACATGAATTCTAGAATATACCTATCATAAAGAGTTATGATGGATATATTTCAGATAGTATTCTGATATCTAGAGGACTCTACTAAATTAGAAAATTAATGAATGGTTCATTAACATTTCTATTATTGAAAATTAAACCTTATAAGATCAATAGGAGGATAAAGATCATTTGACAATGATCTGGCATCAAACCTTGGACATTAGTCTGCTGATGAGATCAATAGACTAGTAAGAGATGAACTTTAGAATGTCTAAAATCTCAAATCTTACATACTTTTGAATATTGTATTCAAAGTAAAATTGTTCAATGCGTCCTTCTCTAGGAATGGTGTAAGATGCCAAGGTATTAAAGATCTCATACATACTGATGTATATGGATCATCTGTATCATAATGAACATTGATGATATGTGATATTTATTATTATTTGTGATATGAGATTTCTTCCCTTCACCTTAAAAAGCTTTGAAATGTTCAAAGATTTCACAATTTTGGTTTAGAACCAAAGTTTGAAGGAAGATGGAATGAATTTGATCTAACCTAGGTAGCAAATACCTGTTAGATGAATTCAATGAATACCTTATGGAGATATGGATATCATTCCTATCTCGCTCCTCCTAATATACTGGAACTCAAGAAAGTTGTAGGAAGATACAATTAGATCATGTTTGACATGATTTGATCAATGATGAACATTAGCATAATCACCTCTTAGTTTCCATGGTATATATGTAGTAGAGACTACAATATATCCTTAATAAGGTTCCATGCTAGTAAGCTGGAATCTAGCACCAGAGAGTGTTACTTCATTAGAAAAATAAAGGATGGTATTGGATACCTAGTTTATGACTTTTAGATTCTTAAAAGATCTTATCTCTAAGAATATGATTCTTAGAGGATGACTCTCTTGAGAATCAAGATAAAAATGAAGTAAACGGAACTCATTTAATATTGAGAAAATAATGAGGCCCCTGAAATCGGAAACTTAAGGGACAACTAAAGATGAAATACTAATACCTCTTCAAATGAGTTTGAAGATGTATTCCATGTGTCAGAGAAATCTGACAATGGTTGAACTTCATGTGATGAAGTTTCCAAAGATAATGACATGGAGAGATGGATTTTAGCAATAAAGTCTATAGTAGACTTCATATACAAGTGTTGTATATGGTCCCTCGAGGATCCACCTATATGGGTAATACCCGTTTAAGGTATAAATGGATCTTCAAGAGAAAGAGGGAACCTGATGAGAAGGTACATACCTTCAAAGCACGGCTCGTAACCATGAGATACACACCGAAGAGAAGACACTACTTACAATGAGACTTGCTCTTCAATGACCTTGCTTAAACCCATCAGAATATTGCTAATTATAGCTACACGATTTGACTTTGACATCTTCGAGATGGAAGTCAATTTTGCATTCATCTACGAATACTTCTTCGAGGATATTCACATGAAGTAGCCCCATGGCTTCATAGATGAGGAATACAAGTGTACAAGCTAAGGAATTCCATCTATGGACTCAAATAAGCTTCTTGTAGTTGGAACATTGAATCTGATGAAATCATAAATGTTATGATTTCAGAGAGAATCTTGATGAACCTTGTGAAGCTTAGTGGGAGTGCCATTGTGTTCATCATGCTAAATGTAGATGATACCCTAATCATTTGGAATGATATAAGGATAATAATAAGTGTTTTATAGACTGGCTATTCCATACCTTGAGATATGATCTCAAGGATCCCTTTTAGATTTTAATTATGAAGATGTTCAGAAGCAAAGATAAGAGGGTATTGGGACCGTCACACTAGCAGTACACCTTGGACATGTTCTATTTTCTGGAAAATTCTAAGAAAGGCTTCCTTCTGTTAAGATATGGTACTGACCTTTCTAAAGGGATAACACCTCAAAGAGTTGAGGAAGTGAATGCTAAAACTGTTTGCCCTTGTGCATCAGTTATGAGAAGTCGGGAGTATGCTACATGTGTACAAAAGTCAGATATCTACCATGCAGTGGGAGTAGTAAATGTTACTAATCCTACTAAGGAGATAAAACACTTGATTGCAGTAATAACAATATCTTCAAAGATGACAAGACTTTAGAGATAGTGATCTCTAAGTCTTATCTTCAAGAACTTAAGACTTTATAGATAGTGATCTAAAAGGTCTTAACTGTGGATACCTTAGGTGATAGAGATTTACGGGAATAAGGGTATTCCGATAAGGATTATAGAAATACTAGTTATAATAATTATTAAGATGTAGTGTCAAGGACACTATAACTGAAAAAAATGAGTATTGGTTACATAAGATGCAACATTCGCATTGGATGCGAGCACTGTTACTGGAGGATATGCAAGTGCCGTAAAAGGACTTGGCGTAGTCTCTCGGGAACAGAGTGACCGATCAGCTTACCTAGCTATTTTTCTAAATAGCCTATGATTGTCACATGAGTGCAGATTTAAATGATTAGTCCATTAATGGCTCTTTGGGCCAGTGGGAGATTGTTGGACATGCGAGCCCACGACAAGCCATTATGCAGTAAATGTTATCGTGAATATCATTCCCTGGTCTCAAATGAAGAATAACGAATTTGCATAATAGGTCCCTTAGTACATTTAGGGTTATGTACCATGGCCATCTTGATGATCATACAGCTGACGGTTAAATTAGTGAATCATAGAGGCTGGTGCTTGGATGAATATCTAAAGAGTTAGATTGAGGACTCATCAAGTACCGTCAAATGATTGTTAAGAGATGATCTCCAGCCTGAGTAGGAGATGGCAATCCTTTCTGACTTGGATGATATCTAACCGACCTCTTGATGCATGTCCTCTGCATGAGAATAGAGATTCGGAGATGTTAGATTATTTAGGTCAAAGAGTTGACTTAACAAGATCAAGATAACTAAAGTCCTATGTCGTATGCTATCACGATATAGGCACCCATCCTCTGACCGGAGATAGATGTGTTACTATATCTGAGCATGTACATTTGGCAAACCAATAGGTTGATGACCTAATCAAGGTCTATACACCGACGTGCTGGTGTGCATATAAAGGCATATGAGTAATACGATCTCTCAAAGGGTCATACAAGTTCATTATTGAACCGGAAGACATGAGCTCACTCATGAGATATTGGGAAGAGTCAAATTCCGTGCATGGTCGTCTTGCTTTGGAAGCTTGACTGAATTTGTAGGTTTGATATATACTTTTGGAAAAGTATATGATCAACACCTGGGTATGATATATGCTTTTGGAAAGCATATGATCGATACCGACTCCCAATGATCGAATGAGAAACTTGAAGATAAAACTCTGAAGTAGACAGTGTAAAATTGATCTTATACTTTCGGTTTATTCTGAGTCTTCCCGTATGCAGGATGTACAGGTATTGGGAATGCCTGAGGGTGATGTGATCATAAATGATTGCATAACCATGACGCTTCCATTTCGATGGAGTGATGAAATAGGTCTAGATTTTAGTGACTCCTCTCATAGAGAAGTAATATGATCTTAGTCCAAATGTTGGACATTGATCTGAATGTGATTCAGATGTAATGAGAAGATTAGATTTGTGGTCTTGATTTAATCCAGCATCTTTGGGAGGTCCGCAAGATCTAGATTTGAGATGTGATCTCAATATTCAAGTCACTATACGTGAAACAATACAATCACCATGTCCTTATCTCCAAATATCCACGGAGAAAGTGTATTATCCTTGAAACAGTTCATGGATAATTTCATTGTTGATATACGTATACGAGCATTGAGAAAAATGGATAATTAAATGTGATTTAATTATCATGAATAATATGAATTTGATTCATATTATTAGGAGAGTTATCTGAGATAATTAAATGTGAATTAATTATCAAAGATGTGAATAATGTGAATGTGATTCATGTTATTTGGGCACATGAGAATAGATATCCATGATGATTAAATGTGATTTAATTATCATGGATATGAATAATGTGGGTAACACTATCAATATTATTCAGGTATATTATAAATATGATTTATAATATATTAAAGAGAGCATATTGTGATTTATATTTGTTAATTAATTATTGATGCGAATTGGATTCACGTTGGATGATTAATTGAAAATATAATATATATTTTGTTTTGGAATGTGAATGTGATTCGCATTTTTCCAATGGCATGATTGCAATGTTCATAAGATAATTATGAATTATTTTTGTGAAATAATTTATGACAAATGCTGATGTAAATCTTGGAGATCTCACGAGATAATGAGATCTCATGAGATAATGAGATCTCGTGAGTTTTTGAGGAGATAGACCCGTTCTCCCCTTTGTTTAAGGGATCTTCTCGTTATCTCTAAGATTAATTAATTAATTTGATTTGAAATTAATAATATTGATTTATTAATATATTAATTTAAATTAAATTAATTGTTGTTGTGTTTTTACAACAACATCATGACCATTAAAAGAAACACAAATCCATCTCAACCATTGATTGTGTGTTGTCCATGGATTGAGATCCATGGACTCCCAAAACCCTATATTAGAAGAGGCGCCACTTGCTCTTCGATACACAAGTTTACAATGTAAACATACGATCTCTCCTTCTCTCTCTCTACACATCATGTCTCTTCCTCTCTCTCATTATGGCCATCCACCATGGAGCCATTGAGAGAGTCGCAATCGCTGTAGCATCGTCGTTATACTGCCGGAGTACTTGCTCGTGGATCTCCATCTCCTTCGGTGCGCCTCGCTTGTGAAGAAGACGTCGAATCTCGTATGACGAGATCAGGAGATTCATCGCTTGGATCATCAGCATGGATTACGAGAAGGATGCTCTCATCAACGCGCTCGCAAGCGTCTCCTCTGTCGGATCGGACACAGGAGGTCTCTTGGTTTAGAGACTCGATCGCAACCACGCTTCAAGAGGTAACCTTAATACCTATTGTGGTTTAGATGAAACGATCTGAGAAAGGTTCTTGGATCATGTGGTTTCATCACATTTAAATTTTTTTAAATTCTGCTGCCCGGAGCAACTAGTGCGACTAGTCGCTCACAATCACATTCGATGCAATCCACATGCTTCCGTGATGCGTTTGAGGATCTTCCCATATCCTTCACCCGATCTCCTCAATCTTGCTGACCCATGGCTTGACTCACTCTCGTCCGATGATGATCGGTTCATCCCGAACATATCCATCGCTCCCCACTCCAATTGTGATGAACGTCGACATCCTCATGAACTCCAATTGCTCCAGCGATGCCCTCTGGGTGTTTGTTGAGGCCCTCATGAACTTGAGGAGCTAGAGGAGGAAGATCCGTCATGGAATGCTCCTCTTGTTAGATTAACTCATGTTATTGACCCAAGTAAAATTAAACGTAACGACATGGTCTGTAGGGTAAAATATAGCAAGTTTACGGGTTGAAGAAAGAATATTGATATTTCAGAGGTCGAGAAGATAATTTACAAAGTTTTTTAGGGTTCCTAGTGTAAAAATGTCAAAATTAATTCAAAAATTGATTATTACAGTTCGATAAATGATAAAGCAATCACTATAAAATTTAAGGCTATGAGCTTCATGTATTATTCCTTATACATTGATCATGAATGCAATTGGGTATATAAACTGAAAAAAGTATACAAGATCTTGAGATATCTAGGATTAATCACAAAGGAACAAATAAATCAAGAATCCAAGATTGGATTTTTTAAACATGAATACTAATCAGTATCAATGAGAAGAGGAGAAACTCTCGTGAGGGCCTGTTTGGTTGCTGGGTTGGACTGGGTTGGGATGGGGTACCCCTGTGAATAGTAAACTGTACCCCTATGAATAGTAAATTGTGAGGAGGATTGAGAAGGTTGGAAGGAGGGGTACATCGGTGTACCCCAACCCAACCCAGTCCAACCCAGCAACCAAACAGGCCCTGAAGGACTTGATCACAAAATCCACAAATATCATTAATCTTCCCAAGGGTCTCAGCAAATATTACCCGAGCGAAAATACACTTGAGAGATTCATGTACTCCCACACAAAGAAATGGAGACCAAGAGCTAATGCTAATTGCGAAAGCAACAAACTTGAAGAAGCTACCATTGGAAGAACTCATCAACAATCACATGGCTCACAATGTGGAGCTTGAGGAATATGAGATAGAAGCTATTAAGATTTTTTTAAAGAGAACACATTTTAGGATGCCTAAAAAAATGTATAATCCTTATTTTAGAGTAAGAAGTTGAAACTTTAAAAGTATAACATAAGTAATACAATAAATAACCTAGCCAAATTCGATAAAGTTTTAAAATATAGAGAAACATTTATGTATAAAGGTACCTAAGAACACTAAATATGGGAGAGAATACGGATCAAATAAACTCAAAAATAAGATTGTAAGTAATCATCCCCGCAAGGATACTAAATGTCAATATATTTTCTATTTTTTAACTATTTGAATCAACACATTACTTCTTTTATATTATATTTTTACTTTGTTTATATTATATTATTGTATATCTTTAGTTTCACCACTTCTGCTGTAATGTGGATTTTGAATAATGGACTAGTGCATACGTCTTCAACTCAAACTTGCAATTACTCTCAGTTGAATGTACCGCACCTCCGTAGCGCCATCAATCTTCAGCAACCAAACAATGAAAACAATTTTTTGGATTCCCAAATCCATTTATATCGAAAAAATATTGATATTCTCGTTTCTAAATTGTTTTCATTTAGAACTAAGACAATTCGGGAAAACACGACAAAATCCAACTAAGCAAGGACGAGGGGGATAGGATATTTATCTGTGTTAAGACTGCATGTAAGAATAAGTTACAGGCTCCAAAAAAATCAGCGGTAAGGTAAAAGGCCTTAGCTTTAGACATTTGAATAGCATGTGGGTTAAGATTTGATGGTTATAGAATGTTTTAGTGAATGATTGGATGAATTAAATAAACAACCAGATAACACAGATGCAGATGATGGGACAACCAAAGTGGATGTGGATTGAATGATAAAATTTTGCTATTTTCCCTTTTTAATTTTATACGAAAATCATGTTGTTTTGTTGTAGTGGGATGAAGTATAGAGAGGAATCGAACTAGAAATTTTATCAAGAAGAGACTAAGTATAGAAATAAATCACGTATAATCAAAAATGAAAAATTTATTGCTTTTTCAAATGATATTTTTAATAGAGTTAATCAATTCAAATGAGATTATTATTTTCAATGGTAATTTTTAAATATTTTTAGATAAAAAATTCATAGTTAAAAGAAAACAAGAATATTTGTTTCATTTACAAAGAGAAGTAAAAGTAATGGGAGAGATAAATGAGCCCGAGTCTCATTTTTTTTATCAATTGAGGAAAATTATCTTTATGAAAAATAAAAAAATGTTTTGAACCCTAATTCTTTCTACCATAGAACAACTCCTTTATCGGTAGACCAATGATTATTTGCATTACTTATTAAACATATTATGTAAACGTTAAGCATGGGCCATATTAATAATTAAGAACAATGTGCAAGTGAAATGTAATAATCAAGAAGGGGCCATGGCCCCTCTAAGATGTATGCTAGTTCCACCCCTTGAGTATAGATCAACCTTATGTGAAAGTCAAGCTAAGAGGATGGGCTTCACTCCATGGGAAAAGTCATCTTGGCATTATTAACCTAGGAGATGGATCGACAGCCTAATACAAAGACTTGCCTAGGGATGAAAATGGATATGGATAGCACCAAATATCCATTTACCATATTTGCAAAATTATTGAATATTGACATGTATTTGAATATTAATCGAATAAAACATCATTTGTAAAAAAATGAATACCAATATGGTAACAACAAAATGATATTAGATTGGATTTCAAATATCTGAATATTATACACACAAAATATAATATATTATATTCAGTAAACTAAATTTAACCCATGCACATGAGTCCGCTCGACTATTGACAACCACTACACCTCTTTGCCTTGATAACTTCGAAGGAAACATAATAATACAAGCTTCAAGTATGCTTCGACACCTTTACAAGTACAACTATAACAGTACACCTCTATGACTATAACTTTAATTGATTGGCTAAATAATTTTATCATAGTATATATATATGTATGCAATTTTTTTCAAAAAAACTTCATACTTAGTAATTCGATTCAAAATTTTAATTTATTTTTATTCAACCATATCCGAATCTGATCTTAAGTCGTTTCATATTCATATTCTTCTTTCTACAATCCAGATTCATATTAGACGGATATTCAATCCGAATTCATATCAGTTTATTTTAGGATATGATTCCCTGAATCCATATCCGTATCCTTGTTCATATTTGATATAGATGAAGTGAATATGTACATGGAAATAACGACATTTGATCCATATCTGATCCATTTTCATCCCAGATTTCCATCTCACGGGATCAAGGAGATGAATTCCCTACGTCCATCATCCCCGTGAAACCAGTAGAGCCTTGAAAAGAAGGATAAGTGTCTGAGTTGAACTTGCATTCGCCCTCGAAGAGCAATGGCGCCCTTCTTAGAGATCCAAATTCTGCAATCTAACAGTTGTCTGCAGGACTCCACAGCCTCCTCATTCCTCTCCCCGTCGTTCCCAAAAGCTACATGAACTGAATAATTGTGTTAGAGATGAAAAAAATCTGTTGTTTCATTTAACCACTATGTTTACATTGTGAGAGCTACAAAACCTTATACTTCTTGAGTATGACGGATCGTTATAACAGATTGACAGAGATGGGGAGACCAATTTAGGAGTGGGGCACTGCTGCAACAGGGGAATAAACCCGAAATTCTACAGCCAGGATCTATGGGTTATTGGTAACGACTATCATCGTGTACGAGGCAGTATAGGCATTCCAGTCTTCAAGAAGGACCCTTCGTGCGCATTTCTGATGCTGCAACAGCAAAATAAAATGATAATCCTACGGGAGAAGATACGTGAGCCATATCACCAGGAGTCAGGACAGGAAAGGAAGCAGTAATACCTGAGGTCACTGATGGCCGACATCCTATAGAGGCAGGCAAACACAAGGAGGTGCAGACCAATAGAATAAAAGAAAACAAATGTCCGCGCATATCTGTCGAACCCACGAAAATGGAGAAGTGATTAAGAAAATAGAACATGACTAAGGAATGGTAACCCTGTGAGAACATACATAAGAGAGTTGTCAAAGTTATTTATTTTTCGTTTTGTTAAGGTGGACATAGACTAATGAATTGTAACATTGAGGAGAACTTTTTTTCCCTTATGAGGATTAACCTGGATGAAATTTAGTACTGATATCTGGAGTCTATTGCGAAAAATAAAGACTGCACTGAATTCTCAATTTATCCCAAATGAATTCAAGAAATTGATAAAGCTTCAATCTGGGCATCCCAAGTTCATTCAAAACAAACTTTCTTAAGAGGATGCACAAAAATATAGCATCTCAAAACTGCAACCATCTGCAAACTATTATTATGACAAATCATATCGAGACATACTACAATTTTCCCTCATTAGAGTAACATGTCACCTCAAATTTTTAAATCATGAAGTTTACGGTACCAGCTCCATCTGTAATAATGAACAGATAAAGTGCTACCCAACCTGAAGTTCGTAGATGGGTCGGACTCTTTTATTTAAAGCATAAAATGTCCAATCAGACAAGCTAGTAGAATTTGTAATATGAAATAAATTCCAATACATTACATAAAATCCCCAATATTCTGGGTCCTATCAACCACGGTCCATCTGGACATTTTGAAGCACGGCATTCCATTACAATATTTTATTAACAATATATATGTTTTTGTTAAGATAACAAAAACCTTTTTCTATGTAATCTAAGGTGTTAATAAATAGTATCCGATTAGCCATCATTCTTTTGTTAGTACAACAATAAATGTGACATTTTTATTACTACTACCAAGGATTAGAAAAATGTGAGGCAGATTAAGACGATTTCCTATTATCAAGGCGAGGCGTAAGCCTCGATACAGTCAAGGTGTAAGCCCCAGTTTTTAAAGGCTCGGTAACTTTAGTTCCATATAACTTGCATAATTCAGTA
Source organism: Ottelia alismoides (assembly GCA_037367405.1). Taxonomy (NCBI): domain Eukaryota; kingdom Viridiplantae; phylum Streptophyta; class Magnoliopsida; order Alismatales; family Hydrocharitaceae; genus Ottelia; species Ottelia alismoides. The sequence goes on from JAZKJV010000962.1 coordinate 39,923, forward strand.
ACTTCAGTTCCATATATATTGCATGAAGATATTGCGCAGTTCCGTACCAGGTAGCTATTCTATATTCTAGAATCAAGAAGAAAATGAACTCTATAATTTCGTGAACACTAAAGATACATGGTTTCTTTGTTTTTTTGGAACACAAACGATGTTCCCCACTTTCCTCAACTTAATACGCATGGATATCGAACCTAATTTTCTCCATATGATTTGCATGAATTGTGAATTGGACAGAACAATCATCTCATTCCCTTCGATCCAACTCCCAAAAAACTCATGAAAAAGGTTTTATGCTTACATACCACACGAGGAGGATGGCTTCAGTGGTGTCACAGAAGACGTATGAAGGCGACACGATTAGTGGCATCGGCACCATACGAAGGAGTAGAGGAGCGACTAGAGGGGCATCGGCAGGCAGCGGTGAAGCAGCAACCTAGGTTGTTTGAATTTTTTGTGAAGGAGACGAGTTTTCGTGAAGGAGCAAATAAGCTTTGGGTTTTGGCAATAAGATTTCCGTATAATGTATGTGGGTATCTCGGATAGTGTGCAAGACACGAGTGGAAGTTGAGCCAACTGAGGTGGCGTCTCACTCTCGCCTCAATGCATCATCGTCTCACAGACAGCCTCGACTCAAAACGCACATTTCAAACAAGAGCACTAAGGCTATAGCCTCGAGGCAGTTTTGGACAAAAAAATACCACGAGACGTACGCTTCACCACCTCAAGGCGTGATTTTTTAAATCATAATTATAAAAATAATATCAACACAACTAATCAAGCATTATTTTAACAAAATATTGGATTACATAGGCCACATCCGTACGGTCAGTTGTCGTTTTAATGAAACTTTTGTAATGATGTTGCCAGTTTATAGCAATAAAATGTCAAGGCACCAAATGTCATAATTTTTAAATCATGACACGTTCTGATATAGACCCAAACTTTAGGACCTTACAACGTAATTTTAATTATCTTACATTTGAAGTTCTTATAACCTAATAATGAAGTTTTCTTCCACTTTAAGTGGAGTTATGTATGATGATTTTGGGGATTTTTACCCCACGAATCATGTAATCATTGTATATTATCTTATCGACCTTGTAAACATCGTTATTATCCCCTCAACTCCGTAATTGTAGACATCGTCATTATCTCCTCAACCCCGTAAACTTGCTAACTCTTACCCTACAAACAGGGCTGAAGACAGGATTTGTTCATAGGTGGGGCCAATTGTGAAAAAAATCAAAACATGTGTATTGATGTACGAATAATTCAAAATGCTTCTATTGAGTTCTATTATATAAGAAATGATGAATAAATGTCAAAAAACATACATAATTTATTGAAACTTTGCTGCACGATTTTTTATTACATAGACATCATCAATAATATCTTTTGTGTTGATTTTCCCTGGTATCTCCTTCTCGATGTAAATATTCATACAACGGCTAAGAAATCCATCCTCCATCTTAATCATACAATAATATCTTATTCTAAACATGATCGATATTTATGAACTAAGAAGCCTCAGTTGACGTTAATGGTTTTCACGATCAAATGTTAGATTATTTGAAGAAAAATGCTGATACGGACCATTTTTAATATATACATGTCGAATCATATCACGCACATTTACCGCATATCCCAATTTTGGCATCGCAATCCCTGACCAGAACAATAGAAACACATCCGTGTTTTCATTTTTTATAATCTTGTGGACACTTTTGGCGAAGCAAGAAAATGCCTGAAGATTGGAGGAGTATCGTGGTGCCTCTTTATAAGAATAAAGGAGACATTCAAAATTGTTCAAATTATAGAGGTATCAAGCTGATGAGTCACACTATGAAAATTTGGGAGCGTGTGATCGAGAGAACGTTGAGGCAAGTTTCCAACGTCAAAGAAAACCAATTCGAATTCATGCCAGGTCGCTCAACTATTGAAGCCATCCATTTGCTGAGGAGAACAATGGAGATTTATAGAGCTAAAAGGAAGAACCTCCATATGATCTTTATTGATTTGGAGAAGGCTTATGATTCTGTCCCACGAGAGATATTGTGGAGAGTTTTGGAGAAGAGACAAGTATCTGTCATATACATTAACCTCATAAAAGACATGTATGATAGGGCTTTATCTTGTGTAAGGACCCCGTGTGGGAAGACCGACTATTTTGACATCAACCTGGTTTACACCAAGGTTCAGCTTTGAGTCCATTTCTTTTTACTTTGATTATGGACGAGTTGACAAGTCACATTCACGATGAGTTACCTTGGTGTATGTTATTTGCTGATGATATTGTGTTGATTGACGAGACTAGAGATGGAGTAGATGAGGAGCTTGAGGTATGGAGACATGAGTTGGAGAGTAAAGGGTTTCGTATAAGCAGGGCTAAGACAGAATATATGGAGTGCACCTTTGATGGAAGCAATGGTGAAGGAATTGAGGTGAAGATTGGTGATGATAACATTCGGAAGAGAGATTCTTTTAGATATATGGGATCTATTTTGCAACATGATGGGGAAATTGATGGATATGTTACTAATAGAATAAATGCAGGTTGGCTAAAGTAGAGAGGAGCCTCTGCTGTTCTCTGTGATAAGAAAATTCCTTTAAAAATTAAAGGAAAGTTTTACAAAGCAGCCGTGAGACCTGCTATGCTCTATGGATCTGAATGTTGGCCTGTGAACCATAGACATGTGCAGAGAATGGCTGTAGCAGAAATGAAAATGCTAAGGTGGATGTGTGGACACACACGTAAAGATCGGATTCGGAATGATGCAATCAGAAAGAAAGTTGGTGTTGCTCCGATCGAGGATAAGATGCGAGAAAACCGCTTAAGATGGTTTGGTCATTTGCAAAGAAGATCAGTTGATGCACCAGTTAGGAGATGCGAGTGTTGGGATGTTGAGCCGACTAAGAGAGGGCGGGGACGACCCAAGAAGTGTTGGAAAGAGACCATACAAAGGGATCTTTGTTTTGTGGTTATAAGCCCGGGATTGACCCAAAATAGATCTGAATGGAGGCGAAAAATCCATGTAGCCGACCCTACTTAATTGTGGGAAAAGGCTTTGTTGTTGTTGTTGTTGTGGACACTTTTGGACATGTATATCGTTAGGAGCTAGATCACTTGCAGAAACTATATCATCATTCGAAATAGTTGGACATGCTGAAGATTCGGACAATATGATATCTATATTTATCTAAACGATAAAAAAATATAATCCTGTATGTATCTCTATCCATGAAAAATTGAATTTATGTTCACCATATTCATAAATATAAAATAATAAACATGTATGCATATAAAGTATAATTAATCATTCAATGTAAAGTTAATCATCTATCCATCCTAGTCATCTAAGCCATCATCCAACAAAAAGTTAATCATTCAAATTCCACTAAAATCATATAGAGAATAGAAAGTTTACTTTATTTCTAAGAAGATGAACTCACCACGTCAAAACACCACACCCTTGTGGTTTGTGTGAATTGAGTAGCACAATACCACGAGATTCGTAAAAGTTACCTGGAAAGATTCGTTGATCTGGATCCCAGGTCGATTAAAAGAAGTCTTATTTTGAAGGTTGTGGAAAGAGCGATCTTATACTCGTAAGGAGAATAAGAAAGAGGAGATGGATGAACTCTTGACATGGGATAATGAAATTATGGGAAAAGAGGGGGGGATTGGAAGGAAGGGTTCTTAAGTTGGAAAGGAAATTTAAAGAAAAGAGAAATGCAATGGATAGCCTTGACGAGCGAGAAAGAGAATAAAAAACGAATTGAAATTTGGGGAATAAGAGTCATAACTTCCTATTTGTTGGAAAGTGAAAAGTAAATTTTTAAATAGTTAGGGTCCGTTCGGTTACCGGGTTACACCAGGGTAACCCGGTGTACCCACTGCATTCCTGGGTTGGAATTCCATCACAAATCAAGGTGACATCACATCACATTCCTTATTCCAACCATCTCCCAGCCCTCATAACCATCTAAACAGCTACTATTCCTAAGAGGATATCCCAACCCATCCCATCACAGTAACCAAACATGCCTTTAGTGAGTGGGGGACCACAATATGTGCATTTCTATTTTTGGAGGGGGATCACATGGTCTCTCATTGGGGGGGGGCATGGCCCCTACCCGCTCCCCTCTCCATCCGCCGCTACCTACAGACCTTGTGGTTAACTCTTATCTATTTGACTGTTAAAATTAACCGGACTATGTTTAGTTTTTTAACATATTACCCATTTTGATTATCAAAATTACAAAGAATACCCTCTTCCTTTCTCCCCCTCACCCTCCCCCTTCCCCACCCAACACCGACCTCCACCCACATCCTTGACCTCCACCCCTCCTCCACCTGTCGCCAAGATCCACGGCGCCCCCGACCTCCTTTCCCCTCCAACACATCACCGCCAAGATCTTTGGCCTCCACCCACCTCCTCAACATCCACCACTCCACCCACGACCTAGATCCATGAGGGCACGGATCGTCTGCGGTAAGTGGGATTGCAGCAGACTCTGCTGCAATCCGTGGATGAACGCCACGTCTCCCCCAAAGAATCGGACGGCTACCCCCGACTCCCCCTCTCGCCCGACGACTCTCTCCTTCCCCGACCCGAAGTTATCTCGCCCCCAGAGCTCGCGGCCTATCTCCGCCGCCAGAGCCCTCGACCCGCCCCTCCCTCGCATCTCCTCCTCCTCCTCGGCCTGCCCCTCCCTCGCATCGCCCCCTCAGCCCGCGCCGCATCGTTGGCGTCACCTCCTCGGCCCGCCCCTCCCTCGCGTCGCACCCTCGGCCCGCGCCCCATCGTCGGCGTCACCTCCTCGGCCTGTGCTGCAGCCTCCTCCGCGCCGCCTCCTCGGCCCGCAGCTTCCGCCGCATCTCCTCCTCCTCCTCGGCCCTAGCCGCACCGTCGACGTCACCTCCTCGGCCTGCACTGCAGCCTCCTCACCGCCTCCTCAACCCGCACCCTCCCCGCGCGTCCTCGTCCCAGCCGTCTGATGGCCATTCGACACGGCGAGAGGGCTTGGGGTTGGCGAACGGCGAGAGGGATCGGGGAAGGAGAGGGGGATCGGGCGAGAGGGTTAGGGGTGGAGTGGAGAGAGAGGGTTCGGAGGAACGACAACCGTCCGATTCTTTGAGGGAGACGTGGCATTCATCCACGGATTGCAGCAGAGTCTGCTGCAATCCCACTTACCGCAGACGATCCGCGCCCGATCCATGATGCCCTGACCATGTCCCCCTCCACCGTGTCGCCGCCCAGATCCTCCCCTCCACCTGTCGCCTAGATCCATGCTGCCCCCCTCTACCATGCTGCCGCCCAAATCTCCGACCTCTACCCACCTCGCCGACCTCCGCCCCTCCACCCATATCCACCCAGATCCACGCCACTCGCTACTGCTGGAGGTTGACGCCCAGATCTGTGGCTTCTTCTCAAATCCTTAAGAAGCAAAGCACAATATTCCAGATAGGATTTCAATGTTGGGGACAAATCCTAGTAACTGGGAATAATAGATGCACAGATATCATCTTCCAGATCAACTGCATCACCCTCATTCTGCAAAGCACATGCAATTTCACTTGTAACAAAATGACAAGCCTTGGCAATTGTCTTCCAAGCACTGTCAGTTTTCGCCAAGAACTTTGGGTACGCATCCAATGACGAGGTGTTTCTTGAGTCGGCCCTGTTGGTTGGGGGCAACCTCCAGATTAGCATGGGCCTCCTTGTAGCCGGCAGAGAACTCTCAAATTTGTTCGTGGATGTCGTTTTTACGGGGTCGGAGTGGGAAAGGTTGACAAGGTCAGCAATGAGGTCCTCAACATCATATGCGAAGCTGTTGAGCCTACCCAAGAGCAGGTGGCGACGCCACTCGTGAAGGTGGTGCCGGACTTGCAGTGCTCGGGAGAGAGGAGGGAGAAAGAAAAGGGGAAGATTAGAAGGAGAAAGAAGTGAGGAAAATCCAACTTTGGATTTGATGTAGTTTGATTAACTCAACTTTAACCCAAGCAAGTTAATCCAAGAACTGTCAAATTAATAGCATGGTTACAAGTTTACGGGGTTGATGGGATAATAACGGTATTTACAAGGTCGGGAGGGTAATTTACAAAGATTTAAGATTTGCGGGGCAAAAAAACCCATGATTTTTTGCTTATAGATAAATATAATTTCAGTCATACCAGGCTTAGACTAAAATGGCATCTCGTCAATCATTCAACCAAAATTTAAAGACAAATATACGAGTGGAAAAAGTTGTGAAGAGACCCAATCTTTTTTTATCAAGGAGCAAAAGGAGTATGGTTTCTTATATAGCATGAAACCCTTAAACCTTAATTATAGAAAATACATAAAGATCTTCAATAGGATTAAAACATAGAATGGCTACAAGTAGAAAGTACTAATAAAGAACGAGATAAACTTCGTTATAAACATTTTTGCGATTATATGTGTAGAAAGTACTAATAAAGAATGGGATAAACTTCCTTATAAACATTTTTGTGATTATATATTTGATCTGCACATGAACAACAAGGTTATTAACGATGTAAGTAGTAAACCTATCACAATAGAGAGGAAAAAGGGTTTTAGAAAGCAACCCAAGCTCTTGTAGCAAAGAGATGAGGCAAGTAATCTCACATGGGCTTCAGACCTTCAATCATGGCTTTGTATTATGCTTCTACACTTGATTTGGAGAATGCAATTTGTCTTGTATAGCACCATGTGACAATGTTTCTGCTAAAAAATATAGAAAAACATTGGCGGATCATGCCTATGTTCGGGAGAACATGCATGGTCAACATCTACGCAAGCTTATAAAAATTGGCTGACTAGTCAGCCCGATTAGTCGAGTGGGGGGGTAGCCGACTCAACTAGGCAGTCGGCCAATAGTGTCCCCACCTGAGGGTTTTTTGCTTGTTTTTATTTATACTATTTCCTGATCGCTCCTATTTCTCTTGGTTTGTATTCTTTGATTAATTGATATTGGTGTATTTTTTATGCATTCTCACTGAGATTGAAGACTACTTTCACACTTTTTCCATTGTTTTCTTATATGTGTTCTTTGTCTATACACATTAACCTAATGTTTTGCATGTCTAATGCTTCTTTCGACCATGTATGTGTGTTGTCGAATATTGATCTTTACGTCATTTAACACAATTATATTTAAACCATAAATGGAACCGCATACCAAAATAAAAAAATGGATCGGGGGATACATTGGCAGGAGGGGACATCATATGGTTCTTCAACTGCGTTCAGAAGAACGATGGTTAGGATTCAGTCATATCACTAGCTTATGCTATTCAGTTTTGTATTGTTGTTAATGATAATGTTATTCGTTACTACAAACATCTACATATGGTTGATTTATTTTTGTATGCTATTCATTCACTTCTAATGCTATTGGTTAATATATTTATGCTATTCATTTTTATGAATTTTAATTTTTTCAATAGGTTTAGTATTCTTGTTATGTTTTTATGAATGTAGCATAGTATTGAAAATGTCTAAATCTATGCAAATATATAAGAATATATGTATAAATATTGCTTTATATATTTAAAATAATTAAAAAATTCAAACCGATTAAAGGCTGACTAAACCTGATTAGCCACTCGACTACCGATTTATCCTTAGTGACCTTGCCGACCGAGTATCGACTACCGACTTCTGCAACCTTGCATCTGCGTAAGATGTAATGTTTGTGTGCTCGGTGTCATTGTAAGTGAGGAGAGGTCCTTTCTTAGTGAAATCTTAAGAACTAGAACATCCTTGTAATGACTATATAGTGGCCTCTTCATGTACTGGTCGTCTTTGCTCTTCGTTGGAGTAAGCATCATGTGTAAGTGGATAATTGGATCCCTCCAAGGTCCAATTACCACCCCCACTTATGTTTAGTCCCACATTTACTATTCCTGGGACTTGGAGAGTTAGTGGAGGCTATATAAGAAACCCCGCACCACCTGTATCAGATGAAAAAGTTCAATGAACACATCAACCCTTTGAGGCGTTCTCCAATGGTTTCATCTCGCTCCTCATGGAGTAGGGTTCCACGTAAAAAGCCCGACGTTCTTTATTGTTCTTATTCTATTATCTCTGATATTACGCTTCCACATTCTCGTTTTCTAACAAGGTATCAGAGCTGGTTCGATTCTCGAGGATTTTTTATGTTCTTGATTTATGTTCGAGATTCGAGATTTAATTCGAGATTCAATCAAAGAGAGAAAATGATGGTGCTTTCCTCTCAACAGTTGGATGGCAAGAGCAATAGGGGCTCATGGCGGATCCCCATCCTTCTCACGATGAAGAAGATGTGAAGAATCTCCCGTGCACGCAAGATGCGTTATCATGCACCAAGAAGTATGAAGAAGATGTAGCCTACGGTACCAATAAGCACCTCCACCACAACAAATCTCTAGTTCCTCATGTGAGAGCATCTTCAGGGTTTTCTGAAACCCAAATGTGGCACGATTCTGTTCTCGAGCAAGAAAGAATTTCTAGGGTTCAATCAGGAACCCTAAATTTACATGGCAAATCAGGGCTCCATCCCTCCAGGAGGCGTCGCCCCATCTCCAGGGCCTCCACGCACTTCTCTCTGCCTCCATGTGCTCCATTGCCGTTTTGTACTTACGTACAAAGCGGAAAAACCTCCAGACCGATGTCAGTGCGTTGCCATCTCGCAAGAGATGTGCCCAATAAGCACCTCCACCACAACAGATCTCCAGTTCCTCATGCGAGAGCATCTCCAGGGTTTTCTGAAACCCAAATGTTGCATGATTCTGTTCTCGAGCACGAAAGAATTTCTAGGGTTCAATCTGGAACCCTAATTTTACATGGTAAATCAGGGCTCCATCCCTCCAGGAGGCGTCGCCCCATCTCCAAGGCCTCCACGTGCTCCTCTCTACCTCCATGTGCTCCATCGCCGTTTTGTACTTATGTACAAAGAGGAAAAACCTCCAGACTGATGTCAGTGCGTTGCCATCTCGCAAGAGAGGTGCCCCATTGGAGGCGATGGGAGTTGGGTTCCTACCAAGGCAAACCCTAAAAAACAACGATCGCGAGACCTTCTTCAGGCGATTGCGGATGCACCCTCCAGGTCCCAGTTGGCCTAAGCGGCGAAGCCACCACACTAGCGGAGCCGCCGAGCTTCTCCAGACGCATCTCCGTGAAGCATCTCCAGCTGCAACTCCTACAGGCGGTGATTGAGAAGTTCTGCCATGATCGTGCACTCAACCTCTACAACCTCGACCCCTACCAGTTGGGGTGTCAACATCCAGCCCTACTCCAGCAGCCCTGCCAACTTCGTCGCCTACGCCGCCAGCATCGTGCAAAGGAGTCCCCACCGCCAGCATCGCGCAAAGGTGCAGATGAGATGGGTTCCCTAGTGGCACACGAAAAAAAAGGGGGCCCCGATTATGCTCCATTTAAAAAAAGAGGGGAGGTCTGCTACTTTATTTTTAAAAAACTCTCAGTGGTTTATTTCTAGCACAACGGGCATGTTTTGTTTAAAAAGATGACGTCGAGAAAAAAAGAGATGAAAGCCGAGAAAAAAATTTGAACGGCTTTAAAAAAGGGTTGCATACAAAAAAATAAGCCATACACAAGAAAAAAAGGGAGCCGGTTATAAAAAAATAGTTGAAAAAAGGAAAGAAAAACCAAAAAAATATTAAGATCGGCTTATGTGATTCATTAGTTTTTACCCATATTCAGTTCTTCTCCCAACTTGTTCGATATCTTATTCTGACCAGTAAGGGAGAAATGAGGAGTATTGTGTAAAGTTCTATAGGCCAGATTCTCCATATTCCAGGCCAGTCAGATTTCAGACTCTACAGATCATTTCAGACTCAGCGTTCAGATTAGTTCCGAGTCTTCAGTATGATGCGCGCGTATCTGCGATCATTTTTTGTGTGGTCGCCATCTTTGTTTTTGCTCAGAGTTTTCATGTGATCCATAGGGACTCCAGAGTAGAGATCTCATTCTATATGCCATTGTAGGCTAGGGTTCTCACGTGGTTTCGTAGGGACTGCAGAGTAGAGATCTCATTATCTGAGCAAATATGGGAGAGATACATAGTACTCCGACGAGGAGACACATTTCAGTTTCAATGTCTCTGACAGGCGTAATACAGAGCACATGTTCTCCGACGAGGAGACCCAGTTCGACTCACACTCCAGCATGTTTGTTCCTCCTCACCTATACGCATGAAAAGCAACACCCTCAACATCAATTAATAGTTGTGTATGCGTTGAGTTGATATTGTCTGTTGTGTCTTGTATTGTGAGTCTAGGTGATTTTTTCTATGTATCCAAGCTGAGCATTGCATGCTCCAGCTTGAGGGGGAGTGTTGGAGTATGCGTCATGTGTAGGTAGGTAATTGGATCCTTCCAGGGTCTGCTTACCACATCCACTTATGTTTAGTCACACACTACTATTAGTGGGACTTGGAGAGTCAGTTGGGGCTACATAAGAAGCCCTACACCACCTGTAAAAGTTCAATGAACACATCAGCCCTTTGAGGCGTTCTCTCGTGGTTTCATCCCCCTCCTCAGAGAGTAGGGTTCCACGTAAAAATCCCAGTGTCTTTATTGTTCTTATTCTATTATCTCTGATATTACGCTTCCGCATTCTTGTTTCCTAACACTCTCATCGTAAGATATACCAGGCATAGTGACAATAAGATATAACAGTTTGCCAACTAAACACAAGATTTGTGGAGGCAGAATATATTTGATTCTGTCAGAATGGAGAATAGTTTACAACCAGATAAACCTGCATCAGCGAGAATGTCTAACTAATCCTTTCTTTGTGAAAATTTGATTCTTTTATCGTGTGAATCAAATAAATCCCAAGAAAGTACCGAAAATGACCAAGGTCCTTAGTGATAAACACCTTTTGTAGGAAGGCCTCATTCTCAAGAATGCATGTGTTGTCATCGCCAATAATAACCATATTATCGATGTATACAACAAGTATCACGATACCTAAGGCACATCATCAAACAAATACAATGCACTCAAAAGCAGTGCATCATCAAACAAATACATCATCTATGGAGACCAAGAGAGTTGATTTTCAAGGAAAGAACTAAAGCATAATTTTATGGAAAAGAACAACGAGCAGTCCTATGAGGAAACGACGTTTTATGATATTTACCAAAGTGGTGGGATTTGCACTCAAAGGTCTTAAGGGAAGTTCGTTTAAGAAACATCTAAGAGATGGCTCAGGTAGATGAATGAAGAAGATATAAGTGTCACAGGAATGGGCCGACAAAGACAACATCAGTAAAATAGGAATATTGTCAACAAAGGTGATCGATGAATGTACACAATTGGTTAATCTAACAGACTTCAAAGTCAGTGAAGAATTTGGGGAACTCAGAAGGCTATCTTCTCCGATTAAATGAATAGATACTCCAAAGTCGATAATACGAGCTGGCATAGAGCACAATGAGAATTGGCTATTATAACTGAGATTAGGGGTGCTAATTGAATCAAATACATTTGAATCCACACGGATTTAGATTCAAATCATTTTAAAAGTGTTTCAAATTCGAATTCAAATCGAAATTTAATCGAATTTGCTAACTCGAATTCATATTTGATTCATTCTGAATTTTGAATATTCAAATTCAATACACCTTATTTTTGAAATGTTAATTGATTTTTTATAGCAAGTATATATATTCCTACATAAAGGAATATAATTGTAAAGATTTCATTGTATATTTCTAATTTTGAATATAGATTACTAAGATAAGCTGGAAAAAACTGTTTGGGCATGCCAACACCCTTTTTGAAACTTGGCAGGTGTAAATACTCCTTTATTAATTTTTAGTACTTTTTGGATGGCCCTCCAATGGAGGTTCATACCACTTTTTCTCAAATCCTCACCCTTTTGTCCTCATTATTTATTTGTTTGTCGATTGATTCGAAAAGAAAACACGCCTCACATTAGATAGTTCTCTTCGCCCAAGGCACACTTATCGACTTCCCGGGAAATTACCTTAGTCAGTAAAGCTAGTCAAGACCTAGCCGCTTTCTTCTGCTAGAAAATCTTCCTTGGAAATCTATCAAATAGACCCGACACATCGGTCTCTCAAAGAAGGGGTATGACCAGGCTTATGAGATCTAGTTGAGGGGACTCTAGATCTTAGTACCCGCTGCCAAGGCGCATCTCCTTATTGCGACTCTATAGAGAGTCAGTGCGTAATAGTGTCGTCAAGGCATATTGTCGAATAGCGTTTAAGCTGTGCATAAGAAAAAAAGTTCAAAAAATTAATAATCAAAGAAAATATCAAACATATAATATATGGGTCATATGTGGCTGCCCCCTAGGGGCAGCCAACATGGCTGCCCCCGCCTTATTTGGGCAAAATTTTTTATTTTTTTTGAAAAATAACACCATTTACATTCATCCCTATATCCCTCCTATATACCATTCGAATTTCGTCAGAAACAGAGACTCCTACGGCCTCCATCCGGACAGTAATTTTTTAACGGTAACAAGATTTTTTTAAATCGATACCATCGAGATGGAGGCCGTAGGAGTCTCTGTTTCTGACGAAATTCGAATGGCATGTAGGAGGGATATATGGATGAATATACATGGTTTTATTTTTCAAAAAAAAATAAAAAAAACGCCGAAAAATGGGGCGGGGGCAGCCCCATTTTTTCCATAATATATAGTGGACAAAATATCTAATTTTTAAAGTAATTATATGTCCTTCACAATCTAAATATACTCTTTTTTTCTGTGATGAAAGAAATGCATGAATATAATATAATTATATAATGCCTATGAAAGAGATAGAATATGCATGTTAATGCAAGACAAGATCAAGCCCATATATAACATTAACATGAGAAAATATTTTTTTTAAAAAAATGGAAGAGTAAAATATGACAAATTTTGAATCGAACTTTTTTCGAATATTTATGAAACAGATCATAATCGAACTCAAATGATTCAATTTACTTAGCACCCCTACCCGAGATATAGCCAGACTCACAGTAAGAGTTTAGTAATGAAGATGAAGCAGGTGGACTTTGTAGAATCAACAGGAGCCTAGAATAATCATCAATAAAAAGTTGAACAATCAAACCCGACTATTCGCGATATTTAGTGATCTTTGTAGTAGATGCATCATAGTTTGTAGAAAAGGCTATATGCAACAAATGATGAGGCTAATGCAAATGATGGGTAGGGAGCAGATCAGCAGCCGATCTGCTCCCTACCCATTTCCCTACCCATCATTTGCATTAGCCTCATCATTTGTTGCATACTATATCAGAGGATATCCGATTTTTGACATAGGATATCCGATTTGTTAGTGATACCTTGAACTAATGATGTCTGTCGAACTTTGCCCAACACCTATCAGAAGAGCAATTGGAATTATAGCAACGAAAGCAGGTAGGACAGCTGCAACCACAACCATGGTCACATTCACAGCTTTGGCCCCCTTGTGAACAATAGCGACCTTCGTGCATGGATGCAGCAAGAAAGGCAAGCAGCTTGAGTAGGACTAGAATGTCCAAGATAAAGACTGAGTTGTAGACGGCAAACATCACATGGATGGAAGGGACACAATCAGATGTGAGAAATTGGTCCTTCACGATATGATATGAGGATGCGATCCTGCTAGAAACAAGTACTTGCTATTTTAATTGTTACGCAACCTTCTTGGCACAACAAGTAGGTTGAAAGATAGCCAATTCCTCACATAGGTTAGTAATCTATTAGTGGTACTCCACTAGCAAGGAATCTCCCTGAGAAGAAGATAAAATATGCCTATAGATAACGACGAGGCAAGATTTGACCGTCTATTAAGAATATGTCTGAGCCAGTTTGTCCTTGTTGAGAGTTTTATGTTACATTACTCATTTTCAAGTCTATTTATTTCTCTATCCTCATTACGTAATTTACTGGTACCCATTCTACATGGTATCAAAGCGGCAGTCCTAGACAGGAGCCCTGAGACACACCTCCCAGCTCCACCTCCAACCCCACCTCGATTCAGTTGCACCACCGCTACCCTAGCAACGCCCCCCTCCATGCCGGTGATGGCCCTTGCGGTAGGCTGCTACTACCCTAGTGGCATCCCTGCCACCGACCGGTTCTGCGCAGACCTATCAGTGGTGCTACCACCCGTTGTTGTTGCCCTTGTATAGCTCCGGCTTGTTGCTACCTCTAACAACCCCTGGTGGCACTCCGGGCACCGCCCAATAGCCCCGATAGCCACCTAGCGCCATCTGATGTTTCTCGGTGGCCCTCCCGCTACCCTGAGTTCATAGTTTTTGATCTGATTTCAGAGTTTTTGGTCTGATTTCACCCTTTTTCAGACCGAAATCAGACCACTTTTTGCCAACTTTTGTTTTAGGTTGGTTGAGGTATGAGTCTTCACCACAATCACCTCTCTTCATGTATGTGTAGACACTCCAAGATCTGTCTACAATCCCAGTTATATGTCCACGATGTCAAAAAGCAGAGTTGATATACCATCCACAAGTGTCTTCAAGGGTCTGACACCTATTATCAAGATGGATGCCACAAACTACGAGTTGTGGGCGATGCAGTTCATGAATCTACTGCAAAGCCATGGTAAAAAGCATATTTCTAATGCAGGATGAGCTGGTGGACAAGATGGGGACCAGTGCCTCATGTGAGGCAAATGATGTGTATACGAAGGTATGGCTATCTGGTACTGACTATGTTGACATATCCAATGATATCTTAAGTCGGCCCACAACAAAGGCAATGTGGGGCATCATCGTAGGTACATACTCTCAGTCAAGGAATGAGTCGAAGATATTGCAACTCCAACATGATATCTTCACAACCAAACATGATGATCGTACTCTTCACTCTATAGCTACACACCAATGATGGCCTCACGAGAGAAGCATAAGGCCTATAGAGATTATGTCATGACCGGGGCATTTCTGGTTACCCTTAACCTGGAGTACGACTCAGCATGCTCTCAGCTTCTCACAAATGCTACATACCCTCTCCTACCTCTTGTCAGACGTCGTCGGCTATGGCAGCTTCCCGAGGTAGAGGTGGCTCGCCACAATTCAAAGGAAGGGGTATACGCGACAGAGAAGGTACACATCGTGTCCACCTGGTCGTATTGTCACTGATTAAGCCATTCAGAGGACACGTGCTATTCCAAGCACAGCTTGCCACCATCCACGCATGCTGTTGAGCAGGCCCAGACTGCTTATGACCCTACCGATCATCGTTATGATGACTTTATTGCATGATTGCGAGGAATCATGCCATCAACTGTTGGATCTTTTGTTGCTTCTACATCCATAAGACATTGTTGCTTCTACCTCAACAAGCATGTCCGGTATTACTCATGATTTTACTGATCGCTCTCGACCAGGCCCTTAAGAGTGAATCATGGACTCTGGAGCTTCTTATCATCTCCATTGTTGTCATCTCCATTGTAAAAATCCCCTGATTGACCAGACTAGTAGGTCCGACTAGTCTAGTCGGTGGAGTGTCCGACCGAGTACTGATTAATTCCTGTAAACATATATTATCCACTTATGTACCTTTTTGTTATTTTTCTTTCCCGTTGGACTCTTTATGTAATTTACCCATAGGCTACTCTCCTATATAGGAGAGCCTAGGGCTGATGGAATAAACAAGTTCTCTTATTTTCCCAGCATAGTATCAGAGCGACGGTCCTAGACCGGAGTTCATGAGCTAAACCCTAACCCTAGCCCTACCCTCAAGCCTCCGCGCCTCCACGCACGCCGCGCACCTCCGCCTCCGCGCATCACCGCGCCTCCGCGTGCTTCACCGCGCATCACCGCTCACCTCTGTGCAGCGCCACCGCGTGCTTCAGCGCACGGTCTTCGCGTGCATCAGCACGCCTCCGCGTGCGCCTGAGCGCGCCTTCTGCGTGCGCCTGTGTGCCCCTTCTTCGCGCCCTGTGTGTGCGCTTGAGCGCTTGTGCGCGCTGGTCCTCTGCGTGCGCATCTTTGCGTGCGCACATCAGCATGTGATCGCGTACGCCTGAGCGCCACCGAATGCGCGTGATCTTCGTGGGTCTCTCGCCTCGTGGGTCGTGTGTTTGATCATCCAAAGTCAAGCGCGCGCGCCTTCAAAGTAATGGGTTTGGTTGCTTGAAGTCTACACATGCAACTAAACCCGTTTATGTCCGTGTAGACGATCATATCCTCAGTCTACTACTCCAGTCTTCTGTTATCAGTATGTCAGAAAGCAAGGCAGATATTCCATCTATAGGCGCCTTCCGAGGTCCAGCGCCGATTGTTAAGATGGATGGTTCGAACTATGAACTGTGGGCTATGCAGTTCATGAGTATGATGAAGTCAACCGGTAAGAAACACATTCTTGCTGAA
This sequence comes from Ottelia alismoides, assembly GCA_037367405.1. NCBI lineage: Eukaryota > Viridiplantae > Streptophyta > Magnoliopsida > Alismatales > Hydrocharitaceae > Ottelia > Ottelia alismoides. The sequence goes on from JAZKJV010000962.1 coordinate 56,292, forward strand.
GAAGAGCCTGCTGAGAAGACTGGAGTTAATGCCTCGTGGGAGGAAGATGATGCATATGCCAAAGTATGGCTATCTGGAACTCTGGCAATCGAGATTGCCAATGATATTCTTCATCAGCCCACAGCCAAAGCAATGTGGGATATTTTAGCTGCCACATATTCTCAAGCGAAGGATGAGACAAAGATTCTGCAACTCCAGCATGACGTATTCACTATCAAGCAGAATGGATGTCCTCTACACTCACTGTACACATCTCTACGAGGAATGTTCGAGAAGCTGTATAGCTTCATGCCCCTGGCAGCCACACCAGAGCAACAGAAGACCTACCAGAATGCTACTATGGTAGGAGTTTTCCTCGCTGCCCTTGATCCTGAGTATGAGGCAGCACGGTCCCAGATCCTGGCAGACTCTACTATTCCTTCTATGGAGGAAGCCTTTCACAGACTAAGCCGCATCACTGTTCCTTCTACGACTACGAATCAGACTGCTTCAACCATGGCTGCCAACCGAGGTCGTGGAGGTCACCATCATCAGGCCCGTGGCCCTGTCCCTCGTGGCAGAGGAGGCCGTTTTCGGCCAACATGTACCTACTGCCATCGCATTGGACATACCGAAGACACATGCTACTCTAAGCATGGATTTCCGGTATCTGCACGAGTCGCTGAGCAGATAGAGCCTCCATCTGCTGCCTCTTTGGATCAACGCTTTAATGATCTTGTTGCCTGTCTAAGGGGCATTATTCCTCCATCTGGCCCAGCACCCACTACTGAGAACCAGTCTGATGTTGCCGCATCCGCTTCTGCATCTACCAGTGCATCAGGTAGCACATATGCATTTACTAGTAGTGGATCAGATACTTTAGCATGGATTATGGACTCTGGCGCCACACATCATCTATGTGGCGATCAAAGTCTACTTATAGGGTACAAACAGATCCCTCCAGGTCGGACAGTGGTCATTGCTAATGGTACACATTCCCCGATTACTGGTCAGGGGGAGATTAGACTGACGTCATCTATGCATCTCAAGAATGTGTTACACGCACCAGATTTTTCAATGAATTTGTTGTTTATCAGTCAAATTACAAAGGATTTATAGTGTTGGGCGATTTTTGATCCATCTTCTCTTGTTTTTCAGGACATCCTTACGGGCAACGTGATTGGGCGTGGCTATGAGCAAGGAGGCCTCTATCGCCTCAGTCAGACTCCTTTTGCTGGAATCTCATCTCTATCTGCCGGACCCGTCTCTCCTCTGCTATGGTACCTGCGCTTTGGACATCTACCGCTTCAGAAACTGCGTCGTGTGTTACCCCACGTTTTGCCTCACACGTCTATTCAATGTGAGGCGTGTCAGATGGGAAAGCATTATCGGTCTACCTTTCCCAGTCGTCAGTGTCGGAGTAGTACCTCCAAGTTTAAGTTGTTTCACGTCGATATCCGGGGTCAGAGTCGTGTTCCTGATCATCAGGGACACAAGTTTTATATAGTTATTGTGGACGATTTCTCTCGAGTGTCATGGGTTTTTTTGTTAAAGAATAAATCTGAAGCAGGGAACATTATCATCAATTTTCTTAATGAGATTCGTAATGTCTTTTCTCCATCGGTTAAAATTGTGAGAAGTGATAATGCCCTGGAATTGTGTACTCATGTCTTATCCAGTTATTTCTCATCCCAAGGGATCATCCACCAGACATCCTGTGCCTATACCTCCCAACAAAATGGGGTTGCTGAAAGGAAACGTCGCCATTTACTAGATGTAGCCAGGTCGCTCCTTATACAGAGTCATGCTCCTCTTTCTTACTGAGGTGACGCTGTTCTTACAGCATATTACCTAATCAATCGTATGCCGCCATCTGTTCTAGGTGAGAAGATCCCTTTCTCTCTTATCTTCCCTGGAAAAGAATTATTCTCCCTTACTCCTCGTGTGTTCGGTTCGGTTGCTTTTGTACACCAGTTGTCTCTCGGGACTGATAAGCTCTCTCCTAGGGCTGTCAAGTGTGTCTTAGTTGGGTACTCCAGAACTCAGAAGGGGTACAAATGTTATGATCCATTGCGCAGACAGTACCTTGTCAGTGCAGATGTTACATTTTTTGAATCTGTTATGTATTTCTCAGCCTCAGGTGATCAGTTGATACCCCCTGCTAATACTGATGCCATTTACATGACACCACCACCACTACCATCACCACCACCACCACCAGAACCGTTACCATCTTCTACACCTCCTGTCACTATACCTGTTTCACCATTACCATTTCATTATACCCGCAGGCCTGCTTCAGCTCATGGTCGTTGCTCATCACCTAGCTCGCCTAAGGTATGTTATGAAGATATTACTATTGATGGATCTGATGATTTTTCTGAGCAGGATGTGTTACAGAGGCCAGACGAGGACACAGATGATTTAGATGTCCCTATTGCTATACGAAAGTCGAAGCGGAGCTGCGCATCATATCCTTTAGCAGCTTCTGTGTCATTTGATCGACTAATTGGAGATTTCAGGAATTTCGTCGTTGCATTGTCAGCAGTAACTATTCCACGGAATTACCAAGACGCACTGAAGGATAGTAGATGACGTCTAGCCATGGAGGAAGAAATGGTAGCTCTTCAGTCTAGAGGAACTTGGAGTCTGGTTCCTGTACCTGCTGATGTGTCACCAGTGAGCTGCAAGTGGGTATTTACAGTCAAGCAGAATGCCGATGGTAGTATTGACAGATACAAGGCTCGTCTTATTGCTCGTGGCTTTACACAGACATATGGGGTGAATTATCTTGATACATTTTCGCCAGTGGCCCGCCATTCCACTCTACGGATTTTGCTGTCTGTTGCGGTCACTCGTGAGTGGCCGCTATACCAGTTGGATGTGAAGAATGCGTTCTTATATGGTGACTTACAGAAGAAAGTCTACATGCAACAACCACATGGTTTTGATGTTGAGGGGGAGTATTCTAAGGTGTGCAGACTTCATAAGGCTATCTATGGCCTTAAGCAGAGCCCCAGAGCGTGGTTCCAGAAGCTCTCAGATCTATTTGAGAAACAGGGATACAAACGTTCTAATGCTGATCATTCCTTGTTTGTACAAAAGACTTCCAGAGGTATTATTGCAATCATGGTCTATGTAGATGACATTCTGATTACATGTGATGATGAACAGGGAATAAAGGAGGCGAAAGAAATGCTGGGTCGTGAATTTGTTACCAAGGATCTTGGAGTTCTTAGATACTTTCTGGGACTGGAGTTCGCCAGAAATCCTTATGGGTTGGTAATGTCTCAGAGGAAATATGTCACTGACCTGTTGAGTGAAACAGGAATGCTTGGTTGTCGACCTGCTACCACACCTATGGACCCTAGTATGAAGCTATATGATGGTGATACAGAGGAGGTGGATAGGAGAAGATACAGAGAACTGGTAGGCAAACTTCTGTATGTCACTATTACTAGGCTCGATATATCCTTTGATGTGAGTCGAGTGAGCCAGTTCATGGAGCAACCACGTCAGGTACACATGGATGCCATACATATGATACTCAGGTACCTCAAGTCATCTCCAGGTGTGGGTTTGTTGTTCAAGAAAGGCAAGGTGATTACTATCTCAGCATGTGCAGATGGAGATTATGCAGGGTGTCCCAAGGATAGGAAGTCCACATCTGGGTTTGCTGTATATATTGGCGATTTTCTAGTCTCATGGAGGAGCAAGAAACAAACTGTGGTGGCAAGGTCTAGTGCTGAATCTGAATATAGGGCTATGGTCCAGGTTAGCACAGAAATGATGTGGGTAAAGGTTGTTCTTACAGATTTACATATAGAAGTTCTACTTCCTATGGCTTTGGAATGTGACAATCAGGATGCCTTGTTCATTGCAAATAATCCAGCATTCCATGAACGTACCAAGCACATTGAAGTCGACTGTCACTTCATACGTGACATGATTCAGAAGGGATTCATTGCTACATCCCATGTTAGTTCAGAGAATCAAACGACAGATATTTTTACCAAGGCATTACTGCGATGCCCGTTTCAGAAGTGTGCGTCCAAGCTGAGCATGATTGATATCTATGCTCCATCTTGAGGGGTAGTGTAAAGATATATTATCCACTTATGTACCTTTTTGTTATTTTTCTTTCCCGTTGGACTCTTTATGTAATTTACCCATAGGCTACTCTCCTATATAAGAGAGTCTAGGGTTGATGGAATAAACAAGTTCTCTTATTTTCCCAACAATTCCGACCAAGGCCAACTAGTCGATTGATTTTTGCTTAGAGATACCATTTATTTTATATTTTTTAAAACAAACTTATTCTAATATGCTTAATATTTTATTTAAATTCAATTTCTTCTTTTGCTTCATTACAATAATATAAAAAATGTAAAAATCTATGTAAATATATAAGAATATACATACAAAAATGATTTATATATTTAAAATAATTAAAAAATTAAAAACCGATTAAAACCCGACTAAATCTGATTTGTCGTCCGACATCCGATTAATCCTTAGTCAGTGACCCAACCGGCCGAGTATCGAGTACCGATTTTGCAACCTTGATCATCTCTATGGATATCACTCGCAGTTCAACTCATACAACCATGTACAACCTAGTAGTTCAGTGGTGATTGCCGATGGGACACATTCTCCCATCACCAGACGAAGAGAGGTCCATTGACTCCCTCAATGTGATTGCAGACTGTAGAGATATATTATTCACTTCTGTACTTTTCTTATATTTTTATTTTCTGTTGGACTCTCTGTGTATTTTACCCATAGACTACTCTCCTATATAAGAGAGTCTAGGGCGGATGGAATAAACAAGTTCTCTTATTTTCCCAACATGGTATCAGAGCGACGGTCCTAGACCGGAGTTCTCGAGCCAAACCCTAACCCTAGCCCCACCTTCAAGCCCTCGCGCCTCCGTGCTCCCCCTCTGCGTCTCCGCCTCCGATCTCTGATCCCGCGCCTCCGCCTCCGTCTCTGATCTCGCGCCTTCGCCTCCGCGTGCATGCGCAAGGTGCGGCTGATCTGTGCGCGCTCCGTGTGCCCTTGCGTGCTCCCTGCGTGCACGTTGTGCCCTTGTGCGCTTCCTATGCGAGTAATATGCGCACTCCCTGTGCGAGTGATCTGTGTGCGTTGTGTTCTTGCGCGCGGTGACCCTGTGTGTTGTGCCTCTGCGCGTCCTCTGTGCGCGTGATTCGTGCGCGTGATCTTCACGTGTCCAGCGTGTGTTTCTTGCACGTGACCTTCTAAAGGTCTTGACTCCCGTGCACGCAAAATCCTAAGTCAAGCTCGTGCTTCTCCAAAGTAATGGGTTTGATTGCTTGAGTCTACACATGCAACTAAACCCGTTAATGTCCGTGTAGACGATCATATCTCCAGTTTACTACCCCAGTCTTCCGTTATCACTATGTCAGAAAGCAAGACAGATATCCCATCCATAGGCGCCTTCAAAGGTACAACGCCGATTGTGAAGATGGATGGTTCAAATTACGAACTGTGGGCGATGCAGTTCATGAGTATGATGAAGTCAACCGGTAAGAAACACATTCTTACTGAAGAAGAGCCTGCTGAGAAGATTGGGGTCAATGCCTCATGGGAGGCAGATGATGCGTATGCCAAGGTTTGGCTATCTGGAACCCTGGTAATTGAGATTGCCAATGATATTCTTCATCAACCCACTGCCAAAGCAATGTGGGATATTCTGGCTGCTACATATTCTCAGGCAAAGAATGAGACGAAGATTCTGCAACTCCAGCATGACATATTTACTATCAAGCAGAATGGATGGCCTCTGCACTCGTTGTACACATCTCTATGAGGGATGTTTGAGAAGCTTTATAGCTTCATGCCTCTGACAGCCACTCCAGAGCAACAGAAGACCTAACGGAATGCCACTATGGTAGGTGTTTTTCTCACTACCCTTGATCCAGAGTACGAGGCAACACGTTCCCAGATCCTGGCGGACTCTACTATTCCTCTTATGGAGGAGGCATTTCATAAGCTGAGTCGCATCACCGTTCCCTCATCTGCTACAAATTCAACAGCCTCAGCCATGGCGGCAAATCGAGGTCGAGGACATCATCATCAGTTCCGTGAACGTAGACCTCGCGGTAGAGGAGGACGCACTCGGCCATCATGTACCTTTTGCCATGGTTCTGGATATACCGAGGACACATGCTATTGTAAGCATGGTTTTCCAGCTTCTGCACGAGTCGTTGAACATATCGAGCCCCCAGATGCGTCATCAATGAATCAACACTTTGATGATCTTGTAGCCCGTCTGAGGGGCATCATTCCTCCATCTGGTCCCGTAACATCAGCATCTACTTATGAGAGTCATCCCGATGTTGCCGCATCTGCATCTGCTTCCACCAGTACATCAGGTAGCACCTATGCATTCACTAGCAGTAGTGGATCAGATACTTTAGACTGGATTATGGACTCGGGTACCACATATCATCTGTGTGGTGATCAAGGTCCACTCACATGATACAAACAGGTTTCTCCAGACCGTATAGTGGTTATTGCTAATGGGACACATTCCCCGATTACTGGTCAGGGGGAGATTAAATTGACACCATCCATGCATCTCAAGAACATGTTACATGCACCCGATTTTTCGATGAATTTGTTGTCCATTAGCCAACTTACAAAGGATTTACATTGTCGAGCAATTTTTGATCCATCCACTCTTGTTTTTCAGGACATCCTTACGGGCAACGTGATTGGGCGTGGCTATGAGAAAGGCGGCCTCTATCGCCTTAGTCAGACTCCTTATGCTAGAACCTCATCTCTACCTGCTGGCACCTCCCCATTACTGTGGCACCTGCGTTTTGGACACCTTCCGCTTTAGAAGCTTCGTCATGTGTTACTCCAGGTTTCACCTCAAGCGTCCATTCAATGTGAGGCTTGTCAGTTGGGAAAACATCACAGGTCTACGTTTCCCAGTCGTCAGTGTCGGAGTAGTACCTCCAAGTTTGAGTTATTGCATGTGATATCTGGGGTCCTAGTCGTGTTCATGATCATCAGGGACACAGGTTTTATATACTTATTGTGGATGATTTCTCTCGTGTGTCATGGGTATTTCTATTAAAGAATAAATCTGAAGCGGGGAATATTATCATCAATTTCATTAATGAAGTTTGTAATATTTTTTCTGCATCTGTTAAAATTGTGAGAAGTGATAATGCACTAGAACTATGTACTCATACCTTATCCAGTTATTTTTCATCTCAAGGGATTATCCACCAAACATCCTGTGCCTATATTTCCCAACAAATGGGGTTGCTGAAAGGAAACACCGTCACTTACTTGATATCACCCCTCACTCTTTCTGAGGGGAAGCTGTTCTTATGGCATGCTATCTTATCAATCGAATGCCGTCATCCATCTTAGGTGAGAAGATTCCATTCTCTCTTATTTTACCTGATAAAGAATTGTTCTCCCTTACTCCTCGCGTGTTTGGCTCGGTTGCCTTCGTTCACCAGTTTTCTCCAGGAACTGACAAGCTCTCTCCTAATGCTGTCAAGTGTGTCTTTGCCGGGTACTCCAGAACTCACAAGGGGTACAAGTGTTATGATCCATTGCGAAGGCGGTATTTAATCAGTGCGGATGTTACCTTTTTCGAATCCGTTATGTTCTTCTCGTCTACAGGTGATCAGTTGGTTGGTTCCCTCTGACACTACTGATGCTATATACATGCCACCACCACCACCACTATCTCCATCAGTACCGTTACCACCTCCTGTCACGGTGCCTGTCTCACCACTACCATTCCACTATACCCGTAGGCATACTTCTGCTCATGGTCACCGCTCGTCATCCAGCTCGCCTGAGGTATGTTCTGAAAATATTACTAATGATGGATCTGATGATTTTCCTAAGCAGGAGGGTTTACAGAGGCCAGCTGAAGAGACAGATGATTACATGTACCTATTGCTCTACGAAAGCAGAAGCGGAGCTGTGCGTCATATCCTATAGCATCTTCTGTGTCATTTGACCGTCTTACTGGCGAATTCAGGAACTTTGCTATTGCATTATCAGTAGTGGATATTCAACGGAATTATCAAGATGCACTGAAAGATAGTCTATGGCGCTTGGCCATGGAAGAAGAAATGGCCGCTCTTCAGTCAAGAGGCACATGGAGTCTTGTTCCCGCACCTCTTGATGTATCTCCAGTTAGCTGCAAGTGGGTTTTCACAGTTAAGCAGAAGGCATATGGCAGTATTGACAGATACAAGGCTCGCCTTGTTGCTCGTGGCTTCACACAGACATATCGGGTGGATTATCTGGATACATTCTCACCGGTTGCTCGTCATTCCACTCTGCAGATCCTCCTTTCTGTTGCAGTTACTCGTGATTGGCCGCTCTACCAGTTAGATGTGAAGAATGCATTCCTATACGGTGACTTACAGGAGGAAGTCTACATGCAACAACCACCTGGTTTTGCTGTTGAGGGGTAGTGTTCTACGGTGTGCAGACTTTATAAGCCCCAGAGCATGGTTCCAGAGGCTCTCAAACCTGTTTGAGAAACAGGGTACATACGTTCTAATGCTGATCATTCCCTGTTTGTGCAGGAGACACCTAGAGGTATCATTGCTATTATGGTGTATGTAGACGATATTCTGATTACAAGTGATGATGAACATGGAATCCAGGGGGCAAAAGAAATGCTGGGAAGTGAATTCATCACCAAGGATCTTGGGGTTCTTAGATATTTTCTGGAACTAGAGTTTGCCAGAAATTCTCATGGGTTGGTAATGACTAAGAGGAAATATGTCACTGACCTGTTGAGTGAAACAGGAATGCTTGGTTGCCGACCTGCCACTACACCTATGGATTCCAGTATGAAATTATATGCTGATGATACTGATGAGGTGGACAAGAGAAGATACAGAGAACTGGTGGACAAACTTCTCTATGTTACTATTACCAGGCATGATATCTCCTTTGCTGTGAGTCGAGTGAGCCAGTTTATGGAGCAACCACGTCAGGTACACATGGATGATATACATATGATACTCAGGTATCTTAAGTCATCTCCAGGTGCGGGTCTGTTGTTTAAGAAAGCAAAGAGGTTACTATATCAGCTTGTGCAGATGCAGATTATGCAGGATGCCCCAATGATAGAAAGTCTACCACTGGGTTTGTTGTGTATATTGGAGATTCTCTAGTCTCATGGAGAAGGACGAAGCAAACGGTTGTGGTAAGGTCCAGTGCTGAGTCTGAATATAGGGCTATGGCTCGGGTCAGTACAGAAATGATGTGGATAAAGGTTGTGCTTGCAGATCTATATATAGAAGTCCCGCTTCCTATGGCTCTGGAATGTGACAATCAGGCAGCTCTATTCATCGCAAATAATCCAGCGTTTCATGAACGGACCAAGCACATTAAGGTTGATTGTCACTTCATACGTGACATGATTCAGAAGGGGTTTATTGTTACATCCCATGTTAGCTCAGAGGATCAAACTGCAGACATTTTCACCAAGGCGTTACTTCGAGGGCCGTTCCAGAAGTGTCCGTCCAAGCTGAGCATGATTGATATCTATGCTCCATCTTGAGGGGGTGTAGAAATATATTATTCACTTATGTACTTTTCTTATATTTTTATTTTCTGGACTCTCTGTGTATTTTACCCATAGGCTACTCTCCTATATAAGAGAGCCTAAGGCGGATGGAATAAACAAGTTCCCTTATTTTCCCAACACAGACTATTCCTCATGCATCAGAATTCTCGATGAATCTATTGTCTATTAGTCAAATTACAGAAGATTTAAATTATTGTGCCATATTTGATCATGCTTCTCTTGTTGTTCATGATATACTTACGTGCATGGTGATGGGATGTGGCAGTGAGCATGGAGGTACATGTTGATCTCTATGTTGGTACTAGTTCGCTTTCTACTAGACTGATATCTCCATACACTTGGCATCTCTACTTTGCTCATCTTCAATTGGAGAAGATTTGTCATTTCATCTTGAGGATCTTACTTAAGTCCACCTTTCAGTGTGAATCATATCAGCTTGGAAGCAACACCGGTCTAGCTTTCCAAGTCATCAAGGTCGTAGTAGTCAGTCTTTTTAAAACTTTTTCATTTTGATGTGTGGGGCCGAAGTCGCGTCCCCGATCATCAAGGATACATGTATTACTTAGTTGCTATGGTTGATTTTTCCATATTATCGTGGGTCTTTTGTTGAAGAATAAGTCTGATGCGAGTATTATGATTTGGAGTTTTGTTATTGAAATAAAAAACTTTTCTCTGCTTTTATAAAGTATATTCCTTCTAATAATGCATTGGAGTTATGTACGACTTATCTCAATTTCTGAGTTCGCATGGAATTATCCATCAAACCTCGTATCCCTATACTTCACAGCAGAACATTGTTGCTGAACGTAAACATCATCACTTTCTGGACATCACCAGAACTTTGCCCATAAAGAGTCAAGCTCCTCATTCCTTATGGGGTGATGCTATCATAACAGCATGTACCTCATCAATCAAATGCCTTCTACTATTCTGGGTGAAAAGGCTTCCCCTTCTCTCTTGCTTTTCATGAGAAGGACCTTTTCTCTCTTACGCCATGGGTTTTTGGTTGTATGGCATTTATCCATCTTCTACATCATGGTCGTGACAAGCTCGCTCCTAGAGCTATCAAATGTATGTTTGTTGGCTATTCCCGTACCCAAAAGAGGTACATGTGTTTTGAGCATGTACAAGGTAAATACTATGTTAGTGTCGATGTTACATTCCTCGAGTCAATTATGTGCCATACTCCTACACGTGACAAGATAAGTCCCTCTGAGTCTGTTCATGAAGTTGTTCTTCCACCCCCTCCACATACACCTCAGTCTGTTCTACATGCTCCCCTGCCTTCCCCATCATCTAGCACGCTACAAGTAAATTTTGAAAAAATGGTTTCCATTGATGGTACGTTTGAATGGACATGCACATGTACAAGATGAGCAGAAAGATATACATGATGGACAAGGACTCTTGTTTCTACTCCAAATGGGACATCTATTGTAAGCAGCATATGAGTATCCACTGTTAAACACAGGGAAGATGGTTTTGTAGATCGATACAAGGCACATTCAATGGTCAGAGGGTTTACACGGACTTACAGGTGGATTACTGATGAATCTATGTTTCATCGCCTTTATTCTTTCATTTTGGCTAAAATCCTTGGTAAAATGCATGTAAATACTCACTAATTCTCGCTAATTAACATTCTAACCACATTAGTTAATATTATATATTTAACACTTATTTTATCTAAAATAAAATAATAACGAGAAAAACAGAAAAATAAAAGAAAAAGAAGGATGTATATAAAACATATAAAGACTGATCCTAACCCCGAGACTGGGTCAGTATTGACTTAATCAAAAAAATAAATAAGTAGAGGGAGATAAGGATCTTAAATTATAAAATATCAGAAAATCTAGATAATAAATGTACATTTATTCATTTTTCACATTATAAATATTTCACCTATTTTATTTATCATCAAGATCACTTCAAACTAAAATATTTTCTTCACAAAAGTTGTTTATAAAAATATATATTATTTTATAAATATATCAGAAAAATTATTTAATGAATAATTAATTAATTATGATGAACCGAAAAAACCGTAAAAGCTGACTTCCAAGGTTCATAACTATTTATAGAAAACTCCAAGTTGGCCAAACTCACTTTTAAACTTCGTTTTATAACAAATGATATTTATTAAAAATATCAAAAAAATATTAGAAAAAAGGTGAGTTTTGACGTTTGGACCCCTTTGTCTATATGTACTATATGTATAATCTTCCTGATTTTCTAGTTAATTATTTTTAACTCCGTTTAACTTAATTTCTTCTCTAATCTGTTTTTAAAAATAAGTAGAAATACAAATAAATCCCAAAGCCACGAAGTCGTGGCCTAAATTTTTCCGGACCTCATAACTCGGTCATATGGACTCTGAATTGAGCAAACTCACTTTTAGAGTTCGTTTTATAAAATTATCTATCAAATGACACCATTTCACTAAAATCGGGGTTAATGTGCAAAAGGTGGGTTTTGGGACCCTATTGATATAAAATGTACAATGTATCTTAATTATATCTTATTTAATATATGTCATTTCATATACATTATTAATATTCTATTATTAAAATAAATAATAATTTATTTAATTAGTTAATTAGTTAATTAATTATTTAATTACTTATTTATCTAATTAATTATTATTTAATTATTTATTAATTTACTTAATTATTTATTTAAAAACTTATTTACTTATTTAATTATTAATTATTTAATAAAGTATTTATTCATTTAGTTAATTTATAATTTAATTTATTTACTTAATTTATAATTATTTATCTTAATTGATTAATCAATTAATTGATTTTAATTGATTTTATTTATTTTTAAAAATATCCTCATCTCTCTCTTGTACTTCTCCCTTCCAGCGTCTGTGTCCCCTTTCTTCTTCTTTCCTCCGCCCGCGCCTCCCTCCTCTTCTCCGGCCAACTTCTCTCCAACACCTCCAACCACCGGCCGATAGGCCGGTAGTCCAACAGTCACAGTGACGGGAGCCCACGTCGGTAAAGCCATCCAGTGGCGTTGGCTACAATGTTACCCATCCAATAAATAGGACCCAACCCCTCCGTGAGCTCAACATCCACCATTTTGACTCCTTTTCCCTTAGGGTTCGTTTGGTTGCAGGGTTGGGCAGGGTTGGGTTGGGTTGGGGTACCCCTGTGAATAGTAAACTGTGAGGAGGATTGAGAGGGTTGGAAGGAGGGGTACCCTGGGGTACCCCAATCCAACCATGCCCAACCCTCCAACCAAACGAACCCTTAGATCTCCGGCGAGCTCTAGTGACAGGAGAGCGACCCCGTCCGCGGGTGAGGTCGGAAGAAGTGGAGACTCTGGTGTGATCGACCCGCAGACGTCGCAGATTCTCTCTGCCGCGTGGATAGCCTCCTCGCGTCGCCGTCGAGTCGAGACGACGACAGGAGCACCTGCTCCATCCCGCGACAAACATCCTCATCACATTCGACTTCCAGGTTAGTTTTCTATCTCTGATTTCTTCTCTCTATCCTCCTCTCATCCATTTCTCATCTCATCTCACTCTTCTTTCTCTTCTAATCGATACTGAAATCATTGTTGTACAATCATATCACCAACTCAATTTCTCTTCTCAATTCCTCCATCTTCAATGCCAACCATTCTGTTCACCTTCCTTCTGAATAAATTCGGACCGAGGCATTATCCTCGAGTCGAGGTTTGATCATTTGCAGATCGGAACCATTTGGAGCGAGAACCCTGACGCAGCGATCTCCATCCATGAACAATTACGATTCAAGTCCTTGCCATCTGCAAGTACCTGATCAAAAGCTTCTTCGCCCATCGCACTCACCTGGAGGCTGGGCCGCATCGAAGCAACTGCGAGAACAGATAACATCATATCTCGATGCACATCGGTCGCACCTGAGATTGAGAAGCGCCTAGAGCTTCAACGTGAAGAATAACTGTCGCCGAACTTCAGCACAGTCACCTGGAGAGCATCCTTTCACCGCCTCCGGTCGATAGCTCAAGGTCTGATCGAGGAAGTCGCGTCAACCTCTACCCTGAGAACCTTCAAAGAGTTCATCGCTTGAAGCTTCGGGTGATTTGGGGGAGGAATGCAAGGCATAGTAACCGCATAATTAGAATAGGATCAGCACTTCCCTACTCAGCCACACGTCGAGCCCAGCAACACCAAGCCGCTCCACCGCTCGATCAAACTCATCTGATGTGCACCGTCCGCACGCCGTGTCCAGAACAAATCCACCACCCACCGCTTCAGAGCACTCGCGCGTGAAATAGGTTTTGGTCAATTGCATTCTGATCCTCGATACATCTTGATATTACAAGCAGGTCCATGTGTTGAAGAACCACGCGCGCAAGTACGCTTCTGGGAATTTTGCGATCGTGTACTCGAACTTGTCTATATTCGCAAACAGGTCCAGGCTGCTGGAAGCATCACGTGAACATCACGTGACAACTGAAACATTTGCACGCACATCCCCAGCTTCTGCATATTTTGCGTGCGCACCCCTATAATTTCCAGATTCTCGCAGAAATACCCCTCTATTGTATACCTATCTAATACAAACTACATAAAATACAAATTATAAAAAAATATTATAAAAATACGTATACATAACATATTTCATAATATATACATTATTAAATCGCATTTTGAAAAAAATAAAAATACTTTCTATTCTTTAATAAATCATTTTAAAATACAAAAACATAACAAACCTCAAAACCATAAAAAATATAAAAACACTTTTAAAAAATTCTATAAAAACTAGGGTTTTATCACTTGTGCCCCACCGAGATCTTGCCCCAATCTTTTTAGTAATATCAGTTGTGCCCCTCACTTCTTTCTCCGTTATCACTTGTGCCCTTCCGTCAGATTGACCGTCAATGAGTTGACTTAACCATGGTTTTTTCAAACCATGATATGGTTAAGAGGGGCATATACGTCCAAACGCCCCCAACACCCTCCACTCCCCCTTCCTCAAATTCCTTCGCCTCTGGAACCACCTTCCTCCTCCAGAAATGTCCTCTCCTCGACGACATCCTCCACCCCTTCGAAGAGCACCTTCTGGGCCGCTGCGTTGATGCTAACCACCACCATGTTGCACAGATTCCCCATGGCCTCCTTGATATCCCGTGGGGGGCGGGGGCAGGAGCTGCGGGGGTGGGGGGTAAGGAGGCAACCGGGGAGGGGTGCGGAGGGGAGACCTGGGGCGGGAGCGCCGGGGCGGGTCGACGGGGCAAGGGGGAGGCGCAGGGTTGCAAGGGCCTGCGGGCGCAGCAGGGGCGGGGGGGAGGAGGCAGGGGCAAGGGGAGGAGGAAGATGAACAGTAGTGGCTGGACTTTTCAATTCCTTTGTTTTCATTTAATTCCTGATGTGTCCCTAAAGTTAACGTCCGTTTGCGTCCGAGATGGACGGAAACTAACCCGAGGGGTACACGTGATAGATTTGCAAGAAGTGAGGGGCACAACTGATATTACCAAAAAGATAGGGGCATAACTGATATTGCGATATCTCAGAGGGTCATAAGTGATAAAAACCCTAAAAACTATACCTAGTATATTTTACTATACTTTACATAATAAATCAAAAACAAAATAAAAAATTGAATATTAAAACCAATAAAAAATACAAAATGCATAAAACTTTGAAAAATCATAACTAAGTCAATAAAAATCGTATAAAAACGTACAAGATATCATTTTGAAGGAATTTTCCTATATTTTCTAATAAAAATAAAATGAAAATATTTTCTCGCAGTTTTATATTTTAAAATCAAAAATAAAATTCTATTTTCCAATAAAACTAGTTTTGAACTTTAAAAATCAAATAAAAATTATAAAACTCTTTCTAAAAATTACATAAAATTATAAAATAATTAAAACACATAAAAACTTCAAAAATTAAAACCAAATATAAATGTATAAAAATTATACCTATATTTTACATAGGTATATTAAAACCATAAAAACAATATAAAATTCATAAAAATCAAATAAAAATACAGAAATTCATCTAAAAATAAAATAAAAATTAGTAAACCCTTACACCTTAGTTTTCTACTATTTTACCTTAGTTTTTAATAATTTGCCTCCTTGAGTTCGACACTCCCGTACTTAACGCTATGCACATCAAGTTTAGGAGTATAAATAAAAACAAATTGGTAAAATTACACGACCGACACAACAACACTATTCTTCTTGTAGAATAGTAGGTTTGGGTGTTTTTCAATTATCTCGACACCTTCTCTCCAGTTGCACGACATGCCACACTGTGGATTCTGCTGTCAGTTATTGCGGTACGTGATTGGCCTCTATTTCAACTTGATGTCAAGAATTATATTTTTATGGTGATCTACAAGAAGAGGTGTACATGAAGCAGCCACATGGATTCGCCACTAAGGAGGAGTATGTATGTCGGCTACATAAGGATATCTATGGCCTTAAGCAAAGCCCAGGGCTTGGTTCCAGATGTTGTCAGATTTAATTGAACAGAAAGGGTGTATACGGTCAACCATTGCTCATTCCCCTTTTGTTTAGAAGACTCAGAGAGGTACAATTGTTATCTTGGTATATGTTGATAATATTGTTGTTACTGAAGATGCTATTCAGGGCATTACTGCAACCAACAACTTTTTGGGACAACAGTTTCTCAGCAAAGGCCTGGGCGAACTGCATTACTTTTTAGGACTGGAATTTACTAGAAACAAGCAGGGTCTTGTCATGACCCAAAGAAAGTATGTAACAAATCTACTTTCAGAAGCAGGAATGACATGCTGCAGACCTACATCTACACATATGGCCCCAAACATAAAACTGCATGATGATACTACAGGGAATGTAGATAAAAGAAGGTATAGAGAGTTGGTTGGGAAGCTTCTCTATGTTACTGTTTCCAGACATGATATTTCTTTTGCAGTAAGCAATGTTAGCCATTTTATGGAGAAACCAAGACAAATGCACATGGATGCAGATACTTGAAGTCTTCTCCAGGGACGAGTCTATTATTTAGCAGAGTATAGAGACATGGCGCAGTGCATAGTAGTAAAAGTCGACCGACTAGTCGAGTCTTGGAGGTAGTTGGCTCGGCAGCCGACTCGACAGAGTATAGAGCCATGGTGCAGTGCATAGTTGTAAAAGTCGGCTGACTAGGTCGAATACTCGAGGCTTGGGGGTATTCAGCCTGATAGCTGACTCGACTAGGCCTAATCGGTCAATCTGATTAATCGGGCTGACTAGCCAACCGATTACTCGTCCGAATTTTAGATAAAGTTTTTATTTTTAATTTTTTTTAAACGAACTTATTCTAATATGCTTAATGTTATATTTAAAGTCAATTACTTCTTTTGTTTCATTATGATAGTATAGAAAATGTACAAATCCATGTAAATATACAAGAATATGTGTATAAAAATGATTTATATATTTAAAATAATTAAAAAAATCAAAACCAACTAATGGATGACTAAAACCAAATAGACGCCTGATTGTCGATTAATCCTTAGTCAGTGACTGCGCCGACCAAGTACCAACTATCGAATTATAGAACCTTGGCGTAGTGCAGTACTGAAATGATGTGGATTAGTTCTGTTCTTTCTGGTCCATGGTCATTGTACCTCTTTCAATGCAAATGTTGTGTGACAACCAAGCAACTCTCTTCATTGTAAATAACACAGCCTTTCACGAAGAACTAAACACTGAAGTATATTGTCACTACAGCCGTGATATGACTCAAAAAAGGTTTATCACCACTTCTCATGTTAATTCAGGAGATCAGACTGCAAATGTGTTTACCAAGGCTCTTGCTAGTGGACTTTTTCAGAGATGTTCCAAGATGAGCCTGGTAGACATCTATGCTCCAGCTTGAGGGGGAGTGTTGAGAGTTTTATGTTATGTTACTTGTTGGGAAAAATGAACGAGATGTTTATTCCATAAGCCCTAGGCTCTCTTATATAGGAGAGTAGCCGATGGGTAAATTACATAAAGCATACAACTGAAAAGGAAAAATAACAGAACCACACAGAAACTAATATATGCGTTAACACTCCCCCTCAAGATGGAGCATAGATATCAATCATGCTCAGCTTGGACGCACACTTCTGGAATGGGCCTCGTAGTAATGCCTTGGTGAATATATCAGTAGTTTGATTCTCTGAGGCGACATGAGATGTAGCAATGAACCCCTTCTGAATCATGTCACGTATGAAGTGACAGTCAACCTCGATATGCTTGGTCCGCTCATGGAATGCTAGGTTGTTTGCAATGAACAAGGCTGCCTGATTATCACATTCCAAGTTCATAGGAAGTGGTACATCTAGACATAGATCTGTAAGTACATTCTTCACCCACATCATCTCTGTGCTAGCCCGGGCCATAGCTGTAACATCCGGTTTCCAATCAAACCCGGACCCGATCTGATTTGGGCCCGATCAACCCAATAAAGTTGTCGGTCAACACCAAAAAACCTAAAACGATCACATGATCGTGAATCAAAAGATGTACGGGTGAAATCGACCAAAAATCGGTCGTTTCATAATGCGTGCCGTGAAAAAGCCGCGACGCAAATTTGGGAACCGCAAAACGAACCGAGACCGTCGTGAGATCCGATTCGGCGATACAAGACCAACGAAATCGACCGTTCGTCAATCGGAGGTCGTTTGATATTTTTAAATCACAAAATTTAAACCCAAACCGAAACCGTATCTCGAAAATTTCGGGGATCCAAACCCGATCGGAAGTATATCAACATTATACTCAAATCGACCGTCGTCTCGATACGATCAATTCAAGATATCGCGGGTCAAAATCCGACAATCTATGCGCGAATACGGTCAACTTCTGTATATCAAGTAAAAAGGTGTTTTAAAAAAATATAAAAAAAATTCAAGTAAACAGACGGCTACTGTTTACTGTATATAAAAAAAATTAAATATCAATTGGTGTTTTCCTATATAGCAGCCACCTCATCTTTTCCCTTTCTCCACTTGTCAAAAATCCTTATAGCCTAACTCCTTGTAAATAACCCCAAATCATCCATGATTCTATTCCAACGAGGGAGTGGTTTATCTCTCTTTTCTTCCTCCATCGTGCTTCCCAAATTCCCATTTTTTTGTCTCTCTTCTTTTCTACAACAAGATTCCAGTTCTTCTTCCTTCTAATCCTCCCCACCTAAAAGATGAACAAAAAGGGAGCTCCAACCCTTCCATCGGTTGCAGCCTTTGCTACTTTTTTTGGCAAAGGAAAGTTGATGCAGTGCAACCTTCCTGTAGCTTTTGTTCCCAGCAAATTTGTGCTCCAGCTAAGCCTTTCTTTCCAACAGATTTTCATGTTCAGAGGCTACTCCCAGCAATAGCTAATCATAACTACTAAAGAAGCTCTCAAAAGAGTTGCATGCAAGCTTGACCAAACATTTACTTCTTCAAATTAGGTACATTCCCTACCCCTTTCTCTTGCTGCCATACATATGTACACTCCCTCCCAAATCTTCTTGCTGCCTTGCATGCTGTGTTAAATCATTAGAGCATACTTTGCATCTCTTTTCTTTGATTGTCATAGGTTATTCCATGTCCCTCTTGTTCTATTTATATTGGTACCTGAGATAACACTCCGAGAATTTGCAAGGTTGTTCTTTCTAAGATTGGGTAAATCTTGTCTTGTTATTCTTTATAGTTGTAGTTTACGGATCTGTACAGGTACACTGTGTTGAAAAAAAAGGGGCATTGCTTAATTCATTGACAAGAAGGGAAATGCAACGTATATTCCTATTTGGCATTTTGACCATAAACATATCATTAGTAATAGTAATGCATGTAGGTCTGTTAGAAATTTTGAACTTTAAAAACCTGTAACTTGGAATTATGTGTTGAACTTCATACATATTCTTTATTACCACAAGATATCTGTAATGTGCAGATCACCTTAGGAATAAGACATAATGATTTTAGTTAAAGTGGTTGTATTTCTCTCTTTATGAAGAACTAATAAGACTATACTTAATCCTTCCTCTAGAAAGGAACTTTTGTACAATGTTACTGTCACAGTATGCTGGGAAACTTATATCACTCTTATGCCCACTCAAACTTTAAAAAAAATGATTTAATATTTGTTAATAACAGGAAGTTACTTAAATAAGAAATTTATGGCTCCTGTTATATTTCAAAATAAAAATTTATGTGAGTATAATCTTGTATGAGTTATCATTAGTTTAGAATCTAAAATAAATTGGAGTCCGTGCATGTGCCACTATGCATAGGATTACTATTGAAATGTGAAATTTAGGTATTAGTTGTAAACATGGTTGCAGAAAGCGGTAGTCGGTACTCGGTCGGCAGGGTCACTGACTAAGGATTAATCGGCAGTCGGGAGAGTAATCGGATTTAGTCGGGCATTAGTCGGTTTTGATTTTTTTAATTATTTTAAATATATAAATCGATTTTTAATACATACACTCTCATATATATACACAAATTTAGCAATTTTAATACATACAAACACAAAGCTAACCATATTCACAAGTTACTAATCAACAAACTCACATGTTACTAATCATTGTAATTAAGAATCACGAAGTTAATTAACAAATCACAAAAGATAAATAAAAAGATTTAATAATTATATAACCTTATAGTTATTGATATAATTTGATAATGTAAAAGAATTCATATACATATCTGTTGTAGTCAAGGATGCTAAATGTTTGTTAGAACATTGTTAGTTTACACCGTACTTTCATGTGTCCACAAGGATGTTAAGGCAAAAGGAGGTATATTTTTGTATTATTTTAAGTATAAAACCACTTCATATATATTTGAATTTATAGTAATAATGACTAAGTAATAACAACACAAACAATTAAAAGTATATAAAAAAGTATACAAAACAGTATACAAACAGTTTAAAACTTCTATGCAAAAGTCGGCCGACTAGTCGGTCGACTAGGCCGATTACTCGGGCGACTAATCGGGTCGACCCGACTATAGGCCGATTTGGCCTAGTCGAGTCGGATACCCCCCCGACTCGACTAGTTGGGCCGACTAGTCGGCCTAGTCGGCCGACTTTTACAACAGTGGTTGTAAATGTATCTTTTGATTAAGTATAAAATTACAAATTGAATTTGCTATTGTTGGATTTTTTTTGAAATTCAAATAATAAAGTTATGTTCACTGTTTTCTATTAGGTTATGTAGTAACGGTGACTCCACTAAGCCATTATCATCAAAATTTTAAACTCGTGAGCATGCTAATCATTCTTATCTTTACCTAATATTGCTTATATGTCAAAATACTTAGACTTAATCATCTCCTATAAGCTATCACCAGGGGTAGATGTTGATACTCGACTTTGAAATATATGTGCTTGGGTGAGGGCATAGTAAAATATTAGGGGTTGAAATCGGACAATAAAAGGACACTAGCTGTCTACAAGATTTTCACTCACAAACAAGCTAACTCCCAAGTTCCAACAAAGATGCAATGCAATAATCACTTTAGGTTACTAAGACTAATAACTCAAGATAATGTAAATTGAATCCATAGTCAGGTGCATGATCATCTTTATGAATCAGTGAAAACAATTGATCGTGCCGGTCATGGTAACCTTTATACCTGACCGTGCGAGGGCGCGGTGACCCTCAACTGGGCGGAAGAAAGGAAGCCCAGTTAGGGCAGTGGCCGCTTAATGCGTGGGTCTAGGATCCCAGTCTTTTACACGGTTTTTACGCGAGCTCGCAGTGTTTTTACGCCTCGTTGGGATCCTGACTTTAGACCAGTTCTGCTGACCCTGTCTTTTAGGATACCCAGGCGGGGGATCCTTGGTTTTCAGTTTTACGTACGAGCTCGTCCGCCCGTACTAGTCGGGCAGTTTTCTAGAGCGACTTTTCTAGGGAGTCTCTCTCACCCGTCTCAGTGGCGTAGTTGGGGAGTAGACCTATCCCTCTATTGGACCGCGCTTCCAATTAGAGGGCGAGACGGAAGAGCCATTTGTAGGCTTCTTCACCGCTTGAGTTTACCTCGTCAACAGACTTGGCGATTCTACATCTAGATCATCTATATCTATATCTACATCATCTGGAGTTATATCTGAATCAATTGAAGTAAAGATTTGGAGAGGTTATGATCAAAAGTTGAGATTGCTAGAAAATGATATATATGTTTATACTCTTATACTCATGAATATTCAACTATAATATAAATGTGTCATATGTGGGAAAATGTTGGGTTCTGGGGAAATCATTAGAAATGCATTACAACAACTTGAAACCCCTTTTTTACTTACGCAAGTAGATGTAGATTTTACTTGTACTACCTTTCTACTTGCTTGCTTTTGCACATACTAAATGTCTAGTTATTTTATAAGTTTTTGGGAGGTACCAGCAATGGCTGACGCCTCTTCTTTCCTAATGTGTTTGGCAGGCAAACAACTTGCAGTTTAGTAGCAGCTCAATAGCTATACATGCTTCCTGGAGACAGAGACGGTATAAATTACTTTGTCTCAGTTTTTGTTCAGATAATGATGTAAATGCTATCTCTTTTGTATCACTTGGGATATATGTTATAATATGAAAGATGCTTGTGCAAGTTGTAAATGAATATGAATAATAATGAAAAGGAACTTTGGTGCCATTTGTCTCTCTGTGATCTTGTGGTTTTGTTGTGGATGTGAATGGCATGTGAATAATTAGTGTTGCAAAAAATTTTCCCTGCTTTTCTACAACTTCTGCGATCAATGTGAATGAAATATTGTGAAATGCGTCGTAAACGGGTACCCGGGTCCCGAGGGGTTCACAATAGCCCTATATTCGGATTCAGCACTAGATCTAGCTACCACCGTTTGTTTCTTGCTCCTCCATGAGACTAAAGAATCTCCAACATAGACTGCAAACCCCGAGGTAGACTTCCTGTCCTTGGGACAACCTGCATAGTCTGCATCCGCACATGCTGAGATAGAAATCCCCTTTCCCTTCTTGAATAGCAAACTTACACCTGGAGATGATTTGAGCTATCTAAGTATCATATGTATTGCATCCATATGAACCTGAAGTGGTTGCTCCATGAACTGGCTTACACGACTCACTGCAAAGGATATATCGGGCCTAGTGATCGTGACATACAACAGTTTGCCTACCAGTTCTCTGTATCTTCTCCTGTCCACCTCCTCTGTGTCATCATCATAGAGCTTCATGCTGGGGTCCATTGGTGTCGTAGCAGGCCGACACCCAAGCATACTTGTTTCACTCAACAGGTCCGTAACATATTTCCTCTGCGACATTACTAATCCATACGGATTTCTAGCAAATTCCAGCCCCAGAAAATATCTAAGGACTCCAAGATCCTTAGTGACAAATTCGCTCCCCAGCTTTTCTTTCGCCTGCTTTATGCCTTGCTCATCATCTCCTGTAATCAAAATGTCATCTACGTAAACCATAATTGCAATAATACCTCTAGAAGTCTTCTGTACAAACAAGGAATGATCAGCATTGGAGCGTTTGTATCCTTATTTTTCAAAGAGGTCTGAAAGCTTCTGAAACCATGCTCTGGGGCTCTGCTTAAGGCCATAGATAGCCTTATGAAGTCTGCACACCTTGGAACACTCCCCCTCAACAGCAAAACCGGGTGGCTGTTGCATATAGACTTCCTCCTGCAAATCTCCATATAAGAATGCGTTCTTCACATCCAACTGATATAGCGGCCACTTTCGATTGACTGCGACTGATAGCAAGATCCGGAGAGTGGAATGACGGGCTACTGGTGAGAATGTATCAAGGTAATCCACCGCGTATGTCCATGTAAAACCTCGTGCAACAAGGCGGGCCTTGTATCTGTCAATGAAACCATCTGCATTTTGCTTCACCGTAAACACCCACTTGCAGCTCACCGGGGTCACATCTGGAGGTATAGGAACTAGACTCCAAGTTCCCCTAGATTGAAGTGCCGCCATTTCTTCCTCCATTGCTAGCCGCCATCTACTGTCCAGCAGAGCATCTTGATAATTCCGTGGAATATCTACAGCTGACAATGCCACCACAAAGTTCCTGAAATCCCCAGATAGTCGCTCAAATGACACAGAAGCTGCCAATGGATATGTAACGCAACTCCTCTTCGATTTGCGTATAGCAATAGGAACATCTAAATCAGGTGTGTCCTCATCTGGCCCCTGCAACATATCCTGCTCAGAAATATCATTAAATCCATCAAGAGAAGTATCTTCAGTACATACCATAGGCGAGCTAGGAGATGAGTCATGACCATGAGCTGGAGGAGGCCTGCGGGTATAATGGAACGGTAGTGGTGAGATGAGGATTTGTGGTGGTGGTGGTGGTGGTGGTGACGGTGCTGGAGGTGGTGGTGCCATGTATATGGCGTCGGTAGGCAGTGGAGGTAGCTGTTGATCACCTAAGGCTGAAAAATACATTACAGATTCAAAAAATGTAACATCTGCACTGACCATATACCGCCGACGCAGGGGATCAAAACACTTGTACCCCTTCTGAGTTCTGGAGTACCCAACAAAGACACACTTGACAGCCCTAGGAGAGCTTTTCAGTGCCAGGAGACAACTGGTGGACAATGGCGACTGAACCAATCACACGGGGAGTAAGAGAAAACAGATCCTTCCCAGGATAGATAAGGGAAAAAGGTATCTATTCATCCAAGACAGAGGACGGCATACGGTTGACTAAGTAACATGCAGTGAGAACTGCGTCACCCCAGTAAGAATAAGGAACATGACTCTGTATAAGAAGCGATCTTGTGACATCTAGTAGGTGGCGATGTTTTCTTTCAGCAATTCCATTTTGTTTAGATGTATGAGCACAGGATGTTTGGTGGATAATCCCTTTTGAGGAGTAATAGTTGGCAAGGACATGAGTGCACAATTCGAGGGCATTATCACTTCTTACAAACTTCACAGATGTGGAGAAGACATTTTGAATTTCATTCAGAAAATGGATAATAATGTGGCCTGCTTCAGATTTATTTTTCATCAAAAATACCCATGACACACGAGAGAAGTCACCCACAAAAACTATATAAAATATGTGCTCCTGATGATCAGGTACACGACTCGGACCCCAGACATCAATATGAAATAACTCAAACTTGGAGGTACTACTCCGACCTGGACGACTGGGAAAGGTCGACCTGTGATGCTTTCCCAACTGACAAGCCTCACATTGGATAGGTGTGTGAGGAAGACCCTGGGGTAACACACGACGCAACTTCTGAAGCGGTAGATGCCCAAAGCGCAGATGCCACAGCAAAGGAGATACTGGTCCAGTGAGAAGGGATGAGGTTCCAGCGAATGGAGTCTGATTTAGGCGGTAGAGGCCTCCTTGCTCATAGCCACGACCAATCACGTTGCCCGTATGGATGTCCTGAAAAATAAGAGAAGATGGATCAAAAATTGCCCGACAATGTAGATCCTTCGTAATCTGACTAATTGACAACAAATTCATTGAAAAATCAGGTGCATGTAGCACATTCTTGAGCTGCATAGAAGATGTCAGTCTAATCTCCCCCTGACCAGTGATGGGTGAATGTGTACCATTGGCAATTACTACTGTTCGGCCTGGAGGGATCTGAGAGTATCCTGTAAGTAGACTCTGAATGCCACATAGGTGATGTGTAGCGCCTGAGTCCATAATCCACGGTAATGTATCTCATCTACTACTGGTAAATGCAAGTATGCTACCTGAAGCACTGGTTGACGCAGAGGCAGAGGCAGCAACACCAGATTGACTCTCAGTAGTAGGTGCTGGGCCAGATGGGGGAATAATACCCCTTAGACGGGCAACTAGATCATCGAACCGCTGATCCAAAGTAGCAGCAGATGGAGGCTCTATCTGCTCAGCGACTCGTGCAGATGCAGGAAATCCATACTTCGAGTAGCATGTGTCTTCATTGTGTCTAATGCGATGACAGTAAGTACATGTTAGCCGAGTGGGGCCTCCTCTTCCATGGGGTTCACGTCCACGGATCTGATGATGAAATCCGCGACCCCTGTTGGCTGCCATGGCTGAAGTATTCTGATTCGTGGTCGTGGAAGGAACTGTGATCCGACTCAGTCTATGGAAAGCTTCCTCCATGGGAGGAATAGTAGAGTCGGCCAAGATCTGGGATCGTGCCGCCTCATACTCTGGATCAAGTGCAGCAAGGAACACGCCTACCATAGTCGCATTCCGGTATGTCTTCTTATGTTCTGGCGTGGCTGTCAGGGGCATGAAGCTGTAGAGCTTCTCGAACATCCCTCTCAGTGATGTGTAGAGAGAATGTAGAGGGCGACCATTCTGCTTTATAGTGAATATATCATGCGGGAGTTGCAGAATCTTTGTCTCGTTCTTCGCCTGCGAATATGTAGCCGCCAGAATGTCCCACATATCCTTGGTCGTGGATTGATGTAGAATGTCATTGGCAATCTCAATTGCCAACGTGCCAGATAGCCAAACTTTGGCATATGCATCATCAGCCTCCCAAGAGGCATTGGCTCCAGTCTTCTCAGCAGGCTCTGGTTCGGTAAGAATGTGCTTCTTACCCGTTGACTTCATCATGCTCATGAACTGCATTGCCCACAGTTCATAGTTTGTACCATCCATCTTTACAATAGACGCTGGACCACGAAAGGCGCCATTGGATGGGATATCCGCCTTGCTTTCTGACATACTGGAGACTTAAGACTGGGGTGATTGATAGAGGATGAAATTCGTCTACAATGACATAGACGGGTTTAGTTGCACGTATAGACCTTAAGCAACTAAACCCATGTAGATGAGGGTGTGCGCTTTAGGGCTTAGCACACGCGCACACGCACAGGAAGCATGCATACACGCAACTAGGAGGACGCACAGTCACAGGGACGTTGTTGCGCGTTGCGCGCACTGGTAGCACGTTGTTGCGCGCACTGGCACGCGCGGTTATGCGTGAAGGAGCACGCGCACGCCTGCTGGGTCACGCGCAGGCACGCGTAGTTGCACGTGAAGGATCACGTGCAGTCGCACAGGGGAGATAGCGCGCGGAGTGCTACGACGCGCAGAGGAGCAGTGCGCGGAAGGCTGCGCACTCGCGCAGAGGAGGCGCGTAGAGGAGGCGCTAGCGCAGGAGCAGCAGCTAGGGCGCAGGCGCGCAGGAGCGGTTGCACACTCGTGCGGCGGAGGAGGCGGCGCCGATGAGAGAGAGAGAAAGAGAGGCCGACGGGTGGGGTAGGGTAGGGTTAGGGTTTCGAGAACTCCGGTCTAGGACCGTCACTCTGATACCATGTTGGGAAAAATGAACGAGATGTTTATTCCATAAGCCCTAGGCTCTCTTATATAAGAGAGTAGCCTATGGGTAAATTACATAAAGCATACAACTGAAAAGGAAAAATAACAGAACCGCACAGAAATTAATATATGCGTTAACATTACTCTTTTTCAAGTCTATTTATTTCTCTATCCCCATTATGTAATTTACACAATAGGATTGCTCTCTTCAATATAAGAGAACCCTTGGGCTCTATGAATATAACTACAAAGTATCCTTTTACAACCCCCCATATATTTGGTTGTCTCCTTATATATGATATTGGAAGAGATGCGAGGCTTGACCTACGTCATGATTTGGTAGTTATCGCTTAACCAAGAATAATATTCTTTGTCAATCTCCTTGAGTGGCTTTTTTATCAGAATATATATCTTCCTCTGACTACCAATGAACACCTTAAGGGCATGTTTGATTTTGATTACTGGGATGGGGTGGGTTGGGGTATCGACTTGTGAATAGTGGGTGTTTGGATGGTTATGAGGGTTGGGAGAGGGTTGGGATAAGGAATGTGATGTGATATCACCTTGACTTGTGATGGATTTCCAACCCAGGATTGGAGGGGGATACACCGGGGTACCCCAGTAACCAAACAGGCCCTAAAGGTACGAGACAAGAGAAAGCTTGCAATAGTTGCTGGTTGGTATTCAATCGGTTTGGTAAGGATTAACTAGCAGCCGAGCAACTAATTGTGATTTTGTACTTTTTAATTATTTTAAATATATATATCACTCATTTTTATATAAATTATTTT
Source organism: Ottelia alismoides (assembly GCA_037367405.1). Lineage (NCBI taxonomy): Eukaryota > Viridiplantae > Streptophyta > Magnoliopsida > Alismatales > Hydrocharitaceae > Ottelia > Ottelia alismoides. Next base: position 83,908 of record JAZKJV010000962.1, read on the forward strand.
ATACATTTACGTAGATTTATACAATTTTTATATTAACATATAGAAATAAAAGAAATAATTGAATTCGAATAAAACATTAATCATCTTGGATTAATTTTGTTTTTACAACAACAACAACAAAGCCTTTTCACATATTAAGTAGGGTCGACTACATGGATTCTTTGTCTCTATACAGATCTATCTTGGGTCATTCTCGGGCTTAGATCCAAAAAACTAAGATCCCTTCGTATAAGTCTCATTCCAAAACTTTTTGGGCCTTCCACGCCCTCTCTTAGTCGGCTCAACATCCCAAAACTCACATTTCATGACCGATGCATTTGGCCAAACCACCTAAAGCGGTTTTTTCGCATCTTATCCTCGATTGGAGCTACATCGACTTTCATTCTGATTGCACCATTCCGAATCCGATCTTTACATGTGTGTGTCCACATATCCACCTTAGCATTATCATTTCTGCTACTATCATTCTCTACATATGTCTATGGTTCACAGACTAATATTCATATTCATAGAGTATAACAGGTCTCACAGCTACTTTGTGGAACTTTCCTTTGATTTTCAAAGGAATTTTCTCATCACAGGGAACAACAGAGGCTCCTCTCCACTTTAGCCAGCATGCATTTGTTCTATTAGTAACATCTCCATCAATTTCCCCATCATGTTGGAAAATAAATCCCAGGTATCTAAAAGAAACTCTCTTCTGAATGTTATCGTCACCAATGTTCATCTTGATTCCTTCATCATTGCTTCCATCAAAAGTGCACTCCATATATTCAGTCTTAGCCCTACTTATACGAAATCCTTTAGTCTACAATGCATGTCTCAAAATCCCAAGCTTCTCATTTACTCCATCTATAGGTGCATCAATCAACACAATATCATCAGCGAATAACATACACCAAGGTATCTCATCCTGAATGTGACTTGTCAACTCGTCCACAATGAAGTAAAAAGGAATGGACTCAAAGCTGAACCTTGATGCAGACCAATATTGATATCAAAATAGCCAATCTTCCCATATTGTATCCTTACACAAGATGAAGCCCTATCATACATATCTTTTATGAGGTTAATGTATAAGACAGGTACTTGTCTCTTCTCGAAAACTCTCCATAAAATCTCACGTGGGATAGAATCATAAGCCTTCTCTAAATCAATAAAAATCATATGTAGTTTTTCCCTTTTAGCTCTACAAATCTCCATTGTTCTTAGGAAATGGATGGCTTCATTGGTTGAGCGTGACATTAATCCGAAATGGTTTTCTTTTACTTTGGAAACTTGCATCAACCTTCTTTCGATTACACATTCCCAAATTTTCATAGTATGACTCATCAGCTTGATACCTTTGTAATTTGAACAATTTTAAATGTCCCCTTTGTTCTTATAAAGACGCACCACGATACTTCTCCTCCAATCTTCAGGCATTTTCTTGCTTCGTCAAATAACATTGAATAAATTTGTAAGCCAAGTCAAACCACGCTCACCTAAAACTCTCATACTTCTATAGAAATGACATCCGGTCCTACACCTTTCCTAGGTCTCATAACCTTCAAAGCCTCCTCTACTTCCTCTCTTTGTATTCGTCTATAACTTGCACGATTCAACTAATTTTCACTATTAGCTAGATCACCTAAAGTAATCTCTCTATTTCCTTCCCCAGTGAGAAGCTTATGGAAATACTGCTTCCATCTAGTCTCTATATCCTCTTGAGTAACAAGCATGTGACCTTCCTCATCCTTAATGCATTTCACTTAAGAAAGATCTTTGGTCTTTCTTTCTCTTGCTTTGGCCAACCTGAATATATCCTTGAACTCAGTCAGGGCCGGTCCCAAGCCCGAATAAATTGAGGAGGGTTATGTTAAGTAGCCGACAGCCATCGTTAAACAGTCGAAGACAACATCCTAAATAGTATTTTTTAAATACTATTTAGGAAGTTGTCTCAAGATAGTCGGATCTTTTCAACATGGACTTAAGTAAACATTAGATTTGCCTCTAAAAAAGCAAAAATAAAATAAAATAACTATCAATGCAAAAATTAGATGACTAATCAATTGACCAACTATTAACTTAATAGTCAATAGTCAATCAGCCACTCCATCGACTCGACTAGTCGGACTGATTATTCGAGCTAATCGGGTCGATTTTTGCAATCAAGAACCAAAGTACATAGTTTTCTGGACCCTTCAATTTCATAACAAGTCCCATGTACCACCTTGGATGAGATAGATATCCATAGCTTTGTCTTGGATGGAGTCATGGCATCAAGATCAGGAGTAGATTGAAGTAGTACAGAACAATCTACTCAAGCATAAAAAGAGGTAGCAGTTATAGAACAGTTGTGCAGCAATGACAAGGATACCTAGGCAATTGACGTGGTTGATATACGGTCACAGGTGAGGGGGTCAACAATGAGTATGGATGAGTTAGCACTGAAGGGTAGGGGTGCTGCTGGATTGTGCAGGTGACAACACTGGGCAATGCTAGCACCAATGGGCGAGGGAGGTGTCGTTGGATTGTACGTGTGGTGGTGCGCAAGTTCGGATTGGTGCTGAGGGAGGTGGCGTCATTGAGTTGTGTGATGGCGGCACCGTTAAGGTAGGATACTTGTGGTGATTTCCTCGGAGAACAATGGTGATGGCATGTCATATAGGCTAGAGATTGTGACAAAACTCTGATTTTGGACCATCACATTGACAATAAAAAAATGGCAAAGCCTTCTCCCACTATAAGTAGGGTCGGTTTCATGGATTCTTGCTCAAATCCATGTTGAAAGATTCGACTAGTTTTTACATTGTTTCTCGACTACCTAACACAACCCCTACAAGGGGGGAATGAACCCTGGTATTTTGGGTGGTAGGTACGCTGCACTACCACTAGACCATTTAAGTAGGTACAACTCTGATAATACCATGTGAATGCGGAACGAATGGGGGTAGAGTTTCTTATCTTCCTTGTGAGAGGATTGTGTTAGGTAGCCGACAACCAGTGTAAAAATAGTCGGATCATTCAAGATGGATTTGAGCAAGAATCCATGCAGTTGGCCATATTTAAAGTGGGAGAACGCTTCGCCATTTTTTAAGGGTAGGGTTTCTTATATAGCATGAAACCCTAAAATCCTAATCATGGACAATTGATAAAGACCCTCGACAGGGCTCCTAAACATAGAATGGATATAAATAGAAAGTAAAAAAATAGAATATACATGAATAACATATCAATAACATCAATAATACGAACATCTATACCTGGGAACATAAGATAATATGTCAACATACAAAAAAATCATTATTATACATGTGCCCATACAAATAACACACTCACCCAACCACACATGATCCTATAGCATCTCCTTAAGATCAATGGTTAGGCACAAGAGAAAAAAGTCTCAGATTTCACAAGCAGAAAAAACATTTATAACAGTTCTCTGATTGAAATCAAGAAGGGAAAAAAATCCCATTCCCCTCCTCTCTGAAAAGCCTTCCACCCAAAGCATTGTGCTGGATACTCTAATTAAAGCAGACACTCACCATGCCACCCAGCCTTGCAACAACCGAGTATCTTGGTCTGCTGCCCACTGACGATTCAGTTCAATTTTTAAGAATTACAAAAGACAAATATACTTTTATTTCTCTATTTGATGTTTTTGAAGCAGGTGTTAAAAGCTTAAGACGCGCGTGAGCACGGGGAGAGGGGGGTATGTTCCGTGAGTTTCATAATTTAACATGTATTAGTGGATTATTGATGGGATCTCAGGTAGTCGTCCTTGTTCTTTTTAGAAAATTTACCAACATTTACAGTTGTGTGGGACAAAGTTTACCAATTCACTTGAAAGAGGCTACAATGAAAATATAGCATATTGAAATACGCTGAGAAAAACATTCACAGAAAAACATTCTGTCATCAGAGCATTGCAGAACTATAGTTCAGATAGTATATTTAAGTAAAACCAGAAGAATAATATTAGACATACTTGTTACCCAGAAGAAAACGACCACTACTAAGCGTAATTTTATCTCTAATTCCAAGCTCCTTGTACCGTAGGTCTTTTTCCTGGTTGAGATAGCAAAACCAGTTAGAAAGAAATTCCCAGCTCAATGTTTTTTGATGATAAAGCAATGCTATGAGATTAAAAAATGTAATATACAGAAGAATATCAATGAATGAGGTAAGAAAGAAGAATCAAGTGATGTATAATAATCAGAAGTTGCGGTCTTTTTAATAAAAAAAACAATTTCCTCAAAATAAGCAAATTAACGAATCCAGATTTTAGGAAAGCAGCAACGCCCTCTGATCATCAGGTGATTCAGGTTTGCCGTTAAACAGTGAAATGCTTGGTAGCAACTTCAACTATTGGTTTGATATGAGATTCCTTCTTCAATTACTGTCTAAGGCTAAAAAAAGTCACTCTTCCATTTTCACAAATGGTCAGGTCAGAAAAGCCATTAAGTGTCACGAATGGGAACCCTACTCCAATCAAGGAAGAAAAAGGAAAGTGAGCATGAGTCCATATAAAAAATACATTTATTTATTTCACGTGGCCTGTCCCTGTTTTTTTTAGAAATGATGGGACATGCCTCCATTAAAGACCCGTCCAAAAAGAAATATAGACAAAAAATTTATATACGCAGATTACAGGCGCCAAATTTCAGAGTTTTTGGATGCTCGAGTACATTCTCAGAATGAAAATCTCAGGTAACATTATTTCTAATCAGCCAAATATCCCATACATGTGGCGTACACCCTGATCCTCCCTTCAATTGAGCCCGTCCAATCCATTCAAATCGATCTCCAAAAGGAATCCATACAATCCCAATGGAAGCCACGCAATTCCGCAGTCCCCCATGTCCCCCTTTACCCTGGGCATCTAAAGAAAAGGTGATTAATGACTTCCGCCCCTTCTCCACATCTGCAAGTCTCATCGCACCTGTGGAAAATCCTGGCTTGCCTAGCTCTTGTCATAATTCGTCTGCTTCTCAGCAGCCACATAAAGACCCTTATCCTCATAGGAACTTTCCAGCCCCAGATCCTAGCAAAATCCCGAGAGATCTCTCCGTTGATTGGTGCAACAGGACCAGAAATTCTCGTAATTTTTTTTACGGTGAACACCCCATCTCTCCAGCACCGCGAATCTTTACCATCTGAAGGCTCCTCCATCCTTACGAAACTGCTCAAAAAATAAAGGAACTCTTCAATCATCTGGTCTGATAACTCAATCATGAAAGTACACGTCCAAGAGCCCCGCATAACATCAGATATGCAGCTAGAGGAAATAGTCTAGGATACAAATCGCAAACGGTTCCTACATCCATTCTAGTCATCATTCCAAAACCGAAACCCTCTACCATCCCCAAAAATCAACAACGTCGAGGTAATCACAGCCAACATGGATAAACAAACAACCTCTATGAAACATTGTCGGCAAAGCCACAAAATTCACCCATATGCATAGATTGGGTGATACCGCATAAATGGATCTCACCAATCATGAGAGTAGATCATTCACATCCCTCAAGATCCTCATAAACCATTTAGCGAGTAATGCATTGTTCATATCTCCAATATGTAAAACTCTCAACCCTCCCTCCTTGATCGACATTGTCACTGCCTCCCAATGAACAAATGCAAGTCCCCTACCATCAGGGGATGACAAAAACAACAAAGCCTTTTCTCACATTAAGTATTTCGGCTACATGGATTCTTTGCCTCCATTCAGATCTATCTTGGGTTAATTTCAGACTTAGATTCAAAAAACTAAGATCCTTCGTATGGTCTCATTCCAACACTTCTTGGGCCTTCCTCGCCTTCTCTTAGCCAGCTCAACATCCCAAAACCCACATCTCCTACCTAGTGCATCAGTCGACCTCCTTTGCAAATGGCCAAACCACCTTAAGTGGTTTTCTCGCATCTTATCCTCGATCGGAGCTAAACCAACTTTCTTTCTAATTGTATCGTTCTGAATCCGATCTTTACGTGTGTGTCCACATATCCACCATAGCATTTTCATTTCTGTTGTTGTCATTCTCTGCACATGTCTATGGTTCACAGGCCAACATTCAGATCTATAGAGCATAGCAGGTCTCACGGCTGCTTTGTAAAACTTTCCTTTGATTTTCAAAGGAATTCTCGTGTCACAGAGAACAGTAGAGGCTCCTCTCCACTTTAGCCAACATGTGTTTATTCTATTAGTAACAACTCCATCAATTTCCCTATCATGGTTCAAAATAGATCCCAAGTATTAAAAGAAATTATCTTTTGAATGTTATTGTCATCAATCTTCACCTCGATTCCTTCACCATTGCTTACATCAAAAGTACACTCTATATATTAAGTTTTAGCCCTAAAAAATGGTGAAGCCTTCTCCCACTATAAGTAGGGACGACTACATGGATTCTCGTTCAAATCCATGTTGAAAGATTCGACTATTTTTTACACTGATTGTCGACTACCTAACGCAACCCCCACAAGGGGGACTTGAACCCTGATCATTTGGGCGGTAGGCACATTGCACTACTACCATACCATTTAAGTGGGTACTTATTCAGTCTTAGCCCTACTTATACGAAATCATTTAGTCTCCAATGCATGTCTAAAGACCTCAAGTTTCTCATTTACTCCATCTCTAGGGGATGACGACAAGAAAAAGTAGTGTATTAAAGCCTTCAGCCATTTACAGATGCCTACCAATTACACCCTCGTAGAGAGAGAAAACTGGAATTATCTATAGGGCGGCCTTCACCAGAACAAGTCCACCCCCCCTGTCGACATACACGATATTTTCCGTCCTGCCAGCTTCCTCTCCAACTTCTCCATAACATGCATCCATGTCTCAGTCTGCCACTCAACAATGGTAGGCAAAGATAATTGATAGGCAAGTTCTTTTGCGCAGTACCCAGAATATTCTCATAAGTCGATATCTCCTCAGACAACATATTAAAGGGGACAAAAGCAGACTTTGCTCCATTAACCTTCAGACCCATCAACTCCAGAAAAATAGCCAACATTACCCTAATCGGCCTGCACTCTACCACTTCTTCAATGAAAAAGATGATATCAATAGCATACTCCAAGCTTGGGATTAAGAAGTCATCCCTAGAGTATCCATATATAACTTGTCATCCTCTGCAAGCCCTACCATTACTGTCAATGCAACTATAACCAGAGCAAACAAGGGAGCCAAGGGACACCCTTGTTTCACACCTCTCTGCGACTAAAAAAAACCCTCATGCCGACCACTAACTAGCACAGAGCACGAAGATGTAGTAATGCACCGCTTCATGTAATCTATCCATATATTCGAAAAACCCCTCCGAACCAAAGATGCCCAGATGAAACCCCAGTTTATGTAATTGTATACCTTCAAAAAACCTACCTTCCATAGAGATATTGCAACCCCTCTCCTCTTTCAATCTGAGACAATCTCTGACACCATAATCGCCCCGTCCAACAATTGATGACCAGGAATAAATGCAGTTTAAACAAGCATATTAAGTGTATTGAGTATTCCCTAAGCTGGTTGGCTAGGACATTGGCCACAATAAAATGAATAGCATGAGACAATGCGATGGGCCTAAAATCTTCCACTCGCTCTACACCATTTTTCTTCGGAAGTAGGAAGATCAAGGATCTATTCAACTTCAAAAATCATCGATTCATGCCTCTAATTATTTTACCAAAGCCATGACATCCTCCTCAAGCACATCCCAGAACTCTATAGAAAAAGACTAGTAGTCCATCTAGACTCGACATACATCGGCATTAAGATCAAAAACTGCCCTACACACCCCCTCCCTTGTGAAACTAGAAGTAAGCACCTCCACATGCTCTGGTCGCAGGTAATAGACCCCTTTCCCGAGCCACCTAGCTCCTAGTGATGGCGTCCTCCTACTGAAATCTCAAAAATATGCCATAATTGCCTCAGTGGCCGCCTCATCTCATTGTATCCTTTCACCCCCACCTGTAAATCATTGCCTCAGGGACCGCCTCATCTTATTGTATCCTTTCACCCCTATATGCAAATCCTATCAAGTTCCTCCTACAACTAGCCATGACATGGAAGAATCTTATATTCACATCAGCCTCTCTTAGCCACTTTTGCCTTGATCTTTATCGCCACTCCACCTCTTTCCTCTTATTTTCCTCGGTCATAGCCTTTTGTTGCTCACTTATAGCATGCCCTCCTCCACGCTAAGATCCTACACATCCTCCACCCCATCTAATCGAGCAATCTCCTTCTCATCCTCCTTGCGTCACTCATCCTGCATCCAGCACAAATCCCTCGTGTCTTTTAAGCACCTCTCATAACCATGCGATTTTCTGAGCCAGTCTTTGCACCGTCGATCTTCCGCTTGCATCAACTCTCAAAAAACCTAGAACCATCCCCTTAAAAAAACCTAATCCAGTAACCATGCCTTCTTGAAGCTGAATAAAGATCTAGGAAGCAACCCTTTACCCAAATCCCAGCAGATATGCATATGATCTGATGTTGACCTTCGAAGAGCCCATGCCGAGGACAAAGGATACAACTCTAGCAGTTCTACTCATGTCAAGAAATGATCCAAATGTGATCTGGATGAGAAATTCCACCACGTGAATCTCCTTTTCGCGACATCCACTCCTTCCAACGCCACTTCACCTATGAAATACAGCTCTTCAGAGCCCGAGTCCTGCCCCCCCCCCCAATCGATAGGAAGTCCGAGGCAAACCTCATGTTGAAGTCTCCGCTGATGAGGCACGTGATGGTCAGGAAATCCCTCCTAATAGATTGCAATTCCTCCGACATGGATGACCTATGCGAACCAGCATAAGGCCTATACACCAAATAGAAAAGCACTTTGTCAGCTCCAAACTTGTGTTCCAACACTACCACCACCACTATGACCTAATCTTTCATTCAGCAGTAGAAAAATGTCCCCATCCAATGCCAGTACCACCCCACCAGCACTCCCAACAGCGGGGACAACCCTAAACTCTGAAACACGAGATATCCCATAGATCTCCACAACCTCGAATCTCAAGCCGCAATCTTTAACTCCTGCAAAAACGCTATACCAGCATGCCAAAAACCCAAAACACCTTCATATTCCATCAGTCCTCCAAACCCCCTCACACTCCAACTGACAATCTTCATGATCCACTCAAAGGGTTAATGGCATGTATCACAACCCTAAAACACTCCGTAACCCCTAAAACACTCGATACACGACTACTTCAAGCACCCTTCCAATCCACCCACAATTGGCTCCTTCTCCAGCACATCTTTACCACTCTAACGTGAAACCCCCTCCACCGCCTTGTCCTCCATCTTTCGCTCAAGCCACAATCATGCTGACGATATCCTTCATCTGCAAGAACGAAAGAAGCGGCTCTGTTAGGGCCTTATTCATGAATCTCAGATTTATCATCTTTATTCTTATTATTTAACCCCACTGTTGTAAAAGTCAGCCGACTAGTCGAGTTGGGGAAAGTAACTGACTCGACTAGGCCTAGCCGACCATTAGTCGATCAACCCGACTACTCGATTTTACATAAAGATTTCTTATTTTCCTTTTTTTTGCTTTTTTAAAAGAAAACTTATTCTAATATGCTTAGTGTTATATTTAAAGTCAATTACTTCTTTTGTTTCGTTATGATAGCATAGAAAATGTATAAATATGTGCAAATATATAAGAATACATGTATAAAAATGATTTATATATTTAAAATATTTAAAAACATCGAAACCGACTAATGACCGACTAAATCCGATTAGTTGCACGATCGCTGATTAATCCTTAGTCAGTGACCCTGCTGACTGAGTAACGACTACCGATTTATGCAACCTTGTTTAACCCTCTATCTTAAACTAATCAATTAACTTATTAATTAATTAATTGAAAATAACTTTTGATACCTTGTAAATAATTAAGGTTAATTATTGTAAACAAATAAAGTACCTAAATATTATAAATATGTGTTTAATGATGCATTTTTTCTGTATTTTTCTTATTATTCAAAAACTCATAAAAATTAGTATAATATTGTACATAACATATTGTAGATTGTTTATTATTAAAACTATCAAAAAATAACAAAATAATTAAAATAAGTAATTTTGTTCCTTAAAAATAATTACAAAAATATTAAGTATAAATATATGATGTATTTTGGTTTTGAGTTCAACATAAAAGTTGTAAATCTTGAAAAAATATACAACCTTCATGTCGAACACTTTTATTTTGACTCCATTTACTATTTTATTTTATAATATTTTTCATTTATCTTTAATTTCATCGGGTCGCATGGCTTCTTCCCCTTCAGCCACATCGTCGGCTCTTTAATAGCCTTCACCCCATTTCTGGATTGTCTGATCTATTGATCAGACGGTTCAAATTTCATCATCCTCGCCCCTCTCCTAATCGCTTGATCAAATGATCAAGAAGATCATGTCTGTTCATTTCTGCCTCCATCAGAGTCGTTGAATCTCATGATCCAATGATGCTCGTCCATCTTCAACCTCTAGCAGTTGAAACCCATATGTCGCACCTCTTAACCAGTGCGGTTTCTCCCTATTATTTTAGCCAATATACGTGTCATATTAAACTCCCTCCGATGCCAAATGAAAGCCTTAACATTCCCCATTCACGTCATAGACTTCATCTCCATCGTCCACTCCAAACCAACTCCCCATCAGCGGTTGAAACCACCCCGTTCAATCGCTTTTCCTCCGAACAAAACCCTCATCCCATCCTCCGTTCGCATGTATCTGCCTTCAGGAGAGGTTTCCTCCGAGCCCACTCCTCCTTCCGATGACAGTGTAAGAGAGAGAGAGAGATAAGCCAAGACCAAGGATCAACTTCCGATGAGATCCACAACCTGTAGAAAGTGTCGCAACACTTTAAATTGTTGCTCGAGCTTCAAACCTCTGCCGGGTTTGTCAAGCGACGACCCTTGAAGCTTCTGGAGCTTCAAGTCCCAGGCAAACCTCTGTCTCTGATCTTCTTCAATTCTCATGTAATCCTTAATTTCCACCCTTATTTGTTTTCTCGTATTTATCCACATAATCACACCCTCTATCTCTGATTTGAGCAGACATGCACCTTCATCGATTATCACTCATGCTCGCGCACTTAGATCATCTCCTCTTCCAGATCAACCCCTTCATCTGAACTCAGGTCATCACCTTGCACAGGTGAAGACCCATTAAGGGATCCATCTTCAACCCTTCGACAGCCCTCGACTTCGCCTCAAATCACTCCCTTACAGCCCCCTAGTACTCGGCTATCTTCTAAAATCTGCAGATACTTAAAGACCTCAATGGTAGGAAGTTTTGAACCATCTCCGATGATCCGCTCTACTTCCGACAAGGAGTTGATTCCTTAATCCAGCCATTGCAGATCCTTGGAAATCCCTCCATCGTCTTCGCGAGCTCGTCAAAAAGCTTTCCTGACCCTCAGATTCATCTGAAGACAAAGGAGGAGGAGCAAGGCAATCACCGGAGCGCAGAGGTGATGACGACCTTGAGGAGTACAAGTGTCGTTGGATCACGCCTAATTGATGTTGATCTGACGGTCCTCATCATACCCGAGGCACACCGAGCCTCTCAGCCTTGGTGGACCCGAGCCTTGCGTGAAGCACCTGCAGCGCCCCATGTGGTCCGAACCTCCATGCCACCCGAGCCTTGCGTTGAAGCTAGCCTTACGCACGTGTCACCTGGAAACTTGCAATTCAACCTCCACCGATTATTCTTAATTTCAAATCTATCCACATGCGCAGATAAGCCCTTGCAGTTTTTTGTTTATTCATTTTCATCCATTTTGGACTTATTTGTGATGATTTATGGATTTTTAAATTAAGTTTTCTTTGCATCTATGCCCCAGGATTGTATTTACAATGATTTATATCTTGAACACCTTGTATCCAATTTATGAAATCGGTCTCTTTTAAAAGCTCTTTGCATGCTCTTTGATTTGGCATACTTTATTCTCTTATATGATCTGTGCATTCTCAGTTAAAAATTAGATAATATCGTTGTTGGGAAAAGAGAAGAAGATGTTTATTCCATCAGCCCTAGGCTCTCTTATATAGGAGAGTAGCCTATGGGTAAATTACATAAAGCATACGGCAGAAAGGAAAATAACAGAGAAACTAATATATGTTTACACTCCCCCTCAAGATGGAGCATAGATATCAATCATGCTCAGCTTGGACGCACACTTCTGAAATGGGCCTCGTAGTAATGCCTTGGTGAATATATCTGCAGTTTGATTCTCTGAACTAACATGGGATGTAGCAATGAATCCCTTCTGAATCATGTCACGTATGAAGTGACATTCACCTTCAATGTGCTTGGTTCGCTCATGGGACGCTGGATTGTTTGCAATGAACAAGGCCGCCTGATTGTCACATTCTAAGGTCATAGGAAGTAGGACTTCTATACATAAATCTGTAAGCACAGCTTTTACCCACATTATTTCTGTGCTAACCTGAGCCATAGCCCTATATTCAGATTCAACACTAGACATGGCTACCACAGTTTGTTTCTTGCTCCTCCATGAGATTAGAGAATCTCCAACGTAAACCGCAAACCCAGAGGTGGACTTCCTGTCCTTGGGACACCCTACATAATCTGCATCTGCACATGCTGAGATATAGATCACATTGCCTTTCTTGAATAGCAAACCCGCACCTGGAGATGATTTGAGGTACCTGAGTATCATATGTATGGCATCCATGTGAACCTGACGTGGTTGCTCCATGAACTGGCTCACACGACTCACAGCAAAGGATATATAGGGCCTAGTGATAGTGACATATAACAGTTTGCCCACCAGTTCTCTGTATCTTCTCCTGTCCACCTCCTCTGTATCATCATCATATAGCTTCATACTGGGGTCCATTGGTGTTGTAGCAGGCCGGCAACTGAGCATTCCTGTTTCACTCAACAGGTCCGTAACATATTTTCTCTGCGACATTACTAACCCATACGGATTTCTGGCAAACTCCAGCCCCAGAAAATATCTAAGGACTCCAAGGTCCTTGGTAACAAATTCGCTACCCAGCATTTCTTTCGCCTTCTTTATTCCTTGTGCATCATCTCCTGTAATCAAGATGTCATCTACATAAACCATGATTGCAATAATACCTCTTGAAGTCTTTTGTACAAACAAGGAATGATCAGCATTAGAGCATTTGTATCCCTGTTTTTCAAAGAGGTCTGAGAGGTTCTGAAACCATGCTCTGGGGCTCTGCTTAAGGCCATAGATGGCCTTATGAAGTCTGCACACCTTGGAACACTCCCCCTCAACAGCAAAACCGGGTGGCTGTTGCATGTAGACTTCCTCCTGTAAGTCACCATATAAGAACGCATTCTTCACATCCAACTGATATAGCGGCCACTCACGAGTAACCGCAACTGACAGCAAGATCCGTAGAGTAGAATGACGGGCTACTGGCGAGAATGTATCAAGATAGTCCACCCCGTATGTCTGTGTAAAGCCACGAGCAACAAGGTGAGCCTTGTATATGTCAATACTGTCATCTACATTCTGCTTGACTGTAAATACCCACTTGCAGCTCACTGGGGACACATCTGTAGGTATAGGAACCAGACTCCAAGTTCCTCTAGATTGAAGTGTTGCCATTTCTTCCTCCATTGCTAGACGCCATCTACTATCCTTCAGAGCGTCTTGGTAATTCCGTGGAATATCTACAGCTGACAAAGCGACCACAAAGTTCCTGAAATCCCCAGATAGTCGTTCAAATGACACAGAAGCTGCTAAAGGATATGAGGCACAGCTCCGCTTCGATTTGCGTATAGCAATAGGAACATCTAAATCAGATGTGTCCTCATCTGTCCTCTGTAACACATTCTGCTCAGAAACATCATCAGATCCATCAATAGTAATATCTTCAGAACATACCTTAGGCGAGCTAAGTGATGAGTTATGACCATAAGCTGGAGTAGGCATGCGGGTATAATGAAATGGTAATGGTGAAACAGGTATAGTAATAGGAGGTGCAGATGATGGTAAAGGAGCTGGTGGTGGTGGTGGTGGTGGAGGTGGTACTGGTGGTGGTGTTGTGACATAGATGGCATCAGTAGTAACTGGAGGTAGCAACTGATCACTTGAGGATGAAAAATACATTACGGATTCAAAAAAAGTAACATCTGCACTAACAAGATACCGCCTGCGCAATGGATCATAGCACTTGTACCCCTTTTGAGTTCTGGAGTACCCAACAAACACACACTTGACAGCCCTAGGAGAGAGCTTGTTAGTACTGGGAGACAACTGGTGGACAAAGGCAACTGAACCAAACACACGAGTCAGGGAAAATAGATCTTTACCAGGAAAGATAAGGGAGAAAGGAATCTTTTCACCTAGGACAGATGACGGCATACGATTTATTAGGTAACATGCTGTAAGAACCGCGTCACCCCAGTAAGAATAAGGAGCATGGCTCTGTATAAGAAGTGACCTGGTGACATCTAGTAAGTGGCGATGTTTCCTTTCAGCGATCCCATTCTGTTGGGAGGTATAGGCACAGGATGTCTGGTGGATAATCCCTTGGGATGAGAAATAACTGGTTAGGACATGAGTACATAATTCCAGGGCATTATCACTTCTCACAATTTTAACAGATGTGGAGAAAACATTGAATCTCATTAAGAAAATTGATAATATTCCCTGCTTCAGATTTATTCTTTAACAAAAACACTTATGACACACGAGAAAAGTCATCCACAATAACTATATAAAACTTGTGTCCCTGATGATCAGGAACACGACTCGGACCCCAGATAACAATGTGAAATAACTCAAACTTGGAGGTACTACTCCGACACTGACGACTGGGAAAGGTAGACCGATGATGCTTTCCCAACTGACAAGCCTCACATTGGATAGATGTGTAAGGCAGACCCTGGGGTAACACACGACGCAGCTTCTGAAGCGGTAGATGTCCAAAGCGCAGATGCCATAGCAGAGGGGATACAGATCCAGTAGGTAAGGATGAGGTTCCAGTAAACAAAGGCTGACTGAGGCGATAGTGGCCTCCTTGCTCATAGCCACGACCAATCACGTTGCCCATAAGGATGTCCTGAAAAACAAGAGAAGATGGATCAAAAATCGCCCGACATTGTAAATCCTTGGTAATTTGGCTGATAGATAACAAATTCATTGAAAAATCAGGTACATGTAACACATTCTTGAGCTGCATAGATGATGTCAGTTTAATCTTCCCTGACCAGTAATTGGGGAATGTGTGCCATTAGCAATGACCACTGTTCGACCTGGAGGGATCTGTCTGTATCCTGTAAGTAGACTTTGATCGCCACATAGATGATGTGCGGCTCCAGAGTCCATAATCCATGCTAAAGTATCTGATCCACTACTAGAAAATGCAAGTGTGCTACCTGATGCACTGGTAGAAACAGAGACGGATGCAGCAGCGTCAGACTGGCTCTCAGTAGTATGTGTTGGGCCGGATGGAGGAATAATGACCCTTAGACGAGCAACAAGGTCATCAAAGCGCTGATCCAAAGAGGCAGCAGATGGAGGCTCTATCTGCTCAGCGACTCGTGCAGATGTAGGAAATCCATGCTTGGAGTAGCATGTGTCTTCAGTATGTCCGGTACGATGGCAGTAGGTACAAGTCGGCCGAATGCGGCCTCCTCTGCCACGAGGACCACGACCGCGGGTATGATGGTGACCTCCACGACCTCTGTTGGCAGCCATGGCGGACGCAGTCTGATTCGTAGTCGTAGAGGGAACAGTGATCCGGCTCAACCTGTGAAAGGCTTCCTCCATAGAAGGAATAGTAGAGTCCGCCAAGATCTGAGACCGTGCTGCCTCATACTCAGGATCAACGGCAGCAAGGAAAACTCCTACCATAGTCGCATTTCGGTAGGTCTTCTCTTGCTCTGGCGTGGTTGTCAGGGGCATGAAGCTGTACAGCTTCTCGAACATCCCACGCAGAGATGTGTAGAGTGAGTGTAGAGGACGACCATTCTGCTTAATGGTGAATATGTCATGCTGGAGTTGCAGAATCTTTGTCTCATTCTTCGCTTGAGAGTATGTGGCCGCCAGAATATCCCACATGTCTTTAGCCATGGGCTGATGAAGAATATCATTGGCAATCTCGATCGCCAAAGTTCCAGATAACCAGACTTTGGCGTATGCATCATCTGCCTCCCATGAGGCATTAACTCCAGTCTTCTCAGCAGGCTCTTCTTCGGTAAGAATGTGCTTCTTACCAGCTGACTTCATCATACTCATGAACTGCAACGCCCACAGTTCATAGTTCGTACCATCCATCTTTACGATATGCGCTGGACCACGAAAGGCGCCTATAGATGGAATATCCGCCTTGCTTTCTGGCATATTGGAAACGGAAGACTGGAGCGATAGACTGAAGATAAGATCGTCTACACAGACATAGACGGGTTTAGTTGCATGTGTAGACTTCAAGCAACCAAACCCATTTAGTTGACGGTGTGCGCGCTAGAAACAAGGTCTTGAAGGGCTGATTCAGGAGTTACACACGCACAGCAGATAGCGCGCGATAGGGAGCACCGAAGACACGCGAGAAATCACGTGAACAAGCGAGGGAGGAACTGCGTGCGCAAGATGTTGCGCTAGGGCATACGCTGGAACTGTCTGCCGCACGAAGGATGCGCGCTGGAGGGAGGGCGCTAGGGCATGCGCTGGAGGGGCACAGGCAGGGGCGCACGCACGGTGTGATGGTGCGCACGCAGTTAGGGGCACACGTAGGAGCACGCAGGGGCACACAGGGGCGCGCGCAAGGGCGCAGGCAGGGGCAGACGCGCGATGGGGCGCGTACGGGGTGATGCTCACCGCAGGCGAGGTGCACGGAGCCCGAGGCACACGGCCAGTGGCATGGCTGAGCACCAGCGGCGAGAGAGAGAGGCACACGGGTGGGGGTGGGGATAGGTTTAGGGTTTCAAGAACTCCGGTCTAGGATCGTCGCTCTGATACCATGTTGGGAAAAGAGAAGAAGATGTTTATTCCATCAGCCCTAGGCTCTCTTATATAGGAGAGTAGCCTATGGGTAAATTACATAAAGCATACGGCAGAACAGTGTTGCAATAGTCGGCCGACTATCCCGAATAGTCGGTCCGACTATGCGGTGCGGTGGGGTACCCGACTGAACAGACCTCCAGTCGGGCAATAGTCGGCCCGACCGAATAGTCGGCCGACTGGCCCGACTATGAGGCCGACTGGAGTTTGACTCTTCATATTTTTATTTTTTTTAATTTTCAATTTTCAATATTTATGGGTTACATTTTACCACGGTATCACCACAAATGTCGAATTCTATGTCTATTATATTGATTGGTACTTTTATCTTGGATTCATGTTAAATAATGACCATATATGTATAAAAATATAAGAATATATGTATTATAAATAATTTTTATATTAAAAAATACAAAACCGAATAATTCCGAATAGTCGCCCGAATACCGATTATTCTCTATTCGGTGACCCCTCCGACTGAATACTGAATACCGTCTTCTGCAACACTGCGGCAGAAAAGAAAATAACAGAGAAGTACAAAAGTAACTAATATATGTTTACAATCGTTGTTTAATAATCGATGTTTTATGTATTCTCAATCTATATTAACTTCATTTAATGCATGATTTGAATCTTGAATTATTTAATAGGTTATAAAATAAGTGATCTATTAACATCAATAACCTAGTTAATTGTTGAATGACCATTAAATTATTGGTGTGTCTAATGAAGTAAATGCATTGTTGAATTAAGTGGAACTTGGAGCATACATTGATCGCTTTAGGAGTAATTCTGATATTAATTCTAGGATTAGTTCAAAGCATTAATTCAGGAACTATTTGTTTGTTGTGTGCATTTTTGTGATTTGTATTAACATCCATTGTATAGCATCTTAATTAACATGAATGTAAAAATCCATAAAAATTCATGCATACCTTAACCATGTAACCTGACCTAGATACACTATTACTCACTTAACTTGGATATTTAAATCATACTTAAATAACTAATTGCATGTGTCTTTGTGTTCAATCCTGAACTTATCCGTGTATAAATTTATTAAATAGCTTGGTTCTGATGATATGTTAACCAGCTCGTATAATAACGAGATCAAATTGAATTAGATGATTAGCGCTTCAACACTTGCATTTGCCCTCCCCCAATGCAAGCCTCCTCTTCCTGCAAGACCGTGTTGATGCCAACATCAGCTTCTCGTGTTTAGAACCCCGCTTCAATACCGCAACATCCGAATGCTCCACTTCCAACGCACCTCCTACTCCAGTCTACACTACATCAGTCTCAAAACTCTACAAGACGCACGATGGAACACCACCTTTCTCCAAGTAATAGCAATTGGCCTTCATCTTCCTCCCCCCCCCCCCCCCACAAGCCACCAAATGGGAAGGGGCATGAGCCCAGCCAAAAGATCTACGTTAACAAAAGCATAGGAGTGGGTTTCACAGGGACTTTCACGACCTGATGCGAGCGGTGCCGATTGGACCACTAGGAGTCCACACAGTCCTCGGCAATTGGGTCAAAATCCAAAGCAGCTTGAAAGATGAACCAAAAGGTCAGTACTTAAAAAACAATGGCTCGATCCTCATCCACACCTTCGATGCTACTCAAATCCACACCACCCACTAAATAACAACAAAGCCTTTCCCAACATTAAGTAGGGTTGGCCCTTCCTAACTCTCTCTTAACCAGCTCAATATCCCAAAACTCGCATTTCATCACCGGTGCCTCAGTTGACCTTCATTGCAAATGATCAAACCAACTTAAACGATTTTTTCGCATCTTAGACTCGATCGGAGCTATACCAACTTTCCTTCCGATGGCATCATTCCGAATTTGATCTTTACATGTGTGTCCACGCATCTACCTTAGCATTTTCATTTCTGCTACTGTCATTCTCTGCACATGTCTATATTTCACAGGTCAACATTTAGATCCATAGAGCATAGCAGGTATCATGGCTGCTTTGTAAATCTTTCCTTCAATTTTAAAAGGAAATTTCTTATCACAGAGAACAGTAGAGGCTTCTCTCCACTTTAGCCAACCTGCATTTATTGTATTTGTAACATCTCCATTAATTTCCCCATCATGTTGCAAAATAGATCCCAAGCATCTAGAAGAATCTCTCTTCTGAATGTTATCCTCACCAATCTTCACCTCGATTCCTTCACCACTGCTTCCATCAAAAGTGCACTCCATATATTCAGTCTAAGCCCTACTTATACGAAATCCTTTAGTCTCCAGTGCATGTCTCCAAATCCCAAGCTTCTCATTTACTCTATCTCTAGGCGCATCAATCAACACAATATCATCAACGAATAACATATACCAAGGTATCTCATCCTGAATGTTACTTGTCAACTCGTCTGTAATCAAAGTAAAAAGGAATGGATTCAAAGCTGAACCTTGATGCAGACCAATGTTGATATCTATTGGAGTATTTAGTTGTGCGCCATATGTATGGGAGATGGGTAAATGGATCTCTCTAGGATCCATTTACCTCATCCAACAGTTTAGTCCCACATCTACCAGTGGTGGGACTTGGAGGATCTGTGGAGGCTATATAAGGAGCCCTAGACCTCCTGTATCCATTGAGAAAGTCAATAGACACACCAGCCCTCTGAGGCATTCTCCCGTGGTTTCATCCCGCTCCTTAGGGAGTAGGGTTCTACGTAAATCCTGTTGTTCTTATTGTTCTTTATCTTTTTTCATGTTTTCGCTTCCGCTTCATATTTTCTAACATGGTATCAGAGCGGGTCGATTCTCAAGGATTTCAAGTTCTTATTTATGTTCAAGATTCATTGTTTTTATGTTGAAGATTTGTTAGGTTGTTCTCGTTCGAGATCTGCATTTCGTTCAAGGGTTTCTAAAGAAACCCTAATTCATCTTTGGAACTACAAGCATCAAGCAGCGCCCTAGCAGCCATCCTACAAGCATCAGGCGGCGCCCTAGCCGCACAAGGCGGCAGACCATCCTGGTCGCAGAGCAGATACTCCGATCCCAACTGCAGAATCAGGCCGATGCAACGAGCCACTCCTTCGATCTAGGCGCTCCAACAGGTCCTGCGGCAATGAGCACCATCTCGCAGGTCCACCTCCAGCCAGAATGTCGGCAAAGCATCTCCAGGCATAACCCTAGCGTGAGGTGGTTCCCTCTGCAATGCCGCTTGGCGGCATCCAATCTTCCAGGCACAGATCAGCTCTCTAAGCGCGCTTTCTCCCTCGCGTGATCCTCCATCTTTGCCTTAGCTCCTTCCTCGAAGTCCAGTATGTAGGCGGCGCGAGAGAACTGGAAGCCCCATCGGCCTCCCCCTCCTCTGGCCTTGCCCTCGCGTTCCCAGCGTGAACTCGCGGGCGGCACAACCGTGCGATGACCACCAGCCACCAGGCATGCGTAGCCAGGCGCGAGCCCAGGCGCGACCTCCAGCCTCCATGGCAGCGAGCCCTGCCTCCCTCTCTCTCGTGCAAGCGGCTCCTCCAAGCCCCCACTCGCCAGACAGCCCCCCCCCCCCCGTCCTCTCGAACGCGCAGGTCTTCACCAAAATTGTCCCCACGTAGGGGCGGCATCGATTCACGAGCCCGATGTCTCTTATTTAAAAAAAACGTGGGCTTATTGTAAGGCCCGGGCGGGCTACAACTGGTTTGTAAAAAAAGGGGGGTTATTAAAAAATGAGAGAGAGAGAGAGTGGCCTTTGAAAAAAAGAGGGAGGAGGTTTGTTTTTAAAAAAAAGGAAAAAGAAAAGGTGCGTACAAATACAAAAGCCACACGTATTCAAAAAAAACGATTTGAATAGCCGTTTAAAAAAAGAGGCGAACGGCTTTGTTAAAAAAAATTGAGAAGCCGAAAAAAATCGGCATTTGAGATGTTTATTTTCTCCCCGTTATCTTGTCTTCGCCCAACTTGGTCAACAATGTCATTCCGACCAATATGGGAGAAATGGAGAGTATGTGTAGAGTCACAGGTCTATTCAGATGTTCCAGATGTCAGATCTCCATATTCCAGACTAGTCACATTTCCAGACTCTACAGTGAACGGATATTCAGACTCGACGTCAGATTGTTCCGAGTCTCCAGTTTCAGACATGCAAGTGTATGCATTCTTTTTAGATGCAAACCTGTCTGCCATCTTTTGTTGTAATCCCCATAATTCTTGTTGTTTTCAGGCCAGAGTTTTCATGTGAGCCATAGGGACTCCAGAGCAGAGGACCATTCCTATGTCCTGTTGGCAAGGGTTTTCATGTGGTATCATAGGTACTCCAGAGTAGTGTACCATTCTCTGTGCCAGATGGGAGAGACCCAGTTCTCCGACGATGAGACTTTTCAGACTCTATTCTCCAGCGACCGTGGACTCCGACGAGGATTGCACTTCCACGGCCTTTTTCAGTTCGGCCCTTTTCAGAGATGGAGCAGTTGTCTGCATACTGTGGCGGGCCAGAGTACTCCGACGAGGAGACTCATTTCAGTTGTAGTGACTCTGACAAGCGCAGTTCAGAGCACTGCTCTCCGACAAGGAGATTCAGCAGACTCACACTCCAGCTCGTTTGTCCTCCTCAGCTGCACGGCATGAGAAGCAACGTCCTCGACAGCAGCAGTTGTGTGCGTTGGGTTGATATTGTTCGTAGTGTCCTGTAGCGTGAGTTGAGTTTCTTTCTGTTTATCCAAGTTGAGCATTGCATGCTCCAGCTTGAGGGGGAGTGTTGGAGTATTTGGTTGTGCGCCATATGTATGGAAGATGGGTAGATGGATTTCTCCAGGATCTATTTACCCCATCCAACAGTTTAGTCACACATCTACCAGTGGTGGGACTTGGAGGATCTGTGGAGGCTATATAAGGAGCCTCAGACCTCTTGTATCCATTGAGAAAGTCAATAGACACACCGGTCCTCTGAGGCATTCTCCCGTGGTTTCATCCCGCTCCTTAGGGAGTAGGGTTCCACGTAAATCCCGATGTTCTTATTGTTCTTTATCTTTTTCCATATTTTCGCTTCCGCTTCCTATTTTCTAACAATATCAAAATAGTCAGTCTTCCTAGACTATATCCTTACACAAGATGAAGTCCTATCATACATATCTTTTATGAGGTTAGTGTATATGACAGGTACTTGTCTCTTCTCAAAAACTCTCCACAATATCTTCTGTGGGACAGAATCATAAGCCTTCTCTAAATCAATAAAAATCATATGGAGGTCCTTCCTTTTAGCTCTATAAATTTCCATTGTTCTCCTCAGTAAGTGGATGGCTTCAATAAATGAGTGACCTGGCATAAATCCGAACTGTTTTTCTTTTACTTTGGAAACTTGCCTCAACCTTCTTTCGATCAAACGTTAACAAAATTTTCATAGTATGACTCATCAGCTTTATACCTCTGTAATTTGAACAATTTTGAATGTCTCCTTTGTTCTAATAAAGATTTACCACGATGTTTCTCCTCCAATTTTCAGGCATTTTCCTGCTTCGTCAAATAACATTGAATAAATTAGTAAGCCAAGTCAAACCACACTCACCTAAAACTCTCCAAACTTCTATAGGAATGTCATCAGGTCCTACACCTTTTCCATGTCTCATAGCCTTCAAAGCCTCCTCCAATTCCTTCCTTTGTATTTGTCTATAGCTTACACGATTCAAGTAACTTTCACTACTAACTAGATCTCCTAAAATGATGTCTCTATTTCCTTCCCCAATGAAAAGCTTATGGAAGTACTACTTCCATCTAGTCTCTATATCCTTCTGAGTAACAAGCATGTGACCTTCCTCATCCTTAATGCATCTCACTTGAGAAAGATCTTTGGTCTTTCTTTCTCTTGCTTTAGCCAACCTGAATATATCCTTTTGGCCCTCCTTAGAGTGGAGATTTGTATACAAAACTTCATAAGCTTTTGACTGAGCTTCGTTTACT
Source organism: Ottelia alismoides (assembly GCA_037367405.1). Classification (NCBI taxonomy): domain Eukaryota; kingdom Viridiplantae; phylum Streptophyta; class Magnoliopsida; order Alismatales; family Hydrocharitaceae; genus Ottelia; species Ottelia alismoides. The sequence goes on from JAZKJV010000962.1 coordinate 106,836, forward strand.
GCTTTCTTTGCTTCCTCGCAATTTTGTAGTTTGTGACAGTTTCATCGATACTATCCTTAGACAGCTTTAAAGCATGCTCTTTTAATTTTGAGCTTCTCTTGCACGCCTCCACTCCACCGCCAAGCCTCCTTTTGGCATGGAGCTCATCCCTTTGACTCGCTTAGCATCTCTTTGGCTACCTTTTAGATACAAGATGCTACCACCACCCACATCTCATTTGCACTTTCTTTACAATCCCAAGATAAGTCTTCTAAAACCTTCTCTCTGAAGCTTGATTGCCTCAATTGAAGATTCCACCATCTAGTTCTCGTGATCTTGGAAACCCTCCTTTTTCTTTATCATCCCATTTATTTGCACATCCATTTACTAACAAGTGATGTTGAGTGGTCTAACTCTCTCCTGGGATTACTTTGCAGTATTTGCAATACAACCGATCACTTCTCCTCATTGCAAAGTAATCTATATGTGTACAAGTCGAGCCACTCTTATAAGTAATTAAATGCCCCTCCCTCTTCTTGAAGAGAGTGTTTGCAATGAAAAGATCATAAGCCGTTACAAGTTCAGAATGACTTTTCCCTCTTCATTTCTATCCCCGAAACCATGTCGTCCCTGAACACTAGCATACCCTGAAGCATCATTTCCCACACGTCCATTAAGATCTCCTCATAGGCAAATCATCTCTCTTTGTGGGATTCCTTGCATAATCTTATTCAAATCCTCCCAAAAAACTTGTTTAATCTTTTCATCTAAACTAATTTGTTGTGCATAAACTGAGATGATATTCAGAATTTCTTCTTCGAGCACTACTTTTAGCAAAGTAATCCGGTCCCCGAATCTTTGCACCTCAACCACACAATCCTTTAAATCCTTATGAACAACCACTCCAACACCATTTGTCCTTATCTTTACCTGAATACCAAAGTTTTAAGCACGTCTTCTCGATCTCCCTTGCAAAGAAGGTCAACTGATGCACCGGTTAGGAGATGCGAGTGTTGGGATGTTGAGCCGGCTAAGAGAGGGCGAGGACGGCCCAAGAAGTGTTGGAAAGAGACTATACGAAGGGATCTTAGTTTTTTGGATATAAGTCCGAGATTGACCCAAGATAGATCTGAATGGAGGCGAAAAATCCATGTAGCCGACCCTACTTAATTGTGGGAAAAGGCTTTGTTGTTGTTGTGTTCTCGATCTCCCTTACTTTATCACCGACCTATTTTGTCTCTTGTAGACATAATATCTAGATCTTCCTTCTTTCCATCGTGTCGACTATCTCAATCGATTTACCAGTCAAAGTATCAATATACCAACTACCTATCCGCAACTTCCTTTGCAGCCTCTTTTGGACTAACTTTTTTGCCCGCATGCATCCATCATGCGAGAACCCTTGTAAATTTTGGACTACATCTGAACAACAATGCAGTGGAACTAGCTTATTTACTCGTATGCATTCCTCATGTGAGAACCCTTGCAAATTTTAAGCTACATCCGAGCAGCGATGTAGCGACCCTTGCCAACTTCTCATTGCTTTCTAGCGATGCAACATGTCGCTAGTATGGAACACCCCAACGAAATCTAAATGTTTACTTAAATACACACCACCCATTGAACCAGAAAATTTACCAAATAAAATCTCCGCACTTCCCACATCTTGCCTCTTCAGAATCACCTACTGATCCGAAATCAAAATAGGGCCTCCCTTCGTCACTGCAGGATCTTCCGAATGTACATCTCACAATGAAACTGTTGAAACATTCAAAAATCATTTTTGAGAGGTTCAGGAAACATTGACCGTGTCACTGGAGGTACCGTTGGGCTCACCGCTGACGGGCACCCCTCTATATACCAACACATTGCCTTCTCCGGCCGCCTCTCCGACACCAACAACGCCACCTTCTCAGGCTGCTCCACCTCCTCCGCCAACGGATCTTCCTCCTCATTCACTACTGTCAACTCTAATCTGACGCACGCACAAGCTGGGACCCACCTAGACATCCCCATCTCGCAATTGCAGCTTTCGCCAAACCACCTTTATGGGAAACAAACCCCCATCATTAGCCAAGAAACCCTGAATCTCCTCTACCTCGATAATGCATACGCATCAGGACGTCTCCGACATCTAGATTGCATCCTCCACACAGCCTATTGCATGACCTTTCACCAACACCGTGATGAATCGCTAATTGCTATTTTAATTACGCCAAACTGTAGCACGAGCGATAAACGGTTCAACCAGAACCTCGCTAAAAGAATCTCCGCGAAGAGAGCGAGGCATAAATTTATACCTGCTAAGTCCAGGGTTGAACACAAGGACAAGATCTAATTGGGTTATTTAACTAAGGTTCAAATACCTAGGTTAAGGATTCTAATGTGATCTAGGTTAATGATAATGGTGCATGCTTTTGGGCTTTTTATATGCAAGTTAATTAAATGCTACAAAATGAGTGACAGTGCAACACAAAATTCCATTCATTCACATAAATAAAAAATTTACATGAAAGAGTCCTGACTTGATTGTTTAAACTTAAGCTTGGATCAGTAACTAATCAATGTATGCTCCGATTTCAACTTAATAAATTAATGCACCTATTTAATACAACATCTACTTTACTTCATATAAACTTAGCACTTAATCAAGACATTAACGATGTTGAATCTATAAATCAATCACCTAATTAAATTCTAAGTTTATAAAGCAAATCAGGGTTCCATTATTACATGAAATAAAGCAAAGGTGAAATAATAGCATTAAAATCAAGATGTATTAATTGATAAAGCCCTGAAAAACACCTTCCTGAGATGAGAAAGTGGCTAAATGTGCTAGTCAATGGATGCTCGTAGGAGCATGTGCAAGAGATCAGAGAGCTTCAGAGATTCTGATCATTGAGCCCTTAGGGGTACCTGCAAGGTTAGCGAGATAGCTGAAGCATTTGGGGAGTCGAAAAGGTGAAATGGAGGTGAGTGAGGTCTGTCAGAGGCAAAGAAGATGAAGCCCTAGTTGGGTCCTTCACCTGAGCAATGTGAAGAAATCATCGGAGGAAGGGGAGAGATCTAGAGGAAGAGGAGATGATCGAAGGTACGCGCGAAGATGAGGGTGATTGGGCGATGGTAAATGACTAATCAATGGGGTGTGAAGGAGAGAGAGAGAGAGAGTGTGTGCGTGCGTGTGTGCGCTTAATTAATTATGAGAAAACATGAAGGGTGTAACAGGGGTATCACCTGGAGATTGGAGAAGGAACTCGGAAGCGAAATGGAGGGCATGTGCTTGAAGTTTGAAGCTCCAGATCTTCTCTTGATGCACTCGGATAGGTGCAAAGCTCGAGCAGCACTAATCAGAGGGTTGCAACACAGCCAATGTCTGTAGATCTCGCCGAAGGTCAAACCTCGGTCTTCGCTCTATTGCCCTCCCTCTCTCTGTTACAGGAAAGAGGAAAAGATCGGAGGTACACTTGCATAAGGGCAGATGGGGCAAAATGGTGCCCTCCTCGGTGATTTTATGAAGAAGCAAGATGTTAAAAGCGGTGGTTTCAATTGCAGTTGGTTGATGTACGTGAAGAGGAGGTCGGAGATGGAGGTGTTGGCGTGAAAGAGGAATAAACATGCTTCAAGATGGTACCGAAATCACAAGAGGACACGTAGAGCAGCGAGGGGAAATGGGGAAAAGTATCGACACCGAAGAGTTGCATCTCTTGGGAAACAACTGACATGAGGTTGAAGATGCACAGGGACCGTTGGATCTTGAGATCCAACGACCCTGATTAGGGCGTGAGTGGATCAATCGGGAGTGTCTGATCAAATGAGCAGATGCTCCAAAGAGGAGCAGGTGCGGGTTGACTTGGACCGTCTGATCACTTGGATGATGGAGATTGCAAGCAGAAAAGAATAAAGGGTCGATCACATAGTTCAACATGAAGAGGCCACGTGGCCCAGTCTAAAAAATCGAAAATTGTAAAATACGAGTTAAATCAAAATAAAATAATAAATTAAGTCAAATAAAAAATATTATTCATGAAAGCTGTGTATGTTTTATAGATAAACAACTTTCATGTACAATCAAAAACCAAAATACATCATATATACATAGTAATATTTTGTACTATTTTTATGAATATAAAAATATCTATTTTAATTGTTTTGTTATGTTTTTGTATTTATGAATAGGAATTAATATGTAATATATTATTTACAATATTACACTAATTTTTATGGGATTTCAAATATGTTTTTTTAGAACAATAATTTCAAATATGTAAGAGAACACAAAATAAAGAGAACACTAGACACATAAATACAATAATTACCGACTTTATTTACTTATAATAATTAGCCTTAATTATTTACAAGGTTTATAATGTTAATTATCTTTAGCTATTTGTTAAATCAATTGAATATGCTAAGATCGAGAGTTAAATAATTAATATAATGTTGATGAATCTAATATTCATCACACCATTGGCACCATGATGTCATGTCTACTCCCTTCCGCAATGAGGACTCCATCGATAGGGTCCCCGTGTTTCTCCACATGCTCCACCTTCATCCTCACATTCACAGCGTCGCCATCCATTTCCTCTAGCCCTGATGGACAATTGTTATGAAGGTGATGCTCTTTACGACATAAAAAACAAATTAGACCATGGGTCATGCATCACTCCGTCATGTGCCCCTCCCCCTCACATCTGAAGCACCAAAAAGGATCGAAGTTGATGGCCACGGGCTTTGCCTCACCATCTTGCAAGCCCCCGTCACCGCCTTGTGCGACAGGCTCGCTAAAATCGAAGCGAAAGAGAGGGATGCTCCTCCGTGCCTCCATCTCCCCTCTTCCCGAACTCTCACGGACTTCTCTCCACCCATCTCACCTGCACCTCTGATTCACATTGTGTCTCACCAACCGTGATACTACCCCTCCTCTCCATCTTCCCCCAAAGGCGGAGTTATACCCAAGCAAACCAAAAAAATATGTAAAGTATGTCGCATGTCCCAATTATGTGCCTTTAAATCCAATCTTATATAAATGCTTTTTTCTTTTGTGTTTCTTTATAGGCCTAAATATGGCTAAGTTTCTTATAAAAAAGACGTGAATAAGGGAGGAAGAAAGGAAAAGAGAAGAACAAAAGTACGAGAGGAAAACAAGACAACTAAAAAATAATAAGAGGGAAGAGCTAAAAATAAGAAAAATGGCAAGAAAAAAAGGAAAAGATGTCTAAACATTATGAAAATGCACAAGAAGTGGAGAGAAAGAGAATATGTGTAATACAACTGAATAAAATGTCCTTAACAAGAAATAAAAGCGATTATGGTGGAATGCAAATCACCTAGACAAGCCACTAAGTAACAAATAAAACAGAGAGCAAAAGATGGGACTAAAATAGGTAATCAAAATACTACATTAATGTGGAAAGATAATACTAACTTGTTTACTCATGAGACCCTAGAACTCTCTTATATAGAAATGAGAAACCTTAGACGGTAAAATACATAATAGTGATAAAAAAATAGAAAATACATAAAAGAAAGGAAAGATAAATATATCTCTCAACATTCCCCCTGGAGATCGTGCATAGATGTCAATCATGCTCAGCTTGAAACATCTCTGGAATGTCCCTCTGGCTACAACATTGGTGAAAACATCCGATGTCTGTTCCCCTAAGCTGACATGGGAAGTAGAGATAAAACCCTTTTGAATCATGTCACATATATAGTGACAATCTACCTCAATGTGTTTGGTCCTCTCCTGGAAGACAGGGTTGTTGGCAACGAAAAGAGCGGCCTGGTTGTCGCATTTTAGCTGCATAGGAAGAGGCGTCTCAACAACTAGGTCAGTCAGAACATATCTGACACACATCATCTCAGTCTGCCCCTCTTCCATGGCTCTGTACTCTGACTTAGCACTGGATCTAACAGCTATGGTGTGTTTATTGTTCTTTCATGACACCAAAGAGCTCCCTATGAATATTACAAAGCTGAAGGTAATTTTCATGTCCTTGGGCATCTTGCATGATCTGCATTTGCACATGCCATGATGGAAAGGGATTGTCCCTTTCCTAAAGAGCAATCCAGAACTTGGAGAGGACTTCGGCCACATAGAGGAGTTTCCTAACAATCTCCATGTATCTCCTCTTGTCCACTACCTATGTATCATCATATAGCTTCATGCTACGATCCATGAGAGTAGTGGTAGGTGTGCAATCTGCCATGCTTGTCTCAGAGAGGAGATATGTAATACACTTCCTCTGGGTCATCAAAAGACCTTGCTAGTTCCTGGCAAACTCAACCCTGGGAAGTATCATAAATCGCCAAGGTCCTTAGTGACAAACTATTGTCCAAGGAATTCCTTAGCCATACTAATACCCTATACATCATCTCATGTAACAATGATATCATCATCATAGACCCGAATGACTATGATACCTCTCTAAGTCCACTGTCAAACAAAGAATGATCTGCAATCAATCTTATGAAGTCATACTGCTCTATCAAATCTGAGAGCTTCTGGAACCATAATCTAGGACTCTATTTAAGGTCATAGAAAAGACTTATGAAGTATGCAAACCTTCTAATACCCCCCTTAGCAATAAATCTTGGTGAATGTTACAAGTAGAACTCCTCACATATAGAAAAGCATTCTTCACATCAAGATGGGGCAGGGACTGTAGAGATATTTCTAGTATTTATGTACTCGTGTGTTATGTTTATTTTTATTGTTCCACCTTATGTAATTTACCCATAAGCTTCCTCTATATAAGAGAGCCTAGGGTTCCCTGGAATAAACAAGTTCTTCATTTCCACCAACATGGTATTAGAGCCTCCTAAACCCTAGCCGCTCCTCTTCTTCGGCGCCGCCCCTCCTCTCCCCACCGCTCCTCTCCTTCGGCGCCGTCCCTCCTCTCCGCCACCTCTCATCCCGCCGAACCCCACCCCTCTCAGCGCCAACATCATATAACCCCCCCCTCCAACTCGGCGCCGACACCGTATCCTTCTCTTCATGGGTTTGAGCGTATAAGTCTACATATGCACTCAACTCCCTACATGTTTATGTAGACAGTTCTCCATTGGTCTACAAACCCTAGTTCTTCGTCTCCGGCAACAATGTCAGAAAACAAAGTCGATATGCCCACCAATGGTGCCTTCAAAGGTCCAGCGCCAATAGTCAAGATGGATGGGACGAATTACGAGCTCTGGGCAATGCAATTCATGAGTCTCATGAAGTCCAATGGTAAGAAGCACATCCTTACCGATAATGAGCCGGCAGCGAAGACGGGGATTTACGCATCATGGGAAGCTGATGATTCGTATGCCAAGGTTTGGCTTTTTGGCACTCTGACGATGGAGATTTCCAATGATGTCCTCCATGTGCCCACGGCTAAGTCCATGTGGGATATGGGATATTCTTTCCGTGACGTACTCGCAGATGAGAAACGAGACCAAGATCATCCAACTTCAGCATGACATATTTATGGTCAAGCAGAATGGACAGTCGTTGCATTCGTTGTATACATCCCTACGAGGGATGTTTGAGAAGCTTTACAGTATCATTCCCCTGACGACGACCCCTGAGCAGCAGAAGACGTTCCGGAACGCTACAATGGTGGGGGTCTTACTAGCAGCACTGGACCCGGAGTATGATGCGGCTCGCTCGCAGATACTGGCAGATGCCACTATTCCTCCAGTGGAGGAAGTGTACTGACGGCTCAGCGAAATCACGGTTCCTTCTGCATCCACTACGCCGCCTCCTTCAATGATGGCAGCTTCCAGAGGCAGGGGTGCATCTTCCTCTTTTCGTGGACGTGGACCTCGTGGTCGAGGTGGGTGATTCCATCAGCCATGCACCTTCTGTCATCCCTCGGGTCATGCGGAGGATACATGCTATTCTAAGCATGGTTTTCCAGCATCCGCCCGAGTAACTGAGCACGTTATGCCTACACCGGCATCCACTTCAGATCAGCGGTTTGAGGATCTTGTCGCCATGCTACGAAATATCATGCCTCCTGCCACTACTGACTCGCCAGGAGGTCACTCGGACATAGCAGCTTCAGCCTCTGCCAGCACGTCAGCCACAGCTAACACATCAGGTAGCGTTTATGCCTTTACGTCCTGTCACAGTTCTGATGTTTCGGATTGGATCATGGACTCGGGTGCGACATATCATCTCTGTCGAGATAGAGATAAGTTTACATCCTACAGGGAGATTCCACCAGGGAGATCGGTAGTAATAGCAGATGGGACTCATTCCCCCATCATCGGACAGGGGGAGATCAGTTTGACACCCTCCATACGACTACTGAATGTTTTGCATGCTCCAGATTTCTCGATGAACTTACTTTCCATTAGTCAGCTTACAAAGGATTTGCATTGTCCGGCTATCTTTGACCCATCGTCTCTTATTTTTCAGGGCGTTCTAACGGGCAGGGTGATTGGTTGTGGCTGTGAGTAGGAAGGACTATATCGGTTGGCTCGCACCTCCTATGCTGGTGTCTCATCTCAGTCCAGTGGATCTGCTTCTCCCTTTACTTGGCATCTGCGTTTTGGTCATCTCCCTCTTCAGAAGCTGCGACATATCTTTCCCCAGATCTCACCAAAAGCTTCTTTTCAGTGTGAACCGTGTCAGTTGGGAAAGCATCACAAATCTACTTTCCCTAGTCGTGAGTCCCAGAGCAGTCGCACCCCTTTTGAGTTGTCGCATGTTGACATTTGGGGTCTGAGTCGTGTTCCTGACCACCAGGGACACAAGTTTTATCTAGAGGTCGTTGATGATTTCTCTAGGTTGTCTTGGGTTTTTTATTGAAAAATAAATCTGAAGCGGAAGATGTAATCAAAAATCTTATCAATGAAGTTTGGAATGTTTTTTCTTCTAATGTGAATATTGTGCGCACAGATAATGCCTTAGAATTTTACACTCGTGCTTTTTCTCATATTTCTTGTCTCGTGGCATTATTCATCAAACAACTTGTGCCTACACATCTCAACAAAACGGTGTTGCAGAAAGAAAACATCATCATCTTTTTGATATAACTCGGACTTTACTCATTCATAGTTCTGCTCCTCTGTCTTTCTGGGGTGATGTTGTTCTTATGGCATGTTATCTAGTCAATCGTATGACATCCTCTGTGTTAGGTGAGAAAGTTCCTCTTTCTGTTGTCTTTCCTGACAAGGAATTGTTCTCACTACCTCCTCGTGTTTTTGGTTCAGTTGCTTTCGTCCATCAACTCACTCCGGGGATTGATAAGCTCTCACCTAGGGCTGTCAAGTGTGTGTTTCTTGGGTCCTCTCGTACTCAAAAGGGTTACCGACGCTACGATCCTGTGAACAAAAGATATTATGTGAGTGCCGATGTCAACTTCTTTGAGACTGTGATGTATTTTTCTCCTACAGGTGACAAGATGACTCCTTCCACTACTGATGATGAAATTTATGTGCCACCTCCTCTGCGTCAGTCTGATAACATACCTTCTCCTGCTGTACCAGCACCGTCACCACCACCTCCACCACCACCTCCGCAACCACCAGTCCCACCTTTACTGAAATTCTATACCCGTCATCCTATTCCTGCTCATGGAAGTCGTTACTCACCCACCACGTCCCAGGTATGTCCAGGTGATATTACTAACGATGGGACTAACAATGCACAAGTGCAGGACAATGACATACAGGTGGACACTATTGATGATTTGGATGTACCTATTGCCTTAAGGAAGTCTAAGCGGGCGTGTGCATCCTATCCACTTGCTTCACAGGTTTCACTCAATCGCCTCACTGGTGATTTCCAGAGATTTGCTATTGCCTTATCTACTGTGGAGATACCACGGAATTATCAGGATGCTTTGAAAGATAGCAGCTGGCGGTTAGCCATGGAAGAGGAAATGGTTGCTCTGTGATCTCGTGGTACATGGAGCTTGGTTGCTGCTCCCCCAGGAGCTTCTGTTGTGAGTTGCAAATGGGTCTTTACTGCCAAATGTAATGCGGATGGCAGCCTTGATCGCTACAAAGCACGCCTAGTGGCACGTGGATTCACTCAGACCTATGGTGTGGATTATATGGACACCTTTTCTCCAGTGGCATGTCATTCCACTCTACGTGTTCTTTTGTCGGTCGTTGTGGTACGTGATTGGCTTTTGTTCCAGCTTGATGTTAAAAATGCCTTTTTATATGGGGATCTGCAGGAAGAAGTCTACATGCAGCAGCCTCCTGGGTTTGCTGTTGAGGGGGAGTGTCAGATGGTGTGTAGACTTGACAAGGCCATCTATGTTCTTAAACAGAGTCCGCTGGCATGGTTTCAGAAGCTTCCAGATCTCATCCAGAAGCAAGGGTTCATAAGATCAAATGCTGACCACTCTTTGTTTGTCCATAAGACTCCCAGAGGTATTGTTTTTATTATGGTATATGTTGATGATATACTTGTTACGGGAGATGACATGCAGGGGATAAAGATGGCGAAAGAATTTTTAGGCCATCAGTTTGTGACTAAGGATCTTGGTACTCTACGATACTTTCTGGGATTGGAGTTTGCGCAGAATGCGCAGGGTCTTATGATGACTCAAAGGAAATATATTACAGATATGCTTGTTGAGACAAGTATGATCGGATGTCGCCCCTCCAGTACTCCCATGGATCCTAGTATGAAGTTATATGGAGATGATACATAGGAAGTTGATAAGAGAAGATATAGAGAAATGGTGGGAAAACTTCTCTATATTACTATCACTGGACCTGATATTGCTTTTGCGGTTAGTCGGGTGAGTCAGTTCATGGAACAGCCCAGACAGGTACACATGGATGATGTATTTATGATACTAAGATATCTAAAGTCGTCTTCATGTGCAGGATTGTTGTTCAGGAAAGAAATAAATCTCGCTATCTCTGCATATGCTGATGCATATTATGCAGGATGTCCTAGAGATCAGAAATCTACCTCAGGTTTTGCAGTGTTTGTTGGCAGTTCCTTAGTTTCTTAGAAAAGCAAGAAACAAACAGTGGTGGCTAAATCTAGTGATGAATCTGAATATAGGGCCATGGCGCAGGCAAGCACGGAGATGATGTAGGTTCGAGCCGTATTAACATATCTGCATATAGATGTACCATTACCCATGCAATTATAATGTGACAATCAAGCAACATTATATATTGCTAATAATCATGCATATCATGAAAGGACGAAGCACATTGAGGTAGACTGCCACTATACCAGGGATATGATTTATAAGAGTTTGATTTCTACTTCCCATGTCAATTCAGGAGAGCAGACTGCAGATATCTTCACTAAGCCGCTGCTCAGAGGGTCGTTTCAGAAATGCTCTTCCAAGCTCATGATTGACATCTATACTCCATCTTGGGAGTGTAGAGATATTTCTAGTATTTATTTACTCGTGTGTTATGTTTATTTTTATTGTTCCTCCTTATGTAATTTACTCATAGGCTTCCTCTATATAAAAGAGCCTAGAGTTCCCTAGAATAAGCAAGTTCTTCATTTCCACCAACAGGGACCATTCTTGTACTTCTGCAATAGTGAGAAGGATATGTAGTGTAGAATAACGGACCACATAACGTGTCCTGATAGTCCACCCTATAAGTCTGGGTAAACCCACGAGCCACAAGCCTAGCCATGTAGCGATCAACATTGTCATTCGCACGATGCTTCACTGTAAACATCCATTTACAGCCAACCACAGAGGCCTCTGTAGGGGCAGTAGCCAAGCTCCATGTGCCACATGACTGGAGCGCTGCCATCTCCTCCATAGCCATATACCACCGACTGTCTCGCATAGCCTCATAATATGTTTGTGGTATCCCCACAGTTGAGAAACCCATGATAAACCTCCTGAAGTCCACTGAAAGACGTCCAAAGAAACTTGGGCAGCGAGAAGATGCGTAGCACATGTACACCTCCGCTTACGAAGTGTAATGGCCAGATCAAGTTCCTCTATACCATCTGTGTCCTGTAACATAGCCTCCTGAGGAGGCACTTACTCGTCCTATAAAGTAGCATACTCTATTGACAAATCACTAGTGCCATCGGTAAAAGCAAAGTGCTTATAACATACCTAGGGTGAGATGGGTGATGGAAAAGGCACATGAGCAGGGGGTACAAAGTGTGACCTGCGAATGTAAAAATGCAACAAAAACTGAGCCAAAGTACTAAGATGTGGTAACGTAGAATGAACCACTGTAGGAGATGGGGCGAAGGTGGTGGTGGTAGAAGAGGATCCACAGCTGGAGGTGGTGGTGGCGTGGCAAGAGGAGGTATGTATACATCCTCTCCAGAATCAGATGGAGTCAACATGTGACCTGTGGAAGAAATATACATGACCGACTCAAAGAATGTGACATTGTCACTAGTATATACTTCCGTCTAACAGGATCAAAGTATGGGTACCCAATTTGGGTTCGAGAGGAGCCTACAAAGACATACTTAGCAGCCATGTGGGTGAGCTTATCAAGGCCACGAGTTGGATGGTGAACAGGTTGGAGGAAAGACACACTTGACAGCTATGTGGGTGAGCTTATCATGGTCACGAGTTAGGAGGAACCACTGTAGGAGGTGGGGGCAGAGGTAGTGGTGGTAGAAGAGGATCCACAGCTAGAGGTGGTGGTGGCGTAAAGAGAGGAGGTTAGTATACCTTCTCTCCAGAATCAGATGGAGTCAAACTTTCACCGGTAGGAGAAATATACATGATCGACTCAAAGAATGTGACATCATCACTAACACAGTACTTCCCTCTAACTTGATCAAAGCACAAGTATCCAATTTGGGTTCGGGAGGAGCCCACAAAGACACACTTGACAGCTATGTGGGTGAGCTTATCATGGCCACAAGTTAGATGGTGAACAAAAGCCACTAAGCCAAAAACACGAGGTGTTAAAGTGAAAAGATCCTGATCGGGAAATACAATCGAAAAAGGGATCTTCTCTCCTAATGTTGAGATATTTATATCTCTTTATATGTTATCCTGTAATTTTATATTTCCTTCGGTTATCTATGTAATTTTACCTAGAGCTTTTCTCCTATATAAGAGAGCTCTAGGGTTACAATGAATGGTACTTTTCTTTCACCTTTCCGCATGGTATCAGAGAGACGGTCCTAGACCGGAGCCTATATCCTAAATCCGTGCCCCCCCACCAAAACCCTCACGCGTCGCCGCCACATGCCTCATCCTCACGGGCCTGCGCCGCCGCTTGTGCCACTGTGTGCCTGCGCAACCCTGTGCACATGCGTCTTGCGTGCTTGTGCGCTCTAGCACGTGCACCGGTGCACCTCCGTGCGCCTGTGCACCTGGGAGCCTCTGCGCACTTGCGCTCTTGTGCACTCCTGTGCGACTGTGCGCTCCAACGCACCTGCGCACGCCCTCGCGTGCCCTAGCGCACCTACACTCTCGGAAGGCTCTGCTCAGATCTCCTAGGGTGTGACGTGACCCTCTAAATTACTCTAGCCTTCCAAGGGAGTCTTCAAAGAATGGAAGTGGTTGTCGTATGAGTCTACACCCACAACCATCTTCCTATATGTCTGTGTAGACATTCTCTGTCAAAGTTTGCAACCCAGTTTTAAGAAGTCATTGTCATCATGTCGAACAACAAAGCAGATAGTATTCCATCACTGGGTGCCTTCAAAGGCCCAGCACCCATTGTGAAGATGGATGGAACCAATTATGAACTATGGGCCATGCAGTTCATGAGTTTAATGCACTGCAATGGCAAGAAGCATATCCTCACACAGGGGGAGCCTGTCGACAAGACTGGGGTTAATGCCTCATGGGAGGAAGATGATGCGTATACACGAGTATGGCTCTCTGGAACAGTATCCATGGAGATAGCCAATGATATTTTGAGTCAGCCCACGGTAAAGGCTATGTGGGACATTCTCACCGCTACATATTCTTCGGCGAAGAATGAGTCAAAGATTCTGCAACTTCAGCATGATATCTTCACTTCGAAGCAGAATGGTTGTCCTCTTCATACCCTTTACACTTCGTTAAGGGGTATGTTTGAGAAATTACATGGTTGCATTCCCTTGACTGCTACACCAGAGCAACTCTAGGCATACAGGGATTCCGTGATGACAAGAGTCTTTCTAGCAGCACTGGATCCTGACTATGATGCAGCTAGAGCACAGATTCTTACCGATGCCACTATTCCTTCGATGGAGGAAGCATATCGCCGGCTGAGCAGACTCTCCATATCTTCTGGCAGTTCTACCGCATCTCAGACTTCTTCATCCATGGCAGCATCTTGCGGCAGGGGAAGCCCTACGCAATTCGATGGCCGAGGTGGCCGTGGAAGAAGCAGTAGACCTCATCGTCAACCCTGCACTTATTGCCATAGGTCAGGTCATTCAGAGGACACATGCTATTCTAAGCATGGTTTTCCCACTTCAGCATGTGTGGCAGAACAGATCCAGCAGGGCAGCAGCTCGTCTGGCACATCTGACCAGAGGTTCGATGCGTTAGTTGCACGGCTCAGAGAGATCATGTCGTCTCTCGGGTCAACTAGCTCACCTTCAGGATCTTCGGAGGTAGCAGCCTCTGCCACTGCATCCACATCAGGTACAACATATGCTTTTACTAGCTATTACAGGGCAGACTTGTTAGAGTGGATCATGGATTCATGTGCATCCCATCATCTCTATGGTGATGGAGAATAGTTCAGTACCTATATCACGACTCAGTCAGGCAGATCTGTGGTGATAGCTAATGGGACACACTTTCCTATTACTGGTCAGGGGGAGGTGCAGTTGACCCCTGAAATGCGGCTTTAGAATGTTCTCTATGCTCCTGAATTTTCTATGAGTTTATTATCTATTAGTCAAATCACCAAGGATTTGCACTGTCGTGCCATATTTGACCCCTCTGCTCTTGTGTTTCAGGACATTCTAACGGGCAGGATGATTGGAACTGGCCGTGAGCAAGGAGGCTTATACAGACTAGTGCAATCTCCATATGCTACTATCTATTCTCTTCGCACTGGATCTGTCCCTCTGTATACGTGGCATCTATGTTTGGTCATCTTCCTCTGCAAAAGTTGTGTCATGTACTCCCTCAGATCTCTCCTCGCTCTACTTTCCAGTGCGAGGTCTGCCGGCTTGGGAAGCATCATAGGTCTATATTCCAGAGTCGTCAGAATCAAAGTTTTCATGGTCTCTTTGAGTTGATTCATTTGGATATTTGGTGTCCCAGACGTGTTCCTGATATATAGGGACATCGTTTTTATCTTGTTGCAGTTGATGAGTTTTCTAGATTGTCATGGGTCTTTCTGCTTAAGAACAAGTATGATGCTAGTCCTATCATTCAGTCATTTATTAATGAAATAAGGAATATTTTTTCTCCAAATGTCAAGTATATACATTCGGATAATGCACTCGAATTTTGTAGTATACAACTTTCTCAATTTCTTAGGTCTTATGGTATTGTGCATCAGACATCCTGTGCTTATACGTCCCAACAGAATGGGGTGGCTGAGAGGAAACATCGCCATCTCTCGGATGTCACGAGGACTATTTTGATTCAGAGTTGTGCTATCCACTCGTACTGGGGGGTGTTGTTCTCACTGCGTGTTATCCGGTAAATCGTATGCCTTCATTCGATTGTGGGAGAAAAGATTCCTTTCTCGATTGTGTTTCCCGAGAAGGATCTTTTTTTCTCACACCTCGTGTTTTCGGTTGTGTTTCTTTTGTTCATCAGATGTCTCCAGGTCTTGACAAGCTCTCACCTAGAGCAGTCAAATGTGTGTTTGTTGGGTATTCCAAGACCCAAAAGGGGTATCGTTGCTTTGACCCTACTCGGTGGAGGTATTATGTTAGTGTTGATGTCACCTTCTTTGAATCCATCATGTATTTCTCTCCTACAGGTGACAAGCTCATCCCTTCTGAGAGTGGAGAGGAGGTTTATATACCACAACCTCCACCGACACCTCCTACCTCTCCCACAACGCCACCACCACCACCATTGCATCCTCCACATCCACCACCACCACCCACGACTCCAGCCACGTCTACCTTCTTCCCTCAAGTTTACCAGTGCCGGCCTCGTGCTTATGTGCCTCCACCAACATCCAACATGCCCAAGGTATGTCCTAAACATTTGAGTTCTCCTGATGGCACTAGTGATCTGAGTGTGCAGGATGCTCTGGGAGATTCTATTTCTGAGGATACAGTGGACCTGGATGTGCCTATTGCTCTACGCAAGAAGCGACGTGCATGTACAATGCATCCTCTTTCCTCTCATGTCTCTCTGGCGCGGTTATCTGGGGACTTTCAGCGCTTGTTGTTGCATTATCAACGGCACAGATACCAAGATCATATCAGGACGTGTTACAGAGTGGCCCTTGGCATCTTGCTATGGAGGAGGAAATGGCTGCTTTACGATCTCGTGGTACTTGGAGTGTTGTCTTTGCTTCTTCAGGTGCCTCTATTGTCGGCAGTAAATGGGTGTTTACTACTAAACATCGTGCAGACGGTTCCGTGGATAGATACAAGGCCCGGTTGGTTGCTCGAGGATTCACCCAAACCTACAGGGTGGATTATCAAGACACCTTTTCTCCTGTTGCACGTTACTCAACACTACGCATTCTTGTTGTCGTTGTTGTAATAAAGGACTGGCTCCTTTTCCAATTGGATGTCAAGAATGCTTTCTTATATGGCGATTTACAGGAAGAATTTTATATGCAGCAGCCACCTGGGTTTGCTGCTGAGGGGAAGTCTAATATGGTGTGTAAACTTCATAAGGCTATATATGGCCTTAAGCAGAGTCCGAGGGCGTGGTTTCAGAAGCTCTCAGAGTTGATTGAACAACAAGATTTGTTAGATCTACTGCAGATCATTCTTTTTTTGTTAAGAGGACCCAGAAAGGTACTTGTAACATCCGGATCCGCACAAAACCGAACCCGACCGATTAGGGTCCGTTAAACGTAATAAAGTTGTTAGTCGGCATTAGATGACTCAAATCGATCAATTGATCGTGAATCAAAAGTCGTTCGGGTGAAATCGGCCAAAAATTGATCGCATCGTAATGCGTGCCGCGGAAAACCCGCGACACAAATTTGGAAGCTGCGAAACGAACCGAGACCGTCATAAAATCCGATTCGACGAAAGAAAACCAACAGAATCGACCGTTCGTCGATCGGAGGTCGTTTAGTATTTTTAAATCGCAAAATTTAAACCCAAACCGAAATCGTATCTCGAAAATTCGGGTATTCAAAACCCGATCGGAAGTATATCAATATTATACTCATATTGATCGTCATTCAGAGACGATCAAAACGAGATATTTTACGTCAAAATCCGAGGCTCGAGGCATATATGCGATCAACTTTAAGTTGGTTAAATAAATAAAGTTTTGAAAAAAAATAATATATATATATTTTTATTTATTTATGAAAGTTCTGAAGTTGCACAGGCAGTGACGTTAAAAAAATCGGGTAAATTACAATTTGGGTCCCCATCTATGGGTCCGATCCCATAATGGGTCTCGATCTTTAAATTGTAACGATTTGGGTCCTAGGGTCATTAATGTGAGGAACTTTTTAGGGCTAATGACAAGTGTGCCCTTGTTTAAAAGTTGGAACCCAACCCCCATTCCCTTGCCAACAAGGGCATATTCGTCATGTACCCCAAAATTTCCATTTCCTAAATGGTCCTGGGACCCGAGTCGTTACAATTTAAAGATCGGGACCCATTATGGGATCGGACCCATAGATGGGGACCCAAATTGTAATTTACCCAAAAAAATATTGAATTTAATTCCAGCCACATGGCTATTTCTTCCTATTCCCACTTGGCCCTTGTTTTCCCTCACTTGGCATATTTTTCCCCCACTTGTCAACACCAAATCTACCCTCTCCCCTTATAAATATCAACCAAAAGCCCCCAATTTCTCCTCTAATTCCAGCCGAGCATCCTGTTTTCTTTCCATTTCAGTTGAAATTTGATGCTGGAAATCTTCTCCATCAACTCTAGAAGATCTCTACTACCCCCTACAGCAGTACCCAAATTTGCAAGAGGCCCTCTTATAGTTCTCCATTTCAGACTACTAGACAGCAATCTTTTCTTCAGCTGGAGCTACCTTTGAAGCCTTTCTTGCATGAGAAATCATCTCCAAATTAGAGAAAATCCAAATTGGTACAATCCTTAGCCTTTCTTTTGCTGCCATACATGTACAAATCACCCTCTCTTGCTATCATTCATGTGATTCCATACATTTTTTTCTTCTTTCTTTGTAGACTTAACATTGGTATGAATAAATTATTGTTGTTCTATTTTCTTCTTTCTTTGTAGACTTAACATTGGAGCAGGGTAAATGATACCAACAATAGCGTGTTTTTTTTTCGTGAACCCATGTTAGAAAATCGGAAGCGAAAGCGGAGTAACAGAATAAAGAAGAATAATCATGAAGAACACAAAGATTTTTTTACGTGGAACCCTACTCCGTGAGGAGCGGGATGAAACCACGGGAGAAGCCCTCAAAGGGGCGGATGCTCTATTGCTTTTCTCTCAACGAGTACAGGAGGTCTCGAGCTCCTTATATAGCCTCCGAGTCCCACCACTGGACGATGTGGGACTAAACAACTGGGTGGAGTAAATGGATCTCCTCCAGGATCCATTTACCCTGCTACAACACAATAGGCGCTTACAACTTATGCTCCAACACTCCCCCTCAAGCTGGAGCATGCAATGCTCAGCTTGGACAAACAGACAGAAACTCAACTCAACACTACAGGACACTACGGACAATATCAACTCAACGCGTACATTGCTGCAGTGGAGGACGTTGCTTCTCATGTCGTGCAGGTGAGGAGGACGAACGGGCTGGAATGTGAGTCAACTGAAGACTCGTAACCTGACCATCGAGTCTGAACTTGCGCCTGAAGTCTCCTCGTCGGAGAACTGGGTCTCTCCCATCTGGCTCAGAGAATGGCGCACTGCTCTGGTGTACCTATGATACCACATGAAAACCCTTGCCCTCAAGGAAATGGTCCTCTGCTCTGGAGTCCCTATGGCTCACATGAAAACTCTGGCCTGACAACAAGAAGAATGATGGGGACCGCGAACTGATGATGGCAACATATGCTCATCTGACAATGACCGCACACTCGTGCGTGTCTGAAACTGGACTCGGAACTATCTGATGTCGAGTCTGAAACCGAACTGTAGAGTCTGATCAACTGGCTGGTCTGGAGACTAGTATCTGAATCTGGATCTGTAATACAAGACCTGTGACTCTACATATATACTCCCCCTTTCTCCCATACTGGTCGGAATGACATCATCGACCAAGTTGGGAGAAGACAAGATAAACGGGGATACAAAACATCCAAAGAACTTACGGCTTTTCTTTCCTCTTTTTTTTTGTTAAGCCGTCATTTTTTTTTCGTAAGCCGTTCTATTTTTTTCGGCTTTTGCATCCCTTCTTTTTTTTTCGAAATCATTTTATTTTATTGTCAAGTCTCGATTATTATTCAAAGTTTTTATTCGGTGATATCTCTGAAAAACGGGCGTGCGGCACAGAACAGATCTGGGTTCCAAAGAACCCTAAAAAACATACTTTCTTGAGCAGTATATGAACTTCACAAACACATCTTCAACATAAACATCGAATCTCGAAAAAATAAATACCATGGCATTGGGGGAACCCTAGAAGCCCGATGGTCTGTATTAATTAAAAAAAACAAAACTCTTGTTTTGTAAGTGCCCAATGGGCCGACGGTCTTCAAGGTCCAGGCCAGAAAAAAAAAGAAAGTGGGCCCGATGAAAAAAAGGGGAAATGAGAAAAAAAAAGAATGAAGGGTTACAGTTGCAAAGGCCATGTGGGCCGTTAGTTTTTTTTAAAAGGTGATTTATTAGAGGGTCCAAGTGGGCCGTGACTCATTTTCAAAAAAAAAATAAAGAGAGAAGGACCCAAGGGGGCCGTTTGAAAAAAAAGGGGAAAGAAAATGAAAAATCGAAAAAAAATGAAAAAAAGGAGGTGCGTACATGAGAAAAGTCGTACGACAAATTGTAAAAGAAGAAGTTGAGGAAAAGGCGCGTACAAGAAAAGCCGTACGCATAAAAAAATGTGATTCATGTTTGCTTCTCCCAACTTGTCTTTATTTTTCATTTTTCTCACAAGTTTGGGAGAAAGGGGGAGTAAAAGCCATATGCATCTTACATCATTGACTGACAGACCAAACACTCCGAATTTCAAAGAATATCAAGCCATCTTCACTGTGCATCGATCTTCGTCGTGGTGTCTCTATCCTCGACATCGACTCCACACTGGATTTGTTTTCTTCAAGGCACGACAGAGACAAAGTCCGGTGACCCGCAGACACGACTGAGACAGAGATCCGGTGAACATGCAGGCACGACAGAGACAGTCCGGTGACCTTCCAGGCACGACAGAGATACGTTCCGGTGACCTGATATACCCGTCAGCAAGCGGGTTTGTCTACCAGCTGCGGATACATACGTTTATTGTGGTGATTTCAAGTGAAGATGTAATGGTGTATATTTTTTCTTTATTGTTGCAAGTTGCAGCTGTCCCAGCTATCAACTTGAGGGGGAGTGTTGGAAAAGAAAAGAGCCCACCGATGTGTTTAGTACCACATGGGGGAGCGGTCACAATTGAGTCTGTCCGTGGGGCTATATAAGGAGCCCCACACCCCCTGTACTCATTGAGAACTTCAATAGAAGAAACGCCCAATTCAGGGGCTTCTCCCGATGCCCGTCTCATCAATTAACGCCGCCAATGGTATCTGGAGAGGAGCACCCCGCACCTGGGGTACTGCGCGAGGAAGTTGCGGCGTTGGGATCGCCCACGAGGGCTGCGGCGCGAGAGGCGCCGGAGATACTCGCGAGGGGGGAGGAGGGAGCGTCGCCTGCGCGCTGGAGATGGATTCCTCGGCGGCCTGGAACACATGGTGCGGCCCGCCATCGCCTACGGCTAGCCGATCGTCTGCGGCCGGGCCTGTAGCAGATGCACCGCCTGAAGGTGCATGAAGGGTGCGCAGAGGAGGGGAGATCTGAACTGGTGGGAAGGAAGGCCCCGCTTGGGCACGGCATGTCGCCGCCCCTTGGCTGGAAGATGATGGGGCCCAACTTTTGAGAGGAGGAGCGACTGGATTTTCTGCCTTGGAACAGGAGCACCTCGCCTCAAGATTTGGATGTTGCCTCCGTAGGATTTGGATGTTGCCTGATCTGGAGGCGCACGGATGTGTAGGCGGTGCGCAGTCTGAAGGCGCGATCTGGAGGTTTGCGCGGAAGGGCTTCTTGTGTGGAAGGAGATGTGCGGCAAGGGCAGAGGTGCCAGCATATACGTCGCCGCAGGAGCATGCCATGGCTGGAGATTCACGCAAGAAACGTGCAAGAAGATCAATGGGTTCCGCCTGGAATTTGCACGCAAACTGGTGGGAGAAGAAAACTCTAGAACGAGTTCTTCTTTGAACACGATAATCGATAAGAAGAAATGTGTCGACATATGAAGAACGAGTATGGTTCCATCAGGAACCCTAGAATACAAGGAAAAACTTCTCTTCAAACTTGAATCTTAAAAAAAACTTCAAAACATGAATCAAATCCAAATCGACTTGCTCTGATACCATAAAAATAGAATGCGGAAGCAGAATCGGAAATAAAGATAGAACAATAAGAACAAAGATTTTAACGTGGAACCCTATTTTTTTAAGCCCTTTCAACCTCTCTTTTTTTCGGCTCTTTTTTTTGTGCATACGACTTTTCAAATGTACGCGTCTCTTTTTTTCTTTCTTTTTTTTTTAACAATTCTCTTTTTTTTTCAAAAAAAAAACATCTCACGCCCCCCTTTTTTTTTAAAGCACGGCCCCCATGGACCTCTCTCCTGCCCTTTCGTTTTTTTTTTGGTTTAACGCCCAAGTGGGCCTCACATTAAACGCCCCTTTTTTTTGTAAATGAAAGGGCATCGGGCCCCCCATTCAACACATGTTAGGGCGATTAGGGTTCCCCGAAGGGAACCCACCTCTCGAAGCCGCTATCGCCCTATCGTTCCTGGAGTTCCGCCCGGACCTAGTGCGTGCGACGCCGCCAAGAACGGGGAGCACTCTGCTTCTTCGCGCGCCGCCATGGGAGTTCTGCGCGCGAGGGTAGCGCCGCCGAAGTTGTCTGGAGCGTGCGCCACGATGGCGCGTGAGGAGATGAGGTCGTTCCTCTTCTTCATTTTTCACGGTCGAGGATCATTGTCCTCCCTTTTTTTTTGCTTGAAGGATGTATGTGAACAATGACTTGGAGAAGGAGCAACGCCGTCGATATAAATTTTCAGATCAAAACCTGGGACTTGGACTTGTAGTCTGATGATTGATGCTCGAGACCTTGGAGAGAAGGAGGGGCGTGAGCCAGCGCCTCGGGATCTGGAAGGAGAACGACCGATCTAGGGTTCAAAAAAAAAAGAGAAAAGAGGCACGTACAAGAAAAAGCCGTACGCATATGCTAACAAAAAATTCGAAAAAAAAAGGTCGCGTACAAGAAAAAGTCGTACGCATAAAAAAAATATAATTCTTCTCCTTGAACCTCCAGGCGGCGTGATTTTCAACATGCCAAGATATCCCGTTGCCTCCAGGCGATGCACGGGAAGTACCCATCGCACAAGCACCTCGCGCCCTAAGACCTCGCGCAAGCAGCCTTCTTCCTTCTCCATTCGCGTCCGGCGATGGGGGCGCACTAATCCCAAGCGATGGAGGCGCTTCTGCAGGCGGTGCCTCCCCACGCGCGCATACTCCCATCTAGCCATGACGCCTCCTGCCGCGAGCTCCAGGCGGCGCAAATCGGCCGCCTCCTCCCTCCGAGCCCCCTCCTCTCAACCCAGCCGGCGCAAATCGGGGGGGCTCCTGCATCAGCAACAGCCGCTCCAGGCGGCATCATTGCATCATCTTGCTGCTTGCGGCGAGTTCTCCAACCCGCAGGCGATGCCGGCTCATCCTTTCGCCTCCCTGGCGCTGCTCAGGAGCTTCCTCCTCTCCGCGCCGAGCATACTCCTTCGACATCTGTTTAGGCGGTGTTTCCATTGAAGCCCAGATGGGGGCGGCGGCATCTTGAGAGACGGGTTCCAGGGAACCCTAGTAGCAGACGAAAGGGTTCTTTAGCCCAACAGTCGCATATCAAAATAGTGTGGGGTTGTCATTGGCACAACGTTTGTATTAAAAAAAAAGGGGGAGGTCTGCAGTTTAAAAAAAAATATGACAGCCCGGGGAGATGCGTTGGTGGGCCCAGATGTGGGGCCGGAAAAAAAAGGGTTAGAAAAAAAACAGAGAGAGGGAGGTGTTTCAAAAAAAAAGAGAAGGAAACAAAAAAAAAGAGAGTAAGTTGGTCCACTGGGTCATTTTTCAAAAAAAAATGAAGGTTTTTTTTTAAAAAAAAAGGCGCGTACATTTGAAAAAGCCGTACGCTGTTAAAAAAAAAGAAAAGAAAAAGGCGCGTACAAAGAGAAGTCGTACGCATAGTTGAAAAAAAATGTTGATGAAATGCTGAAAAAAAGGAGAGTCAACGGCTTAAAAAAATATTTCAAAAAAAAATTGACGGCTTAAAAAAAAGAAAAGCCGCAAATTTCATGTTTTGTTTTCCCCTTATATCTTGTCTTCTCCCAACTTTGTCGATGTTCATTTTCCGACAAGTATGGGAGAAAGGGGGAGTATATGTAGAGTCACAGGTCTTGTATTCCAGATCCAGATTCAGATGCCAGATGCAGTCTCCAGACCTACCATATGATCAGACTCTACGGTTGTTCAGACTCGACGATTGATTCCGAGTCAAGTTTCAGACACGCACGAGTGTGCGGTTATTTTCAGATGAGCATATGTTGCCATCATTGTCAGAGGTCCCCATCATTCTTCTTGTTGTCAGGACAGAGTTTTCATGTGAGCCATAGGGACTCCAGAGCAGAGGACCATTCCCTTGAGGGCAAGGGTTTTCATGTGGTATCATAGGTACACCAGAGCAGTGCACCATTCTCTGAGCCAGAAGGGAGAGATCCAGTTCTCCGACGAGGAGACTTCAGGCGCAAGTTCAGACTCGATGGTCAGGTTCCGAGTCTTCAGTTGACTCACACTCCAGCCCGTTCGTCCTCCTCACATACACGGCATGAGAAGCAACGTCCTCGACTGCAGCAATGTACGCGTTGGGTTGATATTGTCCGTAGTGTCTTGTAGCGTTGAGTTGAGTTTTTGTCTGTTTGTCCAAGCTGAGCATTGCATGCTCCAGCTTGAGGGGGAGTGTTGGAGTATAAGGTGTATGCGCCTATTGTGTTGTAGCACCGGCCGCGTGGGGCTGATCGGGGGAGTGTTGGAGTATAAGGTGTATGCGCCTATTGTGTTGTAGCACCTGGAGAGGCAGTTGCTCCCGAGCCGCCGCAGGAGGTTGGCGATGGCGGGGCTGTGGGCGCCTGCGCGAGGAGGGAGGTCGGCGAGGGGAGATCAAGTCGAAGGATGCGCCGCCTTCGTGGGCCTTGTGCGTCTGCGCAATTGGTTTTTCGCCTGGAGTCGAAGGAGCGGCGAGCGTCTGCTGTAGCGAGCCGTTGCTGCCCGATGGGGCTCATCCCCTGTAGCGAGCCATCGCTGCCCGCTGAGAGATCGTCTGGGGTGGTGCTCGTTGGAGGATGGCCTCCAGGATCCATTTACCCTGCTACAACACAATAGGCGCTTACAACTTATGCTCCAACACTCCCCCTCAAGCTGGAGCATGCAATGCTCAGCTTGGACAAACAGATAGAAGCTCAACTCAACGCTACAGGACACTACGGACAATATCAACTCAACGTGCACATTGCTGCAGTCGAGGACGTTGCTTCTCATGCCGTGCAGGTGAGGAGGACGAACGGGCTGGAGTGTGAGTCAACTGAAGACTCGGAATCTGACCGTCGAGTCTGAAACTGCGCCTGAAGTCTCCTCGTCGGAGAACTGGGTCTCTCCCATCTGGCTCAGAGAATGGTGCACTGCTCTGGTGTACCTATGATATCACATGAAAACCCTTGCCCTCAATGGCATAGAGAATGGTCCTCTGCTCTGGAGTCCCTATGGCTCACATGAAAACTCTGGCCTGACAACTAGAAGAATGATGGGGACCTCTGACAATGATGGCAACATATGCTCATCTGAAAGTGACCGCAAACTTGTGTGTCTGAAAACTGGACTCGGAATCAATCGTCGAGTCTGAATATCCGATGTAGAGTCTGAACAATATCTGGATGGTCTGGAAATCTGAATCTGCAACATGACCTGTGACTCTACATATATACTCCCCCTTTCTCCCATACTGGTCGGAAAACAGAGAAATCGACCAAGTTGGGAGAAGACAACACAATGGGGAAAACAAACATCACTTGCGGCTTTTCAATTTTTTTTAATAAGCCGTTACCTTTTTTTGTGTAAGCCGTTACCTTTTTTTTCTCGGCTTTTACATCACATAATTTTTTTTAAAAAAAAATGCATACGGCTCTTCTTTGTGTGCGACTCTTTCAAAGAATTTTTTTTAACCATGCGTACGGCTTTTTCTTGTACGCGCCTTTTTCACAATTTTTTTTAACTGGCCCCTTGGCCCTTTTCTTTCTCCTCTCTTTTCTTTTTCATTTTTTTTTAAACTTGCCTACGACTTCCTCCCTTTTTTTTTAACTTACGGCACAATTGGGCCCTCCCCCTCCCTTTTTTTTTAATCTTGATTGGGCCCTTACAGTAAGTAGTACAAATCCGTTGGACCTAAAGAGCACTAACGCCTCTCTCAATTTTTCTTTAACACAACCGCTCAACTGGGCTCAAATATTTTTTTAAAAAAAAATAAATAACGTCGCAGCTTTGTATCTAGGGCTCCCTTCGTGGGATGCCTTTCCACCAAGCGTGAAGCCGCCCCCGCTGGGCTTCTCTGCCGCTGCCGAAGCTGCAAGGTTGCGGTTGGATCTAGAGAAGCCAACTGCGTCGAGTGCGAAGCATGGAACAGGAGTCGCGCGTGCGCGCTGGGACCATGGAGCGCCGCTTGGAGGACTTGGAACGCCGCCGCCATCGCTGCCCGCTGAGAGATCGTCTGGGGTGGTGCTCGTTGGAGGATGGCCTCCAGGTCCGCCAGAGAAGTGCGCGAGAAGGGCTCCGCCTCCTGCGCGCGATCGTCTGCTGCTAGAAGGGCTCCGCCTCCTGCCAGAAGGGCGCGCCTCCTTCGTGCCGCCAAGGGATGTCGCCTGGTTGCACCGCGCCTCGATGCATCGGCCTGATTCTGCCGCCGGGATCGGAGTAGCTGCTCTGCGACCCGGATGGTCTGCAGCCTTGTGCGGCTAGGGCGCCGCCGGATGCTTGTAGGATGGATGCTAGGGCATTGCCTGATGCTGCAGTTGTTGCTTGTTTCCACGCATGACGTCGTTGAAAGTAATAACGAGAATTAGGGTTTCAGGATGAAACCCTATACTTCTAACAATAATCGACCGGCTCGACAAAACATTCTCCACGAATAAAAACTTTGAATAATAATCGAGACTTGACAATAAAATAAAATGATTCTTCGAGAATCAACCCGCTCTGATACCATGTTAGAAAATCTGAATCTGCAACATGACCTGTGACTCTACATATATACTCCCCCTTTCTCCCATACTGGTCGGAAAACAGAGAAATCGACCAAGTTGGGGAGAAGACAACACAATGGGGAAAACAAACATCACTAGCGGCTTTTCAATTTTTTTATCATTTTTTTAACAATGCTCCCCCTTTTTTTATAATTTTACAATTGTACGGACCACATGGGCCTAGAGATACACCCCAGCCTTTTTTTTTAAACAGTGCCCTTATTAGGGTTCCACTCTCACGAAAAAAAACACGCTATTGTTGGTATGAAACAATAGATGAACAATGCCCTTATCCATAATTTTTTCAAGAACTCTTCTCTCATGTCATGAACAATAATTCTTACTAATACAATACCCAAAAAGAAATCGAATCTCGAATAGAAAAAAAACTTGAAATCCTCGAGAATCGACCCGCTCTGATACCATGTAGAAAAACAGAATGCGGAAGCGGAATCGGAAATAAAGATAGAACAATAAGAACAAAGATTTTAACGTGTTTTTGTCTGTTTGTACCAATTTGGATAAGTTGTAGGTGTAGCGAGCCATCGCTGCCCGCTGAGAGATCATCTGGGGTGGTGCTCGTTGGAGGATGGCCTCCAGGTCCGCCAGAGAAGTGCGCGAGAAGGGCTCCGCCTCCTGCGCGCGATCGTCTGCTGCTAGAAGGGCTCCGCCTCCTGCCAGAAGGGCGCGCCTCCTTCGTGCCGCCAAGGGATGTCGCCTGGTTGCACCGCGCCTCGATGCATCGGCCTGATTCTGCCGCCGGGATCGGAGTAGCTGCTCTGCGACCCGGATGGTCTGCAGCCTTGTGCGGCTAGGGCGCCGCCGGATGCTTGTAGGATGGGCTGCTAGGGCATTGCCTGATGCTGCTATTGTGTTGGAGTATTAGGTAGTGCGCCCATTGTGTTGTAGCAGGTAAATGGATCCTGGAGGAGATCCATTTACCCCATCGAGTGGTTTAGTCCCACATCGTCCAACGGTGGGACTTGGAGGCTCTGGAGAGGCTATATAAGGAGCCCCAGACCTCCTGTACTCATTGAGAAAAAGGAATAAAGTATCCGCCCCTTTGAGAGCTTCTCCCGTGGTTTCATCCCGCTCGTCACGGAGTAGGGTTCCACGTAAAATCCCGTTCTTATTATTCTTATTTATCTTTTTCCATGTTACGCTTCCGCTTCCGATTTTCTAACATGGTATCAGAGCGGGTCGATTCTCGAGGATTTTTTTATATGTTCTTTATGTTTTGTTCGAGAATCGATTATCAAAATCAGTTCTCGATCGTTCTTGTAATTTCGGTTCTTAAAGATTGTTCGAGAAGAGTTTTTTTTATGTGAGTTAAAGATCTGGGTTATAGGGTTTACATCTGAAACCCTAGATCATCACGGGTCAGACGTCGTTCTCTGTTCTTGATGCCGCGCATTACAGCCTCGTGCAACCACCTTGTTCTTCCACAGTTCCTGGAGGCGTCGTTATCCCATCGCTGCATCAGGTGGAGGTTCTTCCCGACCTCCCGACTCTTCCTAAGCGGCGCATGCACTCGCGCTCCACCACCAGCATCGAGCCCCTGCTCCAGGCCAGGGAGGCCTCCAGGCGTCGCAGGCGATGCATGACGAAGTCCCCAGCGGCGATGATGTCCAGGCGATGCTCGCGCACCCTCCAGCGCGCCAACGTCGTTCTGGTCAACCCCAGGCGCGACCCCTGCGCGCGATGACCCCCGCTCGCCGATTACCCCCACGCGACTCCAGCGAAGCCGCACCTCCCAGACGAGCCCTCCTCAGGCCTTGCACCACGCCGCTCCAGGCGGCATCCATTGCGCAGCACGCGCGCTCCAGGCAGAGGTGCCTTTGTCAAATCAGTCGATGGCGGCGAGCCCCAAGCAGCAGCAGGCGGAGCTCGGGCTCTCCAGCGCCGTTTCTCCTTCACGCCCTCCAGATATGCACGCAGCGGGCGTGCGATCAATCATGTGACACGACAATGTCCCCTGCGTCCAAGCGGCGCTCCCTCCTTCATCCATAACGGCGCGTGCCACCATCGAATCTTCCAGGCGCTGCCCTAGCGCCACCAGCGCCTCCAGGCGTTCCAGCCAGCCATGCCGCTAGGCGGCGTTCCCCCTCCCCCGCCGATCCCAGCCACGATCTCCGGGTGACATCACAAAGCCCCGGCGGCACGCTCCCTTCAATCTCCTCTGTGCGCATGGCGCACGCATCCTCAGGGCGTGCGCATTTCTTCGACCCCCGGCGTGGCGTATGCATCTCTTGGATCCCCGCCCAGGCGTTCCAGCGGCGACCCCTTTGGGGGCGGTGTCATTTCAAGGGGGTTCCCAGCACGGGAACCCTAAAGTAGTGGGCCCGTGCCCTTTATTAAAACAAAAATGTAATAGTTTGGGCTGGGGTGTCATTAAAAAAAAGATCTGTGAGCCCAACCGTGTGGGCTGAACATGGGGTGGGCGGCCCAGAGTTCACAAAAAAAAAAGAGAGAAAAGGTGGTGTTTTTTATTTTTTGGGCCATGTGAGCCGAGAGCTTGTGTAAAAAAAAAAGAAGGGCCAAATGACAGCCGGAAAAAAAAGGGGAAGGCTGTATAAAAAAAATTGGAAAAGGCGCGTACACGAAAAGAAAAAGCCGTACGCTGTTAAAAAAAAGGAGCCGCGTACAAAGAAAAGTCGTACGCAATTTAAAAAAAGTTGCAAAAGCCGGAGAAAAAAAAGTCAAACGGCTTATAAAAGAAATTAAATGGAAAAAATGATGAATATTTTGAAAAGCCGACAAAGTTGTGATCGGCTAAGTGTTTGTTTTTTGTCCTCATCACTGTTGTCTTCTCCCAACTTGTTCGACATCCATGTTTTCCGACAAGTATGGGAGAAAGGGGGAGTATATGTAGAGTCACAGGTCTTCTTCCAGCCATACGCAGATGTTTTAGATTCACATGCAGATTCCAGACCAAGTCAGAATGTCAGACTCTACAGATGATCAGATTTTGTCAGACTCGACGTTCAAGAGTTTCCGAGTCTCCAGTTTCAGACACGCACGAGTTTGCGGTTATTGTCAGATGAGCATATGTTGCCATCATCATTGTCAGAGGTCCCCATCATTCTTGTTGTTGTTCGGCCAGAGTCTTCATGTGAGCCATAGGGACTCCAGAGCAGAGGACCATTCCCTATGCCATATGTTGGCAAGGGTTTTCATGTGGTATCATAGGTACACCAGAGCAGTGCACCATTCTCTGAGCCAGATGGGAGAGACCAAGTTCTCCGACGAGGAGACTTCAGGCGCAGTTTCAGACTCGATGGTCAGATTCCGAGTCTTCAGTTGACTCACACTCCAACCCATTCGTCCTCCTCACCTGCACGGCATGAGAAGCAACGTCCTCGACTGCAGCAATGTGCGCGTTGGGTTGATATTGTCCGTAGTGTCCTGTAGCGTTGAGTTGAGTCTCTTTATGTTTGTCCAAGCTGAGCATTGCATGCTCCAGCTTGAGGGGGAGTGTTGGAGTATTAGGTAGTGCGCCCATTGTGTTGTAGCAGGGTAAATGGATCCTGGAGGAGATCCATTTACCCCATCCAGTGGTTTAGTCCCACATCGTCCAACGGTGGGACTTGGAGGCTCTGGAGAGGCTATATAAGGAGCCCCAGACCTCCTGTACTCATTGAGAAAAAGGAATAAAGTATCCGCCCCTTTGAGGGCTTCTCCCGTGGTTTCATCCCGCTCCTCACGGAGTAGGGTTCCACGTAAAATCCCGTTCTTATTATTCTTATTTATCTTTTTCCATGTTACGCTTCCGCTTCCGATTTTCTAACATTGTTGTAATAATTCTGCCAATATCTTGCTATTTCTAAGAAAGAAATGAATGGAAATCTGTAGCTCCATTATAGTTAAAATGGGAGAAGAAAGTCACTTGCTCATCATGTATTCTATTGCAATGCATTCTCAAATTAAGATCATTAAAATAATTTAGATCATTCAGGTCATGTGTTTCTACTTCAATGCTCTGCTAATGTATATATATATATATATATATATCATCTCAATCACATAAGTTGAATACTGTTGTACATGTCGTCATTCAATAACTAAGCAACATATTAGAAACAAATTCTTGTTGTTGTGCACGTTTGCAAATAATATATATATATATATACATACAATTTAATGTATCATTCTTGACACATGCGGCATGCCAGATTCCATAGTTTTGGGCAGTTTAAGACGTATATATAATATAGTTTTGGTTAGCTGGAAACCTAAAGAAAAATTGGAAGAGAAATTTAAGTTCTGATGAAAGAAGCTTATCTAACCTATATTTTACTATGCATTGAGGATGTATTGTGCTGGGATACAACGTGTTTATATCCGTTTATGTATGACTGGAAATTTCGTGATGGAAGGAAAATTTTGGCAGTAGGAGTCATGGATTTGCAACAAGTTTATCCTATGCAAACAGCTTATTGGTTAACCAGAAATAGCTATTAGGCTTTAGCTTGGTACATGTGGTTATTAATTGACTAGAATGATCTTTCATTGATTATGTCACTATTCTTTTTGTAAACAGTCGCAGTAGTTGTTTCCAATTCAGATTATAGCACATTCCCTTTATATATTTTTTTATATACATGTAAAGTTCAAAACCAAATCCCACCAGATATAAAAACAATGAATTTTTTCTTGTGGTTTAGAAATAAGCTTGCATTTCTTTTTCTTAGGGTATTTACATACTTAGGAATCAAATTGATGCAAAATGTATAATATTACTGGGTAGATTATGCTATTAATTGACCTTCTAGGGACAAAGATATATTTCAACTACATAAATTTTCACATAGCTTCTGTCATATGCGTTATAACAACCCAATTGTAAATGGAAAAAAATGTACGTTTACTTTCACCAACCTTAAAAACGTGGCTATTAGATTTTTCCCAGACAATTTGTTTAATAATGAAAAGCCACAAGATTAGTATTTTTTCGGTATTGTATATTCAGACAAACCTAATATCGTGTTCCATATGACCCCATTTGAAGTTGTTATCTCCCTTCTTCAACAATAGTAGGTCACTTATTGTGTTACCAGTCTTATAGCCTTATGGAAGCAATTAATCCTTGGTTATAGTCTACTGATTATACATATCATCAAAGATAGGTAGTCATAAAACATCTAAAACTGTAAAAGTCAATTTTAGAAGATATTAAGAAGAGGCGGAAGAGATAAACATGTGGAATTGATGATCAATCAGTAATATCAATAAGATCATTGACCAAAGGACCTAGATATGTACAGTCAACAATAGAAAGGATCAAGAAAAGAATGAATAGTCAAATAAGTAGAAATGTTTGATAATTCTGTGATGATTGATAATCAACAGTGTCGGTCATGGTGATCCTTACACAGACCGCGCGAGAGCGCGGTGACTCTCAACTGTACGGGAGATAGGAAGCCTAGTTCGGGCAGCGGCCGCCAAGTGCGCATGTCTAGGATCCCAATCATTCTTACGGTTTTTACGCGAGCTCGCAGTGTTTTTACGCCTCGTTGGGATCCCGATTTTTGACCGATCCGTTGACCCCTCTGTTTTAGGATACCCATGCGGGGGATCCTCGATTTTCAGTTTTTCGTACGAGCTCGTCTGCCCGTACTAGTCGGGCCAGTTTCTAGAGCGACTTTTTCGGAGAGTCTCTCTCACCCGTCTCAGTGGCGTAGTTTTGGAGTAGATCTATCCCTCTATTGGACCGCACTTCCAATTAGAGGGTGAGACGGAAGAGCCAATTGTAGGCTACCTCACCGCTTGAGTTTTTCTTTCGCCAGCAGACTTGGCGATTATACATCCAAATCATCCATGTCTACATCTAAGTCATCTAAGGTTACATTGAGACAGCTACAGTTGAGAGTTGGAGAAACTAAAATCAAAGTTGAGTTGGTTGGAAGTGTTTATAATAAAGTTTGATTTGAAATAATATGACAATAATATGAGTATATATATATACACACACCCATACACTTATGAACAATTAATTACAATATAAATATGTTCAATATAGGAAATGTTGGGATAAAGGGTGAACAGGGGGAGGTACACACAAGCAAATTTGATAACCTTTTTTACATACGCAAGTAGAAATAAATTTTAATTGTTCCTGCCTTTCTACTTGCTTGCTTTTGAATATATTAAATGCCTGCTTATTTTTATAAGTTTTTGGGAGGTACTAGCGCCTGCTGACGCCTCTTCGTTCCTAACATGTTTTGGCAGGCAAGGAGCCTGCTGCCCAGTAGTTGTTGATGATTCCAGACGGTACGTATACTTTTGTCTCAGCTTTTGTTCGGTTTATAATATAAATGCTTCCCTTTCTCTTTTGTACAAAATTTTAGGAATACTATATGTACTAGCAGACTCCTTGTACATGTTGTAAATATATGATAATTTATGAAATGAAATGTTGGTGGCACTTGTTCTTCTTACATGTGATTTATTTATTTGAATGTGAATGTCATGGCAGAAACGCGCGAAATTTCCCCACATTTTCAATACTTTGTACAACCTCAAGCCAATGTAATGCCGCAAAAGTATTGTAAACGGGTACCCGGATCCTCGGGGGTTCACAGTACTATTGCTATTTTGGTTTATGTGGATGATATTATTGTCACAGGCAACGATGATGAAGGAATTCAGGTAGCTAAGAATTTTCTTGGACAACAGTTTGTTACCAAGGATCTTGGTAAATTGAGGTATTTTCTTGGACTTGAATTTGTAAGAAACCAGCACGGAATGGTAATGACACAAAGGAGATATGTCATTGGTCTCTTATCTGAGACGGGTATGACATGATGTAGACCTGCCACTACCCCAATGGATCCCAACGCACGGCTACATGATGATGACTCTACAGAGGTAGATAAGAGACTGTACAGAGAGCTGGTAGGGAAGCTATTGTATGTCACAATTACCAGACTTGATATATCATTGTTGTCAGCAGGGTTAGCCAATTTATGGAGCAACCTAGGCAGTCACACATGGATGCGGTCAACATGATCTTGAGGTATCTCAAATCTTCACCAGGTGCAGGACTTCTGTTCAGGAGAGACACAACCCTGACGGTGTCAGGTTGTGCAGATGCAGACTATGCTGGGTGTCCCAAGGACAGGAAGTCGACTTCAGGCTTCACTGTGTTTGTGGGCAGCTCATTAGTTTCATGGAGGAGCAAGAAACAGACAGTTGCGGCCAGATCTAGCGTAGATCCGAGTATAGGGCAATGGCCCAAGGGAGCATAGAAATGATGTGGGTCAAGTATGTCTTTACTAACCTAACTATGGAGGTGCCTCTTCATATGCATTTACAATGTGATAACCAATTGTTTATAGAAAATAACCTGGCTTTTCATGAAAGGACAAAGCACATTGAGGTTGACTGCCACTACACCGTGATTTGATTCAGAAAGGGTTTATATTCACTTCTCATGTTGCTTCAGGCGACCAGGTTGCTGACATGTTCACCAAAGCACTTGCAAAGGGACCATTTTACTGTTGTTGTTCCAAGTTGAGCATGATAGATATTTATGCTCCAACTTGAGGGGGAATGTTGAGATATTTATATCTCTTTATATGTTATCCTGTAATTTTTATATTTACTTCGGTTATCTATGTAATTTTCCCTAGAGCTTTTCTCCTATATAAGAGAGCTCTAGGGTTACAATGAATGATACTTTTCTTTCACCTTTCCACGCCTAACATAGAGAACGGTATCTAGTTGACCAGATAGCAAGCAGTAAAAACCGTGTCGCCCCAGAAAGAGTGAGGAGCATGAGTTTGAATAAAAGCCATCGTCACTTAAAGAAGATGATGGTGTTTGCGTTCATCAACAACATTCTACTAAGAAGTATACACACAAGAGGTATGGTGTATAATGACAAGGGACCTGAAGAATTGAGACAGATGTAAAGTGCAGAACTCCAAGAATTGTCAGAGTAGACATACTTAACAGTTGCAGAAAAATATTCTTTATTTCATGAATAAAAGATTGAATAACAGACAACCTCGGACGTGTTTTTCAAAAGAAAACCCCATGACAGTCTAGAAAAATCATCAACTGCTACAAGATAAATATTGTGCCCCTGAAGGTCAGGAACACGATTGGTATTCCAAATATCAAAATGGAGAAGTTCAAATAAAGTACCAATATTACAACTCCAATGACCAGGAAAGCTAAACCGATGATGCTTCCCAAGTTGGCATGCCTCGCACTAAAAGGTGGACTGAGAAGAGATTTGTGGAAGGATGGCATAGCTTTCGCAAAGGAATGTGGCCAAATCGAAGATGTCACATGTACGAAGGGACTGATCTAGTGGGAATGGAAGAAGCACTAGCATATGGAGATTGGACCACTATGTAGAGACCCCCTTGTTCATGGCTACATCCAATCACCTTGCCAGTGAGTATGTCCCGAAACCGTGGTAAGACATCGTGATATATCAGCGATATATCGACGATATATCGGTATCGACAGGTGAGCGATATATCATCGACATGGCCGATATTTGCCCTTCGAAGGCTATTTTCTTCACAAAATCGGTCATATATCGACGATATGGCATCGATATATCGACGATTTATCGTATCGACACAATACCGATACTGATATTACCTACACTACCTAAAACACAAGAGAAGATGGGTCAAATATGGAATGACAATGCAAATCTTTAGTGATCTAGTTAATTGACAATAATTTATAGAGAAATCAAGTGCATAAAGCACATTTTGTGGAAGCATAAATGGTGTCAAACACACACACACCCTCATGTAATAGGAAAATGAGTCCAATCTGCAATGAAAATTGATATGTCTAGAGGTACAGATCTGTAGGATGTGAACTAAGCTCTATCTCTACACCATGGCCTCAAATTTCAATGAAATTCCATCGAATTTCTCTGAAATTTCCATTTCTTTAGGTCACCGAAATCAAAACGATACCTTATTTCTTTTTCTAGGATTTTAACGAAATATCACCGAAATGTCAATGAAATTACGTCAAAATTGCATGTCATTTTGGCGAAAAAATAAAAATAAATGAATCTACCCTTACTTTTATTGAAATTTACCATAGTAATGAATTATCATTTATTTATTCGTTGATGTGTTGAATTGTTAGAGTATTTTACATTGTTTAAAGAAGTTTCTTTAGTTAGTTTCTAAATTTTAGATCTAAATCCCAACCAAATTAATTAGACATAAGATTTAATAGTTAAATTCAAGTTTTAACTGAAGAGCTTTATTTTTATTTTTTTTATTTTGATATATATGTTTTGATTAGTAATTATTAAATGTGTCGCCTCATTTTTATTGACGAGGCGATTATCATGACTCTTGCTTCCAGTTTAGCATACAATTCTGACTTTAGGCAATATGTTGCTCTACATTCAATATGTATGACGATTATGACGATAATATTAATTTAAAATTTATATTTATAATTCTACTTTACAGATAAGTGTGCATTTCTATTTTATTTATTGATTTAAGAATATTAAAACCTTAGTTTTTTTAGGATAAAGCCAAGTTTAGAGTTCTTTCCAAGATATCCGACGATTTTACTAATATTCTCCGAAATTTCTCTTTCCGAACATGGTGAAACGAAATTGAAATCCAAAATTTAAGGCTTTGCTTTCTCGCGGCTTCTATCTACTATAGGGAGTCTATGTGATTGTATGAGTGTTGGGTTGCTAGCAACTTTTCAAATGTTGTGACTCTAAGTATTTGCCTACTATCATGTTGTATGTAGATTGTGCTTTTGAATTCTACGTAGTTTCTTGGTATTAATTTATTTGTTTGTGTCTTATATAGCATATATTTTACGATCACAAGCTATATAATGCATCTATTAGACATATACGTTAGAAAGATTCGTATTTGACAGAATCTCTTAACTATGGAGCAAATTACTTGAAAAAATGAGTTTTCAACTAATTTCTAGCCATTTCATCGAAATTCCATCGAAATTCCATCGAATTTCTATTTCTAGTTTGACCGAAACGAAATTGAAATACGACATTTAAGGCATTGCTCTACATAAATGATGAAATGCACCAGAATCCATGACAAACTCTGTCATATCTGACATATGACAATGGTAAGGGCATAGGCTATACCTGAGGTGCTAGAAAAGGCTTTGGATGTGGCAACGACGTCGGAAGGACCTCCAGGAGCACTAATAATGGCGGTAGTCGGA
Source organism: Ottelia alismoides (assembly GCA_037367405.1). Taxonomy (NCBI): domain Eukaryota; kingdom Viridiplantae; phylum Streptophyta; class Magnoliopsida; order Alismatales; family Hydrocharitaceae; genus Ottelia; species Ottelia alismoides. The sequence goes on from JAZKJV010000962.1 coordinate 143,561, forward strand.
GTCAGGATCTTCCTCAGACATGAGACAATATCATCCAACTTCTAACCAGTAGTAGGTGCAGAAGCGGCTATATGCTTAACCTGCTCGACCACAAAAGTAGAAGTGGTGTAGCCATGTTTCAGGTAGCAGGACTCCTCTGAATGACTATGCTGATGATAGTATGTACATGGTCCATGCTGACATCTGCCTCCTATATCACGGCACTACGCCCTGTGAACTGAGATGTACCTCCTCTATTGCAAGATGCGGCCATCGCAAAGGAGGTCTGAGTGGTGGTGGTAGATGGGATTGTAATCCTGCTAAAATGATTGCAAGCATCCTCCATTGGAGGTATGGATGCATTCGTGAGGAGTTGGTGCATACTGTATAATACTCAGGGTCAAGAGTCGTTAGAAAAACTCCAACCGTCAAGAGTTATGGGCATGAAGATGTACAACTTCTCTAACAAGCCTTGAAACGAAGAGTAGGAGTGCATATGACAATTCTGTATGGTCGTAAAGATGTCATACTTTAGCTAGAGAATCTTGATCTCATTCTTCATCTGAACATAGGTGGCGGCAAGGATATCCCAAATTTCCTTGATAATAGGCTGATGCAAAATATCATTGGCTATCTCTATGGTACGGGTCCAGAGAGCCATACATGTGTGTACGCGTCATCCTACTTCTATGAAGCATTTGTCCCAGTCTTGCATGACGGCCCTAGCTTCGTCTGAATGTGCTCTTTGTTATTGCACTGCATCAGGATCATAACTCATAATTGGTCCCTTCCATCTTCACAATGGGATCCGGACCCATAAAGATACCGGATGAGGAGAGCTCACTCTTGGATTATGACTTGATGATAAAGAGATTGGGAACAGACGTTGTTGGGGTTGTAGACTGATCTGAAAGCATCTACATAATCATATGGGAATTGGTTGTGGGTGCAGGATTATATCACAACCATCCCCCTCAAATTCGGGTATGCGCTAGTGTTGATGGGTGATTTATCTATATGAAATCATCCTTTTGCAGCCAGAATCAAGCCTCTCACGGTCCTCAGGTGTAGAAGAAGCACCGAGGAGAAAGGCATAGGGAACCATGGGACCCTGGGCAATGTCAGAGGGGGATAAGTGGCTGAGAGGTGATCGGAAGGCTGCTACGGAGCCTTAGGCAGAGTTGGGATGTGCCGCCAGGGGTTGCCAACGGTGTTGGAAACAATACAGTGCCCTAGGGCAAATTACATAATAGTGACAAAAGAAATAGAAAATACATAAAAGAAAGGAAAGACAAATATATATATATACCTCCACAATTAACAACTAGCATCAAAATCAAGTACTAGAGTAGGAACTGTGGAATTGAGGTTTTGTAACAAGTCAAGCATTCCTCATAAGAAAGAACACTCAGACATGCGTAGATGTTAAATTTCCACGTAAACTTCCATTCCAAGAAGGCACTTCATGTCAACACCATCCTCTGAAGTATGTGGCCTTGACGTAAAAATGAAGGTATGCATGGGAAAAAGAAATGAATTTACCTTCCTTGAAAAAGCTGCAAATGGGTTTATATCATCCTCATACAACTTCTTGTATTTAGATTCCACATCCGAGCTAAAACCACTTTCAAGGTCCTCGGCATACTGAGCAAAAGATAAGAATCATAAGATGGAGTTAAATAATCAAAAGCAACGGCGCCATGATATACTATCGAAGATTTGAGTTGAATTTACCTTCTTATGCCCTCTCGCGACTAACTTCTCATGACTGTAGTCTTGGACATAACGAATTTTCCCATAGAGCTTCACGTTGTCTGCTTTGGTTTTTTCCAATTCAACAGTCAGCGCCCCTATTTTCTCCTTCAGTTGCCTTATTTCCTAATAGATGTCAAACTGAGTAATAAGTAAAAGCTATAGAGTTATCACTAACAATGCAAAGGCATACCTCTTCAGTTTCTTGTAAGCGTGCCCGAAAACGATCCCGTTGACTACATATCACCTTAAGCATTGAGCTTTGATCTTGGTCTGAAGTAACATGTCTCTGATCCGAACCATTCAATATGGTAATACAAATAGTTTAAAATGACATAAATGTTCGAAATAAACTTCCTAAGTAAGGTAACAACAATATAACAAGTATGTTCATTCCTGAACATGAATCTGCTTGAAGGAGTTAATTTTGTTTATGACACGGCAATAGAACTAAATGGATATCTTAATAATCTGGCAAACAAAAGGTAACACCCAGGAAAATTATGGAGGAGAATGAGAAAGTGGAGGTAGCGAGAGCAATGAATCTCAACATGCATTTCAATCTTATTTATAGCATAATTGGGCCCTAAACCAAAGATCAATGAGCTAAGTACTGTTTCATCAATTGTGGCTTGTGAGTCCCATCCATGACAACAATATTTATGTCCACAGCTGTCATCGTCCATGTAAGGATCTGCTTAGTGTACCACCTACATGCCAAATATCAAGTTCTTTATTTCGAAAACAAGATGCTCCCTCTGTTAAAAAGAGAATCCACATATGGATAGAGAAATCAACAAAGACAACACAAAAATCAATGTTAGGATTGAGAAAAACTAGGTTTGGGGCCCTGCGGATAATCATGAATCGGTTCGAAAAAAAACATCCCCGACAAACTGAATGAGAAATTCTAGTGCTTTCCCAACTAATATCCATCACGAGACTTACCAATATTGAATAACTTATATGTGTATTCAAATGATGTTGCCAGTATTCCGACATGATAACCGAGACAAAGACAATGATTTAGAAATGGCAATGACATATATCAGTTTGTGCATGACGGGAAGATGCCATATTCACACAATCACAATATAGAAGACATCTGAAATTCATGGTTGGAACATAGAGGATATTGTAAGACCAAAACCTACTGCAAATATCACATTTTACCATAAAAGTAAAGTGGTGCGATATTAATTACAGTTAAGACAATCCTCAACAACAATATGATCTAAGGCAAGAAATCAGCCAATGTGTTTGCACCAAACTTACACTACGCATTTAAATTCTACTGAGGATACCTCAAGATATGTTCTATCCAACAAAAAACAGAGGTTGTGATAAAGTCAGCAGATCGTGTTTGAATATAACGAGTGAATTACCTCAGATGTCTCACTTGAACCGATATCCTGAAGATCCCAATCATTAAATGTACCCCCTCTCCGATCACTAGAGTTATAACCCTGCATTGCCGCAGAATATGAAGCAGGGGATTTTTCCAAATTATATGAAATTTTAAAAATGACTCATTTGAGCACGGCACTCATACATATTCTTCAAAAATAACTCATATATAAGGGTTACATTATGCAAAAAAACTGTTAACTGTTCCAACCTTAAAATATAAGTGGAAAAAGTGGGTCAAGAGCAACCACACAAGCATTTCATAATTTAAAAAAGATACATATTTCAATCTAATATGAAAGTGCCCAAGGAATAAGCTCCCAATTTAAATGCTCCAGGGAAAGGCCCCCAAAAGGAACAGATTGTTCAACTAATGGCAGGGAAAGAAAAAGATGCCAAGAAAACAGCATACCTTGAGGATATCGTCCTCAAGCTTTGTAATCAGCTTTTGCTGGTCGTTCGCCTTTGCATGCAATTCTCTGATTTTTGCATCAGCTTGTTCTAGTAGGTTTAGCTTCTCTGCAAGTTTGACCTTAATAACGTAAAACAAGTAGGTGTGACCTCATGCAAAAAACATACAAGAAAATAATTGAATGCCATAAATGGGAGCCAGTTCCTTCACTACATTACATAAGAAGAAAGGAGAAAATGATAAAATAATGCAAAAGGCTCCTTTGATTAAACATTTCCGAGAACAGTAGATGGTGAAAAAGGATAAGAGAATGAAGAAAACTAATAATTGACAGATGATAGGACCACTCCATTGAGCCAGCTGATTTATATTTGTTAAGATATTTGTTATTTTTATTATTGTTTTCTTATTTTCTATTTCTTTTGTCTTCTTCTTGTAATTTGCCCAACAGGTTCCTTTCCTATATAAGAGAACCATTGGACCTCTAATTAATCAATTCATTCTTTTTAGCATCCCCCCAGAGCTGTCAAGTGCATTTTTGTCGGCTACTCTCGTACCCAGAAGGGGTATTGCTGCTTTGATCCGCTAAGGCGGAAGTACTTCATCAGTGTTGACGTCACCTTCTTTGAGTCTGCCATGTATTTTTCTCCTACAGGTGACATACTAGCTCCGTCTGACTCTGATGCTGAGATCTACATGCCTCCACCTCCTATTGTCATAACACCACCACCACATACACCTGCTCCTGTGGCTCCACCTTATACTGTGACTCAGTTTTTGCCATGTGTTTTTACTCGCATGTATCGCTCAGTCCCCCCTGCTCACAGGTCTTGCCCATCATTCAGCACGCCTCAGATATGTAATGAGCATATTGTTTCTACTGATGGCACTACTTAGTTGTCTATGCAGCACGATTCCATACAAGATGAGTAGGTGCCCTCTCAAGAGGGGAACTCACAAGTTACGGACTTGGCAGATGATCTTGATGTGGTGATTGCTCTGCATAAGATGAAACGTAAGTGTGCTACTTATCCTCTTGCAGCCTAGGTTTCCTTGAGCGGACTGTCAGAGGATTTCAGGAGATTTACCTTGGCACTATTAGCCGTGGAGATACCACGGACATATCAGGAGGCTCTTCAGGACAGTCAGTGAAGGTTAGTTGTGGTGGAGATGGTCGCGCTACACTCATGTGGTACGTGGAGTGTTGTTTCTGCTCCTGTTGGCGCATCCGTTGTGGGATGCAAATGGGTGTTCATTGTGAAACACCGTGCAGATGACAGTGTGGATCACTATAAGGCGGGACTTGTGGTACGTGGATTCACCCAGACATATGGGGTGGACTATCATGATACTTTCTCTCCAGTTGCCAGACATTCTACTCTGTGTATTCTACTTTATATTGCTATGACACGAGATTAGCCCCTTTACCAGCTTGATGTGAAGAATGACTTCCTCTATGGTGATCTACAGGAGGAGGTCTACATGCAACAACCACCTGGGTTTGCTGTTGAGGGGGAGTATCAGAAGGTTTGCAGGCTACACACGATTATCTATGACCTTAAGCAGAGTCCAAGAGCATGGTTCCATAAGCTCTCAGACTTGATATAGCAGCAGGGGTTTGTGTGATCAACTGCCGATCACTCCTTATTTGTGCAGAGGACCCAGAGAGGTACTATTGTCATTGTTTTTTACATCAATGACATTATTGTTACAGGGGATGACGAGCAGGGCATTCAGGGTGCCAAGGACTTCATAGGTCAACAGTTTGTGATCAAGGACCTTGGACATTTATGTTACTTCCTTGGACTGGAGTTTGCCAGGAACCAGCAAGGTCTTGTGATGACCCAAAGGAAGCACGTTATAAATCTTCTTTCAGAGACGGACATGGCAGATTGCAGACCTGCCACTACTCCTATTAACCCGAGCATGAAGCTCTATGATAATGAAACTGAGGAGGTCGACAAGAGGAGGTACAAGGAGCTTGTTGGCAAGCTACTATATGTGACTATTACCATGCCCGACAAATCCTTTGTCGTTAGCAAAGTGAGTCAGTTTATGGAGCAGCCCAGACAGGCACATATGGATGTAGTCCATATGATTCTGAGATATCTGAAGACTTCACCTGGTACGGGACTTCCTTTCAGCAGAGGCACATCTCTTTCAGTTACAACATGTGCAGATGCAGATTATGCTGGGTGTCCAAAGGATAAGAAGTTTGCATCAGGTTTTGTTGTCGTTATAGGGAATTCCCAGGTTTCATGGAAGAGTAAGAAGCAGATTGTGGTTATCAAATCAAGTGCTGAGTCAGAATATAGGACCATGGCGCAGACTAGCACAGAGATGACGTGGGTCAGATTTGTTCTTACTGACATGATTATAGAGGTGCCTCTTCCCATGCACATCTAATGCGACAATCATGTTGCTCTTTTTGTTGCCGATAACCCAGCCTTTCATGACAGGACGAAGTACATAGAGGTGGACTGTCACTACACTCGTGACAAGATACAGAAGGGTCTTATTGCCACTACACATGTCAGCTCTGGAGACCAGACAGCAGATGTTCTTACCAAGGCCCTAGCCAGAGGGCCTTATCAGATATGTTGTTCCAAGCTAAGTTTGATCGATATCTACGCTCCAGTTTGAGGGAGAGTTTTGAGATATTTGTTGTCTTTATTAATGTTTTTTAATTTTCTATTTCTTTTGTCTACTTCTTGTAATTTTTCCAATAGGTTCATCTCCTATATAAGAGAACCCGTGGGTCTCTCATTAATCAATTCATTCTTTTTCCTCTACAATATTCACATGCATGATATCAAAACCATATTAGTTTGCCAATTGAACCTTAAACTCAGCAGCACCCGTTGATTTATGGATTTATTTGATTTGAGAGCATATACGAGGGGATAGTTTCGAGAGAATGGCCACACATTAGAAGTTGCTAAAAAGCAAAAGGTGGCTTTTATTAAAAGGCTGGGCTTCAATTAACATAATTAGTTATGTGGCAAAAATCTTAGTTTTGGTTCTCGTGCAGCGGGGTCAAAAGCTTTCACAAGGCATTTCCACATATTTGAATCAACACAGATAATATGATCCTCTTTTATTCAAAAAAAAAAGATAATATGATCCTCAAAACTGGAAACCGTTCACTATGATACTTATGGAGTAACGTTGATTACTGAAAATCACACCTTTGATTGAGTAAGTTCATGCTCCATTTTACGGTTCTTATCGAGCAGCAGAGATTCCAATTTGCTCATTTCCTCACCAGTAGTAGCTATTTCCCAGTCTTCAGCCTCAATTGAATTATAACCAACAGCCTGCAAGTTAGAGGAAAGAGAAGTTCTTCAGGATCCACAATTGAAATTTCATAAGCCAAAGAGAATCAAGGTTGAATCAGAACCAAACTAGCACATATCTGAAGCTACATTCAGAAAAATAAGAAATGTGTGCAGCGTCCAAGAACAACAGTTTTTACATACCACGAGATGGTCATGGAGACCATCCTACTAAAGGGGAGGGCTCAATGGGGTCAGATCTGCAAAACATTCTTCTCCTAAATATTGTAGTACACATAGACCCCACTCTCTCATGATAGGCGTGTAAAATTACACACAGAAGACCCGATACTACAATACAACCCAGATGACTCATCCCTTCACTATCCTCAGCATTTCCCCTCAAACTGCAGAAGAAATGCTCAGGTTGCACTAACTGAAATCTCTCCCTGACAAAATACATTGCGACATAGACTATCTTGACTCAACACATACTACTATGATTGCTGAGTAATGAAGATGATGATGCCTTCCGGATTGTACTGCTAAATAGGATGACCTCGAGAGTTATAGCCTGGAATGGTGGTCCATTGAGCAATATGTGTAGAAATAAAGTGTGCAAGCTTTGCATCTACATCGATCAGCGTGATCGGTAATCCAATAAGTCTCCCTCATGGACATAAATGGCCTACAAGGCTACAACAAGAGTTTCCGTTCACAGATAAACAAAAGTCTTTATCTGTACAACTCAACCAAAAATAGTCTGAAACTCTACTCTCTCAATCTCCCTCTTGGAGACCAGCATAACAGTCGTCCACACAGTCGAACAAGAGTCTCTATCTGAAGAACTAAAACAAGCAGAGTATGAAAATCTACTTAATAATCTCTAACCCCATACTAGATTCCAGCTTAGTTGGGAGAAAAAATAAGTGAAAGGTCAAAACATCTTCTCTTCTTTTTTTCGAGCGGAAACCACTAGGTTTTCTCCTTTTTTCTCCTTTTCATTCCTTTTTATTTATTTTTCTCAATGCCTCATCCTTTCCCTATTTTCCTTCCTTTTCTTATTTCGTTTTTCTTCAAAAAATCTGGCCGTGAGTAGGTTAATACCAAAACACTAAGAAATTTAAAACGAAAACAAGGTCATGCTTAAAACCCACAGAACTGGCAAAAACCACATTAAATAAATAGGGCAGGCCCACCACTCATTTTCTTCGATGGAAGTGGGATTCCAAGCGGAACCCCTTCTCATGTTGCCATACACAGATAAGATTTTAAGAACCCAATCTCACGAACGAATCCACCGTCACATGTGCCGCTCACGCTATGCATCACCATCAACATAACCGCATGTGCCGCTCACTCCATGCATATTGTCTCCGCCAATTGTGACGTCTGTCGCGCGTGCTCCCCGCGTGTGTATCATTAGTGATTGATTCTATTCGGGTTCCATCGAAGGGAATACGTCATCATTGATTCGAACTTTCAAGTGGAGGCCATGTTACTCCACAATGCATCACCTCACAAAACTTTGATGCACCCATGCTGCAAGAATTGGCACCTTTGTATATTGAGTTCGCACCTCGTGATCATTCACAAAATATACTTCAGGAAGCTTCGAAAAAAAGATAATCAGAGTACAATCGATCTTCAATATGAAGAATGCCTCCGGATCTTCTGCTCTAATACCACGTGGAAAAATAAGAAATATGTGCAGCATCCAAGAACAAGTACCAACATTTAAGGGTTTCAAACGGACATGGCGATTGGTAACCACCCTACTCCACGAGACTACAGGAGAATGACCTATGGGGTCGAATGTGCATAATATTACTCTGAATGAGCCTTGTACTGCAAGGCCCTATATATAGGTCCCCCACACAACTTACTCTCTCACAGATGATGTGACTAAACACACGAACCCACTACAATACAGCCAATTTACTCAACCTTTCATTATCCTCAACACTACAGTTCCAAATTTATGATAAACAAAAATAACACAACAAATCCATACCATAATTATTTTAGGAAATCGATTGGCAAGTAATCCCCAAACTCCCCAAACAATATTGCAAGAGGAGTTCAATGGGAAAAAAATCGTCAGCCACGTGATACTTAGCAAGGTAGCATGCTATTCTATAAGATGGGCTTATAAGTATTCTAAATATAATTACATAGAAGAAAACCCCTCGTAGTTTTAAACCAGAGGGGGCAAAAAAAAGCCATGAAACTTTGCACCACACCAGGTTGATCAGGGGATCAAAGCCACATGACAAGCAAATGGAAATGTTGCATTGGGTACATTAACTTCGATAATAACGGGATGGCCAGAGAAATTATCAGTGCAGTTTCTTAGTTTTATATATATATATGGGAAAAGGGAGTATGCTCCCTGGTTGTAGCCAACTTACGTGCTCCGACCCATTTTTCCCTGTATTTTTTTTATTTTTCTGAAATGAAACTTATTAGAATTTAGATCACAATATGTCATTATGGTGTCATTCAAAATTCAACTTAATTTGAGACTTATATCCCCTCCATCAAGACTGTCAAATTTTAATGGTCTCGGAATTGTTGAAATTGACTCACTTCAGATGGAGGGCGTATGAGTCTCTGTTTCTGACGAAATTGGAATGACATGTTAGGGGAATATAGTGATGAATATACATATTTTTTTATTTCTAAAAAATAAAAAATAGAGAAAAAATAGGGGTGGGAGTAGCCAATTGGCTACTCCCACGGAGTAGCCTCCTTTAACCCTATATATATATATATATATATATATATAATAACAAAGCCTTTTCCCACAATTAAGTAGGGTCGCCTACATAGATTTGTTACCTCCATTCAGATCTATTTTGGGTCATTCTCGGGTTTAAATCCAAAAAACTAAGATCACTTTGGATAGTCTCATTCCAACACTTCTTGGGCATTCCCCGCCCTCTCTTAACCGGCTCAATGTCCCAAATCTCGCATCTTCTAATTGATGCATCAATGATGAGATGACAATTTTAGGGTTTTTAATTATTTAATGAAAATATGCATAATGTGAATGTGGTCGTCGCAACCAAAAATAGTCTCAAACAAAAATTTTATTCACTAGCAAAAATAATCAAACAAAGAAGGAAAAGCTAGAGAATTGTTATTTTTTACCTGTATAGCCTGTAGGATCGAACACAGGGATGATATAATACCAGAGGGTTATTCACTACTAAAAATCAATGATGATTTTTTTTCTTTTTCTCTCTTTTGTGGTTTCTAGGTCTTTTTTAATTCTTTTCGTATTTTTTATAGATTTCTGTAATTTTTATACTTTTTTTTCTTATTTCTAATTTTTAATGAATTTTAATTATGCAAATTTTTATCATCGTAATTTTCAAAAACAATATAAAGTAGAAAATTATAAACTAAAGAAAATTTTGGATTTTTTAGAAAATAATGAAAATGTATTCGGGAAATTCAAATAAAACTTTTTTATGTTATAATACATTTTTACTATTTTTGTGATTTTTGAGAAATTTTTAGATTTTCTTAGGATTTTTAAAACAAACTAAAGGTGAAAACAAAGCACAAGTAAAATCAAGCCATTGTTTTTTTTATTTTTAAAATATAAATAAAGTCAAAATACTAGAAACTAACACAAACAGAGAATTTTTCTCAAGCTTTACATCTAGCTTTTTTTATGTATTTTTGTGATTTTTTAATGAATTTTTTAGTGTTTTCTGTAATTTTATTTTTTGAGGGTTTTTAAAATGAATTTTCAAACCAAATTTATACAAAAAAAAAACAAATCAAAATACACAATCATAATTTTTTGTAATTTTTAAACAATTTTTTGAATTTTTATGAATTTCCTAATGTAAACATGATAATTTTTAGTTGTTTTTTAATTAAAAAAAACAAATCTAAATAATTTTCAAAATAAAAATTATAAGAGATAAAATAATTTAGCATGCATTTATTTTAATTTTATGAATTTTTTAGGATTATTAAGTAAATTATTAAACACAATTAAAGGCGGGACAATTAATAAGCTTAAATAGGACCAAACTGCAATTATTTTATTTCTATGGACTGAATCAATAATAGAAGAAAAAAATACATGATATGAAATGCAAAATCACCACAAAATATCGTGCTAGCGCATGTGAGATGCATTGGCATGGACTATTATGCAATTATTATACTTCCAGGGGTTAAATGATAACAAGAAAACTCAAGCACTTATATTACAAATTCACCAAAATAACGTGTGCCACTGCATGTGACTCAGTTCAAAACGGGCCAATGTGCAAATAAGAAAACTCGCGAAGGCACAACTACAATTATTCACACAACGACAAAGACACACGTGTCCAAGCAAGGATTTATTTACAAATGAAAGAAAAACAGGGTGCTAAGGTGTAAAAATCACCAAAGAATGTGCAGTGCACGTGCTGATCTGATGGTCGACGTAGCTTTGATCCAACCGCTAGAATTTGGGTCTCGATCTACGGCTTGGATCTAATCTGGAAGACGAGCTCTTGATCGGACGGTTGATGAAGGCGATGGAAGAACACGGTTGAAGGCATGGAGCTCCGAACTTAGATAGACCAAATCTCGACCGTCTAGACTCAATCCAAGCTCTGATGCCTCAGGTACGCTCCTGGTGATGTCCCGTGATGGCAGATGGCAGTGATGGAGTCCGGGTCCTGTTGATCGGGACCTGGAGCACATGGTGGCTGATCGTAGAACTCGAGCTCTAGAAGTTTGATACAAGCACAAGAAGATGCGCCGGTGACGAATCGTAAATTGCTTGTGTTAAAAGTATGCTTGGATTAAATTATCGTTCGCTTAAAAATAAATGTGTCGTTTCGTCGTAGGCGGGCAATCGGAATCAGTTAAGAAATAACCACACAAAATTTTTGTCAATTTTAATCGATGTGGTTTTATATTTATTTTACTTGGGCAAGTCCCAAGGTCGAACACAAGGAGGCAAAGGAACAACCTACAATTTTGTCTATCAAAGTTCGTGCACGATTTTCGAGGCGGCCTTTTTTTGTATTTTTGTATGCAATTAGGGATGCAAAATGCAACTTTAGCCTATTTTAGGGACTAAAAAGTAAAGATCAGCCAAACGATGTCTAAAAAATATGAAACTTGGCCAAGATGATAATTACGATGAACTGAATGCACTGTAATTTTTTGGAATTTTTGGATGCAAGATGAATTTTTTTATGAATTTTTAAATACAAACAAAGTGAATTTCAATATTTAATTATAATAAATATTAAACCTAATTATTTTCAAGGGATAAAATTATCCAAAATCTACACTAGGTGAATGACCTCAGAAAAATCCTAAACGTCGAAAATATGAGATCTAATACCTATTAAAAATCAAATACTGAAATATGCAAAATGACTTTTCCAAGGCAAACCATGCATGCAAATTCAATTCTTTTTCGCACAATGTTAAACACAATTAATTCTACAATCCTTGATTTTTCGGCAATTTTTAGAACAATGGTTAATCAATTATAAATTTCAGAGCACAAAATGGGCAAAGTATGCAATTTTCCACAAAATAATTAATTATTAATTAACCATTGATCACAAAAATATCAAGCATATGCTATCATGTAGAGAATTAATTAACGAACATCAAGCGATTTTTTAATAATAAAATAATGTAATGTAGCGGTCCAGAACAATGGGGGAACACAAGAGTAACAATGCAATATTACAATAATTAAAAATAAAATAAAATGCAAACAATGGCTATATTGTAATTACCAAAACGTTGGGGGGGGGGGGATATTCTGCAAAATTTTCAATAGGTCACGTGATCTGGTCGGCGTGGACTGAGGCGCAAATAGGAGAAGCTCTGGAGGTCTTATGCAATTGTTCCTAGTGGACACGTGCGGAGCACGTGACCTTGGGGTAGAGATGTAAATAATGGAATTCCTAGGGGCTTTAATGCAAACGTACCCTCTCCGCACGTGCGCCTTACGTGGGGAGGGTCTCGAGCCGGCCCCCAGCGGCTTGGCGGTGGCAGCTTAACGACGGAGAGGGCCAAGCGGCTCAAGGCGGAGTACCACCGCTTCTGGTTGGCGACGAAGACGACGTCCGGTACTGTTGTCGGTGCAGGAAGTAGATACGTGGTGGAATACGGCTGGTGGTTTTGTTGTTGGCTGAGCGTCGTCGTTGAATCTTGCGGAGGTGCTCTGGTGGAGTCGTTGCCGATGAAGGGGATGACGAGGCCGGAGCGGGATGCTGAAGGCGGAGGTGGTCGATGAAGATCAGGCCGGGAGCAGCTGGCGTGGCGAGATGCGTCGTGCGACGCTGGTGATCGATGAAGGTCGTCGGAGGTGAAGCGTTGTTGATGAAGAAGGCGTAGGCTCTACGGCTTGGACCGTAGCGTGGCAGCAACAATCTCGAGGGGAGGGGAGGCCTTGGCTGCGACGAGGCCTAGGGCCTCGAATCTCGCCGGAAAACTAGAGAAGAGTGGCGTTGTTACCGTCGTCGTCTCATCGAGGTTTAGGTTATCGGCGGATGGGTTTCACGGAGAGGAGTCGGCGGTGGTTATATAGGATCGAAGATGGGAGCCGGCGATGGAAGGGGATCCTCGATGGAAGCTTGATTGGGTTCGACGAGATTGGATTGGAGAGGATCGCGTGATTTACGGCGAGGCGGTGGAGAAATTATCGGCAGAGATGGAGGAGATCCGAGATTTGCGGTGACTGATGAATCCACGATTCATCATCTCAATATCTTGATCTTAGCAAAATCCCCAAGTAAGATCTGAAATAAATGTCCATAAAATCAATAAATTAACAAAATGACTCTTGTAAATAAAACACATTAATTAGTATATGTTGGAGTATTTAGTAGTACGCCTATTAAGTTGTAGCAGGGTAAATGGATCCTGGAGGAGATCCATTTACCCCATCCAGTGTTTAGTCCCACATCGTCCAGTTGTGGGACTTGGAGGCTCTGGAGAGGCTATATAAGGAGCCCCAGACCTCCTGTATCCATTGAGAAAAAGCAATGAAGCATATGCCCCTTTGAGGGCTTCTCCCGTGGTTTCATCCCGTTGTTATTATTTTGTTTATCTTTTTCCATGTTTATGCTTCCGTTTCCGATATTCTAACATGGTATCAGAGCGGGTTCGATTCTCGAAAAGTTTTTCATGTTCTTCTTTTTCGAGATTCGATTGTAATGTTATTATCGAAGATTTCTATTTCATTTATGAGAGATCTCGCTACAGAAATTCTAGGGTTCTATGAACCCCTAGTCTCAGACCATGCCGCAGCAGCATCTCATCTCCAGGCTTAAGGCGAGATAGCACATCCGCGCACGATCTCCAGGATCCAACACCTCCGCGCAAGATCTCCAGGCATCTACAGGCCCAAGGGGCAGTCCTACGAACAGATGTCCTCCAGGAGATCCGCAGTGGAGCAAGAGATCCTCCAAGGGCGAGTTCCTGCCGACCTCCATCCTTCAGGCCCCAGCAACACGCGCGCCCCAACAGATTTCCAGTCGAAGAACCCTCTCAGGCGGCGCACCTTTTCGAAATCCTCCAGGCGATCTCGACCTCCCCGGGCGCGAAACCCTCTAGAGGCGCATCTGCGCACCTCGAGCGCGAAGCATCCCTCTCTCCCATTCCAGGCGCGCTCCTCCTTCCAAGGGCGGCGCACCCTCCCGCGCTCCTACGCGCCTCCAGCGGGGGTTCCTCGCTCTGGAGCTCCCCCCAGCAACAGTTCCTCGCGCGAGGCGACGCTCCCTCGCGCCCTAAGCAAAGGCGGCGGATGAAGACCTCCTTCGGGCGCGACTCTTCCCTTTCCAGGAACCAGGCGGCTGCAGCCGCACACAGGCGGCGTTTCGTGAGAATGGGTTCCTGTTGGGAACTCTAATATGAGCCCAATAAGGGCCCTGGCGATTAAATAAAAAAAAGTGGGGGAGCAATGAATAAAAAAAAGGAGAAGGAAGGGCTTGTTTTATTTAAAAAAAAAGAGAGGGAGTGGCCGTTATAAAAAAAACAAATGGAGTGCGGGGCTTATTGATGTATAGGTTGAAGTGGGCCGAAGGTTTAAAAAAAAGGGATGAAAATGGTGAGAGAAAAGGAGAAGAGGGCTGGCCCAAATATGTTGTTAAAAAAAAGTGAGGGCTGCAGAAAAATGATGATTAAAAAAAATGAATGACAAGTCGAAAAAAAATTGAAGAGCGGCTTCCAAAAAAAAGGAAAGAATGACGGCTTAAAAAAATGAAAAACCGCAATTTCATGTTTGCTTTACCCCCTATTTATCTTGTCTTCTCCCAACTTTGTCGATGTCAATTTCCGACAAGTATGGGAGAAAGGGGGAGTATGGTGTAGAGTCACAGGTCTATGCAGATTCTACAGATGCCAAATGCATATTATCCAGACCGGTTAGATTTTCAGACTCTACATTTCATATTCAGATTTTCCATGCGCAATTCCAGACTCGACGTTCAGATTCCGAGTCCCAGTTTGATGCGCAGATTCAGACTCGACGATTGATACCGAGTTTCCAGTTTTAGACACGCACGAGTTTGCGGTCATTTGCAGATGAGCATAGGTTGCTATCATTGTCAGAGGTCCCCATCATTATTCTTGTTTTGTCA
>JAZKJV010000962.1:759109-1058884 GCA_037367405.1 Ottelia alismoides
TCTTCTTGAAACTCTCACTAGTATTCTCAACAAGGCTCCTGAACTGAACAAACCTCTTATTTTCAGGTACCTTCGGAGGGGTTTGATCATATTAAAAATATGTAATGGACTATCATTATCCTGGTTTCATAAAGCCCTCATTATTTTCAGGTACCTTCGGAGGAGATCAAAACCCCTCCAATGAGCGAGGCACGTCCCACTAAGGAATAGAGCCAAAATCCCAGTCTGTAACTGCCTCATGTATCGCCTGGATTTCCAAAGTAATGACGCTTGTATCATACGTGATTGAGTAGGGCCTTGTCAATGATGGTGTTCCCACCTTGTGTGGAACACCGACATGTCTGAAGTACCGAGCTTAGGCTACCCCTTCACGAGGGTGTCTGTCTCATTGGTTTGTGTTCGAGTAGGTTCTTGCACGTTCATGGGTGATTCCGTTGCGAACGAGAACTGAAGTATTGGTTTCGCCTATCGGCTTCCTCTCTCTATTTCTTTGGTTGAGTAGGGATCCAGGAAGGGTTACAAGGACCTCAAAAAGTGCAGACTACAGGTTACAAAGGAGGAGGACAAGTACGCGATACTTTTCTGGTAGTACTGTCTCTCCTATAGGGTTAGCGTGCTAAGGACTTGTTATAAGATATGTCTGAAATAACAACTCTAAAACTAAAAAGGTAATAAGTAGCAGAACCTTCACGGCTTTACATGCGTGAGTTGGTGAACCCAATTTTGTTTTGTGTTTGTACAGATCTAGATTAAGGTTCAAATATCAAGTCCCACGCGCTTGCGCAAAATTTTGTCATGTGTTTCTCCCTTTGACCCCCGCTCAGTCTCGAGCCTTTCTACTATTTTTCACTCCAATTTATTCCTCGTTGATCACCATATCTTTCTTCCTTCATCAAACTCTCCTCTTGCTTTGCGAAGGCGATCCATGGATGGTTTAGTCGGGACCCCGCTAACACCTACATCGATTCCATGGACTCGACCTCACCAATAATTCGAGGCGATTCCCGAGAACCCAATCCGGACCTTGCGGGTCGATCTTCAGACTTCTCGTCTTCTACCCTTCCTCTTGCCCACCCAATAAACTGGGACCACTCTTTTCCCACTTTCGCTGTTGTGAGTGAAAGTCGATTACAGTCCATATCCTTTTTCATTCACAACATTCTGGAATTGACCTTAATTCCAGATTCATCATGGCAGCTGGGATTCAATTGCAAGTGGTCTGATTGGGATTCTCTCATCTTGCATATAAAAGTCAAAACAAACCTTGGATCCCAATCCAGAATTCATCTCCTTAGATCCAGACCCTGAGATGGCTCCTCAAGGAAAGGGCAAGAGTCAACAGTCCCCTCAGCCAGAGCAAGAACAGATGTCGGATCAGAATCAGGTCAATGCACAATTGTTAGCATCTATCCAGGCTATCCAACAACAGCTGACAGAGCAAGCCCTAGCACAAACTGTTTTTCAGGAAATGCTGAACGATGTTATAAATAGACCAGAAGGAGGAGGAGGAAGACAAGGAGGAGGAGGTGGTGGACCCTGTGATAACCCAGACAAGGAAGAGCCTGAACAAGGAAGGCTAAAACTGACGTTGAAAGAAACATACAATCCTGGAGACAACCAAATGACTGAGTGGATCTTCATTCCACCGGTGCACGCTCACTTTGAGCTAAAGCCTCAGTTCCTCGCTCTTCTCCCTTCTTTCCACGGGAACACCAGTGAAGAGCCATACATTCATCTCCAGCAGTTTTTACGCATCTGCCGTATGACCCACTACCCCAATGTACTATTGGACGTAGTGAAGATGATGTCATTCTCATTCAGCCTACTGGACAAGGCCCTCTACCGGATCAACCATCTGGGGAAGGTTGTGACGACTTGGGAGGAGCTGAAGTCCGCATTCTTACACAAGTTCTGCCCTCCCCGTCGGCTCAATCAGATGCGAGCCCGAATCAGCAATTTCTCTTATGGTGCACATGAGAGTATCCACGAAGCCTGGGAGAGGTTCACAGATCTGCAGGAGAAATGCCCCGATCATGACATCCTGAGGACCAGCTTGGTCCAACATTTCTTCGAGGACTTGAACATAGAAAGCCAACTGCTCGTTGGTGCAGCCTGTGGGGGTTCACACTTCAATAAGGATGAAGATGTCGTATGGCAGATATTTGAGGAAATGGCTGAAGGAGAGGCCGCCCTCTCTTCATCCAAGGCATATCAGAAGCAACCTCAGATCCTCCAGATGCAAGTACACATGACAACGTCCCATGAAGCAGAGAGAGATGAGAGCTCCAACCTCAACATCATCGAGGGCCATCTCTCGAAAGTTGATATAATTGAGAAACGATCACAGGATATCAAGAAACTCGCTGTGATCGAGAAGAGGATGCAGAATCTCGATAAACTAGACCAGATCACCAAGTAGTTGGAACTGCTGGTGGGCACCATCAGCTCTGTTCAGTCGGCAACACCATCGACAGAAGCTCCGGCTGAGAAGAAGGATGAGCCATCATCGCCACAACAACCTCAACCGAGCCAGCAACCACAAGCTGTCCAACATGTATACTACATGCAGACACCCGATCAGGGCCAGCTAAAGAGCCCTCGGCTAATCTTGTTAATTCAACCGGATTAATGATCAAATTAAGTTTGTCGTTCGTTGTAGTCAGGTAATCGACGACTTATCATAAACCACTCAGATTTAATTTTTGATTAAACGCAAGCGACAAATTTATTTTACTTGGGCAAGCCCAAGGTCGAACTTAGGGAGGCAACTTTCTCCTTAGGTTAATTTTAAGTTAATTTCGATGTCAGATTTTTAGAAGAATATTTTTGGTCTTTTTTATGCAATTAAGGAAAATACAATGTAATTTCAAGCCAAATTTAGGTTAGATCATGAATGATAGTCAAATGAAGTTCAAAATTAATGAAACTTGGCCAGAATATGAAATGCAATGAAATTAAGTGACTGCATTTTTTTTGGAATTTTTAGACTCTAAATGAATTAAATATGAATTTGATAACAATACAGGGTAGTTTTTGCAAAATTAATTTTAATAAATACCAAAGCACATTATCTTTAGATATAAAAATTATCCTAGATATATCTATGTGAGAGGAATCTAGGAAAATTGATAACAACAACAACAACAACAACAAAGCATTTTCCCACAATTAAGTAGGGTCAGCTACATGGATTCTTCGCCTCCATTCAGATCTATCTTGAGTCAATCCCGGGCTTATATCCAAAAAACTAAGATCCCTTCGTATGGTCTCTTTCCAACACTTTTTGGGTCGTCCTCACCCTCTCTTAGCCGGCTCAACATCCCAATCCTCACATCTCCTAACTGGTGCATCAGTTGATCTTCTTTGCAAATGTCCAAACCATCTTAAGCGATTTTCTCGCATCTTATCCTCGATCGGAGCTACACCAACTTTCTTTCTGATTACATCATTCCGAATCTGATCGTTACGTGTGTGTCCACACATCCACCTTAACATTTTCATTTCTGCTACATTCATTCTTTGCACATGTTGATGGTTCACAGGCCAACATTCGTATCCATAAAGCATAGTAGGTCTCACGGCTGCTTTGTAAAACTTTCCTTTAATTTTTAAAGGATTTTCTTATCACAAAGAACAACAGAGGCTCCTCTCCACTTTAGCCACCCGGTATTTATTCTATTAGTAACATCTCCATCAATTTCCCCATCATGTTGCAGAATAGATCCCGGATATCTAAAGGAATCTCTCTTATGAATGTTATCGTCACCAATCTTCACCTCGATTCCTTCACCATTGCTTCCATCAAAGGTGCACTCCATATATTCCGTCTTGGCCCTACTTATACGAAAGCCTTTAGTCTCCAACTCATGTCTCCAGGCCTCAAGCTTCTCATTTACTCCATCTCTAGTCTCGTCAATTAACACAATATCATCAGCAAATAACATACACCAAGGTAACTCATCCTGAATGTGACTTGTCAACTCGTCCATAATCAAAGTAAAAAGAAATGGACTCAAAGCAGAACCTTGATGTAAACCAATGTTGATGTCAAAATATCCAGTCTTCCCAGACGGGGTCCTTACACAAGATAAAGCCCCATCATACATGTCCTTTATGAGGTTAATGTATAGGACAGGTACTTGTCTCTTCTCCAACACTCTCCACAATATCTCTCGTGGGGCAGAATCATAAGCCTTCTCCAAATCAATAAAGATCATGTGGAGGTTTTTCCTTTTAGCTCTATAAATCTCCATTGTTCTCCTCAGCAAATGGATGGCTTCAATCGTTGAGCGACCTGGCATGAATCCGAATTGGTTTTCTTTTACGTTGGAAACTTGCCTCAACCTTCTTTCAATCACACGTTCCCAAATTTTCATAGTGTGACTCATCATCTTGATACCTCTATAATTTGAACAATTTTGAATGTCTCCTTTATTCTTATAAAGAGGCACCATGATACTCCTCCTCCAATCTTCAGGCATTTTCTTGCTTCGCCAAATAACATTGAAAAGATTCGTAAGCCAAGTCAAACCACGCTCACCTAAAACTCTTCAAACTTCTACAGGGATGTCATCCAGTCCTACACCTTTCCCGGGTCTCATAACCTTCAAAGCCTCTTCTACTTCCTTTCTTTGTATCCGTCTATAGCTTGCACGATTCAAGTAACTTTCACTACAAGCTAGATCACCCAAAGTGATCTCTCTATTTCCTTCCCCAATGAAAAGTTTATGGAAGTACTGCTCCCATCTAGTCTTTATATCCTTCTGAGTAACAAGCACATGACCTTCCTCGTCCTTAATGCATCTTACTTGAGAAAGGTCTTTGGTCTTTCTTTCTATTGCTTTGGCCAACCTGAATATATCCTTCTGTCCCTCCTTAGAGTCAAGATTTTTAAACAAAACTTCATAAGATTTTGATTTAGCTTCGCTTACGGCCTTCTTTGCTTCCTTCTTCGCTATTTTGTAGTTTGTGACAGTTTCCTCTGTTTTATCCTTAGACATAGCTTTAAAGCAAGCTCTTTTTATTTTTAGCTTCTCTTGCACCCCTTCACTCCACCACCAAGCCTCCTTTTGACCTGGAGCTCCTCCCTTTGACTTGCCTAGCATCTCTTTGGCTATCTTTCGGATACAAGATGCTACTGCCTCCCACATCTCGTTTGCACTACCGCTACAATCCCAAGATAAGTCTTCTAAAACCTTCTCCCTGAAGCTCGCTTGCTTTAGTGGAAGATTCCACCATCGAGTTCTAGTTATCTTAGAAACCCTCTTTTTCTTTACCAGCCCTTTCATTTGTACATCCAAGACTAACAAACGATGTTGGGTTGTCAAACTCTCTCCTGGGATTACTTTGCAGTCTTTACAACACAACCGATCTCTTCTCCTCAATGCAAAGTAATCTATCTGTGTTCTAGTTGGCCCATTCTTATAATTAATCAAATGTTCCCTCTTCTTGAAGAGAGTGTTTGCTATGAAAAGATCATATGCCGTTGCAAAATCCAGGATGGCTTTTCCCTCTTTATTTCTATCCCCAAAACCATGTCCTCCATGAACACTAGCATACCCTGAAGCATCTTTTCCCACATGTCCACTAAAATCTCCACCGATGCAAATCATCTCTCTTTGTGGGATTCCTTGCAGACTCTTATCTAAATCCTCCCAAAAAGCTTGTTTAGTCCTTTCATCTAAACCAATTTGCGGTGCATAAACTGAGATGAAATTCATAATTTCTTATTCAAGCACCAATTTTAGCAAAATAATTTGATCCCCGAATCTTTTCACCTCAACCACACAATCCTTCAAATCCTTATGAACAACCACTCCAACACCGTTTCTACCATTATCTTTACATGAATGCCAAAGTTTAAAGCATGTCTTCTCAATCTCCCTTGCTTTCTCTCCAACCCATTTAGTCTCTTGAAGACACAGTATATGAATATTCCTTCTTTCCATCGTATCCACTATCTCCATCAACTTTCCAGTTAAAGTGCCAATATTCCAACTACCAATCCGCAACTCCTGTTGCAATCTCTTTTGGACTAACTTCTTTACTCGCATGCGTCCATTATGCGAGAACCCTTGTAAATTTTGGACTGCATCCGGGCGGTGATGCAGCAGAACTAGCTTAATTACCCGCATGCGTTCCTCATGCGGGAACCCTTGCAAATTTTGAACTACATCCAGGCTGCGATGTAGCGGCCCTTGCTCATTTTTCATTGCATTCGAGCGATGCAACGCGTCGCAAGTAGGGAACACCCCAACACAATCTGTATGTTTGCTTAAATCCATGTTGAAAAGATCCGACTGTCATGAGGCAACTTCTTAAATAGTATTTTTTTTAGAAAAAAGCACTATTTAGGAAGTTATCTCTGACTGTTTTATGCTGGCTGTCGGCTACCTAACGCAACCCTCCTTATTTACCCGGGCTTGGGACCGACCATGGCTGAGTTAATCTAGGAAAATTGATAAACCTAAAAAATGATGTAAATTGGTCCTATTAAAAATCAATTAGGCAAAAGACTAATTAATTTATTCAGGCCTTCATATGCATGCAAATGGTTTGATTTTTGGGCACAGTGTAGATCAACTTAAACTAAACCAAATGTGATTTTATGGTGATTTTTGGAGCAACAAATAATTTAATAATGAATTTCAAGCACACTGTGGGCAAACTATGTCAAAGTCCACAAGAATAAATATATTAAATTCTATGAATTTCACAAAAATATGACACATGTCACAAAGATAAAGCACAAGTTTAACTACAACATGCAATGTTTGGAATTTAAAAATAAGGCTAAATGAATGCCTAAATATGCGTGCAAACACAAGGACCAAAATGCAAAACAGAAATAAATTTTCTTAATTCTGAAACATGCATAAATGGACTAAAGTGCAAATACCTATAATGCTGGGGTTATGCATGCAAAATATCCATGAGAACACGTGCGCCTTACGTGACGCGCCTGACCGGGACTAATTTGCAATTTTGAAAACTTGCAGGGGCCTCGGTGCAAATAAGCCAGACCTCACGTGAGAGACACGTGAGAGGCTAGGCTCGGGAGGCGTCAGAGGCTCGGATGTAGGCTCGGATGCTCTGGAGGCTCGGGCGTGCTTCAGATCTTGCTTCGGGTGTTCCGAGCCTAGGGTCGGGGAAGAGGCTCGGAGGGCGCTACGTGGCGAGTGCTGGGCCGTTCGATCTGGATAGATCCAATGACTGCTGGCGTGGACGATGTGGCTCCCTTGGATCCGTCAGATCAAGAGAGATAAAATGGAGGCTGATGCGGTCGACGTGGCGTGATGCAGGTCGTCAGATCCTCATGTGATTAAATGGTCTCTGGAGCTTGAAGGCGATGGCGACGTGGAAGATGGCGGATCGTTAGATCCTCCTGATCCAACTGCAACTGATGCTCTAAGGTGAGGGCGACGTGTCATGACGAGGACTGTTAGATCAATATGATCCAACGGTGACTGTGTGTCATCTCCTCTGGGCCGTCGCCTCCTGCGACAGACTCGGCGGGGCTCCAGTGAAGGGGCCCTGGCTTCGCCGCCCTTCCCCGTGGTCGGTGAAGATTGCGGGAGACTCTTGGATAGCTCGGAGTGGTCGCAGAGGCGTGGCGGAGCCACAGGAGGTCCTGGAAGGAGCTGGGGAGGTCCGGAGGTCGGAGACGATGAAGCTCGAAGGAGCTCCGGTGACGCATCCGACCAGTGGTGAAAAATGTGCCTGCAGGGTTAGTGGTTGCCAGAAAACAATGCTCGTGCTCGTGGAAGTGCGATGAGTGCGCGAGAGGCCAGCGAGGCGAAGTGGTGATCGGACGATGGTGTTAGTCCACCATGGCCGGCGGAGTTGTGGTCGGAAGTGGTGTGACTGGTCGTGGGAGCGATCTGAAGGTGCTGCGAAGATCAGAGCTCCAAGGCGGAGCTTAGACAATGATCGATGGAGAGTGGAATCGAGCGTAGACGGCGAGAAAATTGGGAGAAGATCGAGATGAAAAGAGAAAGTAGATCGGGGGAGAATGGATGAAGCTACCTGGGGATGGAGGCTCACGGAAGAGGCTCCGGTCGTCGCTCGAGGGTTGGTAGCGGCCCGAGCTCGTGCAGCTCATCGGAGGAGTTGCTACACGATGAGGTTAGGCTGCGGATCTCGCCGGAGGTGGACCACCTCGTCGCTCACTTTCACTCTCAATCGCTATCGCCGATGGGTAGCTAGGAGCTCTAGGGTACCTCTTGCTAGGGCGGATGGGCTCGAAGGTGACCGATGGTGGAGTATTTAAAGGAAGAAGGTGGAGGTCTAGGCGATGAGAGGCATGGTTGGCGTGGCGTGGCGTTTGTGGAGAGAGGGAGAGGCGATCATGGTGGGAGTGGCCTCTGGCGAAAATGAAGGGAGTGTGGGCTTCATCGTGGGGGTGTCGATGAGTGGAGAAGGTGGAGTATATGGTGACAAAAATAGAAAGGGGGAGGAGGTGACGCGAGGTGGGCGACGTGCGTGAGGCTCTTTCGGAGGAAGAAGACGATGTCGTGGCCGTTGGATCTCGCGATCCAACAGCCAGGAGATGGGCGTGCGGGAACGGGTAGGATTAGATCCAGGAGGTGTGATCGAAGAGCACTGGGCGTGATGCGTGGCGAGCGTAGGCGTGGGCGCTGGCGAACGGTGGAGATGAGATCTGATGTAGGATCGGATGGTCAGGAATTGGAGTGGGATGAACGGAACGGATGGAGGCGATCTAGTGGCACATGGTGAACCACGTTGTGCAAGGAGGTGGAGGTGGAAATGAGTGGCCGTGATGAGATCTGGGATGATGAATCGGACGACTGGAATCACATCGGAGATGAATGGCGCAGATTGAGGCGTTAGGAGATGATCGTGTGGTGTGGGTGATGACATGTGGCTGGCTGAGAAGAAGGCGTTGGTCGACGGTTTAGATGAGATCTAGGCCCAGATCAGACGGTTGTGAGCTGATGCGGCATGAATGGCCAAGATCTGGTGGAAGGGGGAGGATCTGACGGTGGAGAAAGAGGGGTGCGTGGCACATGATGAGTAGGGTCGCGTGGCGCAACCAAAGGGCACCACGGGCCCAATCAGAATGGCTGAGGAAGGATGTGAAATAAGAGGGAGAAAATGGCCGAATTTGGAAAAACTCAAAACATGAGATCTACAAGTTTCATATCGGCCAAAAATGGAAACGAGGTCGAATAAAGTAATAAAATACAAGGGTACAAATATACATACATATAGTACACAAGGGGTGCCCAAAACCCAAGTTTTCCATACGAGCTCCGATTTTAATGAAATAGGTCTCATTTTGAAGGTCTATGAATGTTTATTATTTTAAAAGTGATTAGACCTATATTGGAGGCTGTATAAGAGAGATATGTGCATTCTAAGGTCCATGGTCTCCAACTTGTTTTGGGGTTTTATTTGTCAATTTTACAGGTTAGCAATTTTTTGGTAATTTTTTATTGTATTATTGTTAGTAATATATACAATATAGAGTGAATTTATGGGATCCAGGGTTAGTATAAAATATATACAGATAGTTGGTTTTTTATAATGGATTTGGCTTCTTACTTAGGGCAAATGTGGATGCTAAAATGCGGATGTTATCAATGCATCCATGAATGCTAATTATGCAATATTGGTGGAAATATGCCTCTAATTACTTGGGAACAAGCTTCTATTTTCAACTTTAAGAGTGATGAATCACATATTCATCAACCCCTATACTTAAACCTTGCTTGTTCCCGAGCAACTAAAATGAAATGCAAAGATGAAATGATTTTGGGTTCCATACCAAGGTCATGAACAAAAGTTGAAAATAGAGCTTGACTCGACCTTTGGATTAATTGTGTGGCGGAACCTTATTGGGATCTGAACTTAAGACCTAACAGTCTTCAAGTTCCACAAGTCTTCTATTCAAGACTCCTCAACAGTCAGGTCAGAACAAATCCTCAAACGTAAATTTCTGATGACTATGATTCTTACTTGTACCGTGTAAGTGTAAAATAGCTCTCCACATCAGAAATGGCTAAGAAGTAGCCTCCACTAGCAACGTAACTCTAGTTCTCCGGTCCAGTAACTCTTTCCTCGAGGAGCGGGGTATTCCCTTCTAAGTTCAAGTATGACAACCTCAAAAGGAGGGGGTGGAGAAAAGAATGGACGACAGCCAGTGTAGCTACCTATCCCAGGATGCCTAACCAGTGTAGCCAAGTCACCCAGCTGCAGATTTCTTGCTAATATACATACTTCGACAGGTATTTTATTTTCACTCAGGCCTGCCTTATTTTTTTGGAGTTTCTACACATTTTTTGAACTATATACAAGGTGCAACATGTACATCAGGAGTTTTTCCTCTTGAGCCAGTAGACTATCCCTCTTTTGAAGCATTATTGCAACCCACAACTTCCCGTCCTTAGATGTCAACACCACCAGACTAGGTTGAGATGCACTATCCTCCCTAGAGGAGGACGGATGTTTCCACCCGTGTGCTACTCCAAGCTAAAGGATTCTACCTCCTCTCCACCTCATCAATGAAGAGCTACATGCATTGTGCTTGTCCAAGTTAGGTCACTGTATATAAGAATCACGCATGCGCGCGAGATATTCTACTTAGACTAATCAAGATGACATGCGAACATAGACTTGCGGACTCAAAGAATTAAGTCACTTGACCTGAAAAATCTTAACTCCAATTCCTATAAGGTTCCTCTGAAATTAGGTGGTCAAGGTCGAATCAAGTCCCTCCTCATCATCTATTCATAACTTGGTTCAAAATCCACTAACTTTTCACTTTGCATATGCTGGATATGCAGATGAGATGTAGATGACATGCTATGTAGGTGAATGAAATGCAAGACTCTTTTTTTCTTTTTGAATGCAGAGATGCAAGAGTAAATAAGAAGCCTTTGCTTTGATTATTTTTTTTCAAGATTATACAAGAGTATTACAAATATACATGTATTTTACATTTTTTTCAATTTTTACCCACCTCGCAATTATTGTATAGTATATACAGAAATACACAAAAATACGAGTTATGGGTAAAGTATATATGTAATATATACACCCCCTAT
The DNA here is from genome assembly GCA_037367405.1 of Ottelia alismoides. Classification (NCBI taxonomy): domain Eukaryota; kingdom Viridiplantae; phylum Streptophyta; class Magnoliopsida; order Alismatales; family Hydrocharitaceae; genus Ottelia; species Ottelia alismoides. The sequence continues at coordinate 770,176 of JAZKJV010000962.1, forward strand.
ACTTAGCGTGTGCTATGTCCTCAGAACACGAAAAGCGAGGAAAAAGACATAGCTCGTGCTAAGCGTAGGGGAGCTAAAATAACAAAAATGTATAGAAGTCGTCCTGCCCCCTATACTTAGGCTCTGGCCGCCTAAGTGTAGAAGAAGATAAAAAATGGGGAGGACGAGGTCAAGAGGGGAAATGGATGAGTATATATACATGATGGACATCGGTCCCCCTATACTTAAGCTTTGGTCAGCCTAAGTAGATGACATGAGTGAGTATGAGGACCGATGGGATCTGGAGGACGTACAATGGATAGTGAATGGACTCAAGACACTCTCCCCCGTATACTTAGGATCTGGTCATCCTAAGTATAGTCATGAATAGATATGGAGCCGGGGCGAGTGATTAGAGTCGTGAGAGGGAGGGAAAGAAGGGTGAGTATATACAAGGATTGCGATCTGAATCTTTTAGATGCCGCTGATGGCGAGAGCTCACTGTTGCAAGGTCTCATGCGTGGCTCTATGTGTGTCGACTGAATCTGCCTCACTGCAAAAAGAATGCAAATGCAGGTGAATTAAGTTACTGAGAAATCATACAACTTAGTCAAATTAATTTGAATAGAAAATAAGTCCAATTTAACCAAATTATATTTTTCCAGTAAACTTAATCCAATGATGAATGCAACATATATTTTTTTTGGAATTTTCAGGGTTAAAATACAACAATTAAAATGCACACTTTTTATGGGTTTTTTCGTAATTTTTCACACAAACAGTAAGCAAAAAATCATGAAAAATTTACTGGAATACAAACATGATGCAAGGAAGCTACATTAATATTTTTGGAATTTCCTGATAAAATATGATTTTTATGGATTTTTAATAGAAACAGAGTGACAATGAGTAATTAATTCCTAATAAATCCATATTATCAAATTAATCAGAGTGCAAATTATCTTAAAAAGTTATTTTCATATGGAATTTAGGAGACTTGAAATTTTGTGAAAAGTATGTATGTGGAGTTAACTAAAAATCAAATACGAAAATCACTCCACAATTTATTTCAGGCACAAGACAACTCTATTTTAAATGAAATTTCGACAGTAATTCAATCACATATCAAGGAATCATCTCTATTTTTTATGTAATTTTTGGAGCAATAGTGCGTGAGATATGAATTTATGAGTACAGATTGGGTAAAATATGCAGATTGTCAATTAAATAATTTTAGTTTATTACTCAAAGTCCATAAAAATGTAAATAAATATCCACGTGGTAGAAAACTAGTTGCTCAATATCAAGACATTTTTCATTGAATAAAATGATGCTCAATATAGGTCCAAATTGATTTGCAAATACAGGGTTATCAGTGCAAAAATGAAAATTAAAAATAAGCAACTCAAACTTATGCACAGGGACTAAACAGTAATTGCAAAAACTATGCGAATCAAATATGAAATTTTTACAATAAAAAATAAAAAATCAAAGCGACCTTCTTCTTCGTTTTCGCAGGTGGAGCAGGAACTGGGAGGGCGGCGCCGCCAGCACGCGCGGCACGCGTTGGCTGCTGCACGGTGTGGCGGCCGGCGACTACGTGGCGGAGGGCCCGCCGTGGTGGGCTGCGATCGGCGGGTGGGCTCCCGCGGCGGGGAAGCACGCGGGGGGGGGGGGGGGGGATGGCTATGTCGTGGAGGATACTGGCACGCAGCCCGCGCGGCTGTGGTTGGCTGCCGCTGGAGGAGTGCGGCCGCCTGGAGGGGTGGCGGTAACCGTCGGTGGCGTGGCCGTGGAAGAAGGTGGGGGGGATGGCTATGTCGTGGAGGATACTGGCGCGCAGCCCGCGCGGCGGGCCCTCCGGATGGTGGTGGTGATGGAAGGGATGATATGGTGGTAGAAAAATAGCGCAATGAAACAACAAAGAAACAAAATATTAGATAAAATAAATTAATAAGAGAAATGATGAGGAATACTTACCTGATTCTTCGCCAGATTAGCGGAGCAGCTATGCTGGACTCCTGTCATCGCCTCGATCCGATTGGCGAAACAAAAATCAGAGAAGTTGTGCAAGCTCTATGGGGAACTCGTGACGCGGAGCGGAGCTCCGCGGATCTCGCCTGAAGGAGGACGTCGCTTGAGGAAGATGCCTCATCGCTGTCACCAACAAAACACTCCAAGCTCTCTCCTTTTTCTATTAGAATGGCGGATAGGTAAAAAATGAGGATGGAGAGGTGTATAAAAGAGATGGAAGGAATGTAGGTTAGAATGGAAGTGGAGTAGAATGAGAGGTTAAATTAGTGGTGGAGTTGAATGGGAAGTTAGATGGATAATGGTGTTGAATGGAGGTTAATGAAAGAAAAGAAGTTAGTGTAGAGAATATGATTAGATAAAAGAAAATAAAAGTTTGCTACTAAAAAGAGAAAATAAAATAAAAATAAGAAAAAGAGTGGGGAATTTACAAAACAAGACAAACACTATGTACAATTTTTCTGCTTTTCTAATTTTATTTTTTTATCTTTTCAATAAGAGCTATTTACAACAGAAAAATAAAATAAAATACTAGAATAAAAATACAACACAACAATGTTTTTTTTGTATTTTTAGTAATAAAAAGATAAAATAAAAAATGAAGAAAGAGTGAATATATACATAATATACATTGTACATCTAGGTCCCAAAACCCAACTTTTGCAAACAAGTTTCGATTTTAATGAATACACTTCCGTTGGATAGATAATTTTCTAACTTGAACTTTAAAAGAGAGTTTAGTGAATTTGGAGTTCATACGGAGCGAGAATTTGGCATGGAAGTTGGACTTTACGGCTTTTTTGTCTTTGGGATCTAGAAGCATTTATTCGAGGTAATTTTTTTTTATATTTTTGTATTTTTATTTACATTTTTATAAATAAGTCAGAGAAATAATTAGCCAAAAGGAGTTGAAATAAAATTATTAAAAAATACATGAAGTTTTGAACTATTTACAAGTGAAAAACTCCTTTAATTTTGCGCCTTTTTATTATTAATTTATTTTGTACAATATAATATACAATAATTAGTGTGTTTTATTTACAAGAGTCATTTTGTTAATTTATTGATTTTATATATATTTATTTGGGATTTTACTCAAAGATTTTGCTAAGATCAAGATATTGAGATGATGAATCGCGGATTCATCACCCCTCTATACTTAAACTTTGCTAGTCCTCGAGCAAATAAAGAATGAATAAGTTGGAACAACCCCTGACTGTGCATGTGAATACAAGACTTGATCCGTTCAAGAACTCTCGGTTTTAGAGATCCTAAAATTCTAAGCTGAACCAAGCTCTAGTCAAAAGATATCCAATTTCCCTAATAATCAGATTCTCTTTGTATACATATATAGTAGGGATATGACTTAAGTGTGGACTGCAGTTACAAGAGTAGAGTCGCAACGTCACCCAAGGTTCCAGTCCAAGAGACTCTCCTAAGAACCCAATCCTCAACACTAGGGAATAAACCATTTCTTGCATCCAATCCACCGTCTCTTTAGTTGTCAGACTTGAAAGTGCAGATGGAAGGCCAGCTGATGGAGGGCATAGGATTGTGTCATTTCTTCTTTCCCTCTCACTGGAACAAGGATCCTCTCGAGTGCCTTATTACTCAATACGTTTTTTTGGTGTTGATCAGTGCGTCCATCAAGAAAAGTTGGAGTCGTCTGCACTTGTTTTCCTGGGAGTACACCGGGATGTGCCTTTTTTGAGTACCTATCATACCTTCTATACCCAGACTTGTAGCATTTACGATGCAGAGCCCTTTTTTGGTGCAAGCCCGACTCCTGGTCCTAATAGCTGTGGTCCAAGTGGACACTTTGAAATGGTTGGGAGCGCTCGTCTTTGGTGAAAGCTCTTTTGATAATTGACTTTGTGGAATGAGAGCTTTTCTTTGACATTTCATTGCTTTGTAATATTTGTGACTAGCCCCACTGCTTTTACCAAGAGTTGGCGCACACTGATCAATAATTTTTATTTTATCACACCCTGGCACATAGGTAAATATCAAGAGATAGTACAAGAACCCTGTTCTCATACTGGCTAAAGATGCTGACACTCAGGTTTCATGAATCTTTCATCGATTTTATCCCATCCTCGAGTATCATCAAATCAGGTCCAAACTCATATCCCTCATCCCAGTTCCTCAAGTGAAATTTTAACTCATCTCGTCATAACTGTAGTCGTGTATGTGAGATGCTGATAATATTCTTAAGGTAGAGACTAAGTATGCAATATAGCACACAAATCTTTCAAACTAGGGAAATGTGAATAATTAAGTCAATGACCTTAATGACTAAGGCTGGTTAACTCAAAATCTCAAGAGATCATAAACCAAGTGTTCTTGAACAACACTAGTCTTGTGTGAAAGTGTAAGTGTCAGGGGTTAAACCAACCCATTAGTTAGTTTTTTTATTATTTTAGAGTTTGTTTTTGTTTTTGTTTTTGTTTTTTTTGAAAAACAAAGGAAAAGAAGAAAGCTTTTTTTCAAAAGTTTTTTTTGAAAAAGATAGGAAGAAAGAAAGTTGTTTTATTTTTTTTGAAAAAACACATATTTTTAATAACAAAGAAAGAAAAGAGATTTTTTTGTTTTCTTTGAAAAAAGTTTTTTAAGCAATAAGATTTTTTTAGAAAAGTTTTTTTTGAAAAGATTTTTTTACCAATTTCACCCACCCCGTAACTATTGTAATATATACAAAAATACGTGAAAGTACGAGCTATGGGTAAAGTGTATATGTAATATATACACCCCCTATACTTAGCATGTGCTATGCCCTCAGAGCACAAGAAGCGAGAAAAAGACATAGTTCGTGCTAAGCGTAGGACAGCTAAAATAATAAAAAGTATAGAAGTCGATCCGCCCCCTATACTTAGGCTCTGGTCAGCCTAAGTGTAGAAGACGAGCACAAAAATGGGGCGTTCAAGGTCAAGAGGTGAAATGGATGAGTATATACACATGGTGGGCATCGATCCCCCTATACTTAGGCTTTGGCCAGCCTAAGTATTGGAAAGAACACAAGAATGGGGGACCGATGAGAATGGGAAATAATATACAAAAAGAAAGAAAAATAAATAAAAAGAAGAGATGGAGCAAACCGGGTCACTCACCTCCCTATACTTAGGATCTAGTCATCCTAAGTATAGCCACAAAATGAAAACGATACAGAACTGGAACGAGTGATGCGAATCATGGGGGAGGGAGGGAAATAAAGGAAGGAAAATCTATACAAGAAGGAGTGAGGATGTACAAGGATCAAGAAGGTTTCTGACGGACCTTCTTGCGTGAGAGAGGTGGAGGTAGTATACATGTGTGTCGCTGTCAAAGTCGTCCGCAGAGGAATAATAGTGAGGTGTGGGGAACGTCCAACAAGGGCCGACACACGGCTGCTTGCTCAAATATGGCTTCAGGACAGCCGAACTGAGCTCACCTCATCCGGACCTGATGAGGATTCCTCAGAAATTTCCTTCTGTGGTAAGTCAAAGGCAACTTTCTTAGTTGGTTTTCTAGAACCTGAAGCATCAAGAGGAAGAGGAGATTGATACGTCTTAAGGAGTTCGGGGGAACACCTCAAGGAATCAATCTCGTCTTCTTCTTACCAGATGACCGACTAGAGGATGGAGCAACCGATTTATCAAGATTGGTCAATTTGATCCCAGTTGTCTCTTTTGGTGTAGGTCTTGGATGTGGTGTGTGTGAGGTACTGACCAGAGGTTCATCATCAAATGAGTCACCATTTGCATTGTAATACTCCTGCAGGGTCAGAACATGTCTCTGGTAAGGCATAGTGTTCTCAGTTGGCTTGGCATTGGTCGGCTCATGCGTCGGATCATCTAAAAAGTCAAGAAAATCAGAAATGATCGTGTCCGATTCAGGGACAACTTCTGATTGTGAGTCCTCTCTAGAAGCTGTCACGGTGGTGGTGATGCAAACAGTGGGCGGTGTGGAGGTGTAGGGAGTCTCTGAACCAATGGTCGTCTGGACAGTTGGTATCTCAAGTGTAGTAGAGAGACGGGACTCAACTGTCTCTCGAAGGTCATGACTTCCTGCGACTTTACAGGTTACCTTGGAATATCGTGTGTCTTTAAAGATCGGATGAGGTCGAAGTGCTCCCAATGCAGTGAAATCGATCTCCCGAGTCTCGCAATCTATAGTTGCCTTAGCCAAGGTTAAGAACGACTTCCCAAGAATGATCAAAGACCGGGTGAACTCTCCTCGGTGCTCAATGTCAATGATCGTGAAGTCTATCTCCAGTAGAGCACCTTGGAAAGTAACGATGACTGAAATGGTTCCTCTCGACCGTTTAATGGACCGATCCGCCAACTGAATGATCTCTCTTGACTTCTTGGTAGATCCGAATTTGAGCTTGGCAAATGCGAAGGTCGGGAGGATATTAATCGGTGAGTCATCATCGATTCTTGCATGGGTGAATGTGGTATCTTTGATTTCACAATCAATTCTAGGCAACCGCTTTACTCTGCGGCTCTTGGTTTTTCTCCCTATCATCAAAGATGTGGCCATAGACACTATATGTCTCTGAATCCTTGTTCTCTTATTTCCTGACCTTTTAGGCATCAATTTACTTCTCACAAATCTTTTAAGGTCGGGAAAGTGTTCAATGGCCATTATTAAGGGAAGCTCAAAAATCAATTTTCTATCCAATGCTTCCCTAAGTGCAGGATCTAATTTTTGTATATCTTTTCCGTTTTCAATTTTTATGCTGTTTTCTGAGTTTTTAATTTTTTTGGTCTTTTTAATAGGTGAAGGAGGACTAGGAGAATGTATAAACTCTGATTTGGAGGGAAAGTGGTTAGTAGAAGAGGGAGGTAGAAGGGCTCCAGCTGTACATGATGTATGGTCAATCTGGTGTCTTCCAGGTTTTCAAGATTCAATCCGTGAAATCCATGATCCACATTCCTACCTGGACTCTTGATCAGTCTACAAATGTCATCCTCCAATAAGTTCTCATAACACCTCATGAGAGAAGTCTGCGCAATTGTAGGATACTGCTGAGAACTCAGGCTCTTATACTCAACACACCTTGACTTAGGCGTGTAATACTGGGTTGAGTATGGCCCATCTGTATGGCAGATGTTGGTCGGAGCCTCATCATGTGGAGTTAGTAGACATGGGGTCTGTAAATCAGTCACATGATTCCAATCCCCTGTATATGTCGGCTCTCCGAATGGGTGATATGAAGGTTGGTCAATGTGGGCTCTATCACTTAGGTCAATCAAGTCAGGAAGATCGTACGGTGCATGCCTCTTCATTCGGTTTGTCTGGTCGACCATGTTGTACCCTAAGGTTAAGTCAGGATGTGTATATGTCAATTGTTGTTCAGTCCCAACTCGAGGTGAGAATGAGGTATGTGGGGTCAACTGATTATGCCAGTCATTCATCTCAGCAGTCGCTTGCTCTTCGATTTGTTCCTTGATTCCAACAAGTAGACGAGAATATGGTGAGTCAATCCAGGGTAGTTGTGGGTCAGGGGTGAAAGAATGTGGGGTAGGTGACAAGGATGAAGAAGTGGGGAAGTCAGTCAGAGTTCTGACTTCACGGTCGAGGTGTGGGTATGAGGAGGAATAAGAGGGTGGAGATGATCGGAATAAGGTCTAGGAAGAGTGACATGGAAATGGTGACCAATATTCTGACATCTTGGAAGGGAAATGGGAGAGTGAAGCGGATCGAGGAAGAAAACGTGCAAGTGCACGAATAACACACAAAACAATCAAACACAAGAGCAAACCCTCAATTTCACCAACTCAACATGGGATGGTCATAAAGGTTCGATCGAATTATCTGGTCAATTTTAGTTGGTGATAAATACAGTCTTGGAAAGATTAACGAGCTGTTAGGTGCCCATATTTTCCTACAGACTGGCCTGGTTCTTATGACTAGTTGGACCTACTTTCAACAAGTATAGGAGTAAGTACGGACCGTATAAATACGGCTACCCGTTCCTTGAGGACTAAGGCGTCCTCTAAACCTCCCACTCTACTAAGGAAATCCAGACCGATTACCGGCTACCCGTAGATCCTCACTGAAGAGTAGCTAATCGCCTAAAAATAAAGAACCAGTAGTAAGTAAGAAATCCAGGCTTGGCTCTATCCTAGGGTCACCTCTCTCTCACTTGCAAGTAAAACAAACACTGAGGGCTTTGCTCTCCCAAAACAAGTGTTAGTTTTAATCAATTTTTTTGGTCAACTCTGATCAACAATCCCAATTTTAAGTTTGGTTATCACTTGATTAATCCACCAAACAAAGCACGCCTAACGATCAGTCCCGATTTCCTTTTAACTTAAGTTTCAAATGCCAAGGGAAAGAGAGTCGAGAAAAACCGACGCAAATAGTGAAATCAATGATATCCTCATGCTCTACATGTAGGATGCAAGGCAGAATTGAATTTTATACTAGATGAGATGCAAATGAGAAAACCGTTCCTAGACAGGAAGTTCTATTAGCGAGTGATGAACAAGTTAAATTTGACTAATAGCCCTGCAGTCTAAGTGCGTCTCCTTAAAAGTGATGTGTGGTCCTAAAAAATTAAGAGCACAAGCAATAAAATATTCTAATAAAAATGCTGTAAGAGCCGCGAGTGCAAGTCCTATTCTACGTCAAGCAACCACACGACCACAACCGAGTCCAATGTCCAGTCCGGATACAAGCGCGAGCTCTCAAACAAGAGCCGCTGGAAAGAGTGAATTACTTAAATTATTACAACATAATATTTACAGAAATTCTCTCAAAAATATATTAAAAATTCCTTGATCTTCAGCAGTTGGCGCGCATTGCGTCCGTCGACCTCCGATGCACTCCGAGTCCACCGGGCCCTCGCAAGAAAAATAAAATTCATGTTACAGAGATAAACAATAAAATATATAAAAAAATGAGAAGAAAAATAATTAAAAAATGGATTAATTACAAGATGGCTCGGGGGTCAGACTACCCGAGTGAGAGAAAATCTAAATCAAAATTTTCAAATTAATCCATAAGTCGTTTGCCTCCCCGACAATGGCGCCATCTGACGGGTCGCTGAATACGTGATATAATTTGCGTTCGTTGTAGTATGTGTACTTAGCAAATCAACCAAAATCGAGAGAAGATCTACGTGAAGAGTGTCTCGACTTAATTTATATCCCGGGCAAGTCCGGGGTCGAACACATGGAGGCAAAGGAACAACTTCGAGTTAATTTGAAAATTTAGGTCTAGGTTTCCAAATGAGACTTTTTTTGTATTTTTTTAAATGCAAAAACAAATGAGAATTCAAAAACAAATGTGCCTCCAGGCCTTCAGACCGTTCACCGCCGGCCGCCAGCCCCGCACCTCCGCTCAGCCGTAGGTCCCACGCGTACAGCCACCCCCTCACAGTCTAGGCCGCCCTTCCGCACGCCGTCGTCCTCCCCTGCGTGCTCCGCCCACCGTAGCCCACACGCACCACCGCCGCGACCTCGCATTGCTGCGACCACCCCTCGCCAGCGCCGACCGCCCCTCGCGCGCCACCGTCCCGATCGCCCCCAATTCCCGCCGCCAGGCACGCCACCCTCCGTGCGTGAGGCAGCCCCGCGCTTCCAGGACGTCGTCGCCAGCGTGACACGTGCGCCGCCGCCCCACCATAGCTCCGTCGCCAGTCCACCCGCACGTCGTCGCGAGCCGCCCGCGTGCGCGATTGCCTCTACGCCGCCCCTCGTCCAGCATAGGCCACCGCCCACAGTCTCTTGGGTGCCCTAGCTTGGGTTCCAAGGAAACCACCGAAGGTCCCGTTTATTTTATTTTATTACATTTGTGAAAATTACACTTTCACCCTTTGAGTTTGTTTATTTACAGAAGTGCCCCTGTGCACAGTTTGTCTTTTTAATTCTAATTTCTATATTCCATTGATACCCATGACTTCACATGAAAATTTAGACCTCAAAATAGCATCATTTATTTTAATGAAAAATAGCATGTTCTAGAGTAACAAAATCTTTATCTCTTGGCTATTTATTTAAATTTTTGTGTTCAGATTATTTATTAAAAATCAGAGATTGAAAATCAAAGATATTTTGTCCATTTAAGCTCTAAAATTCGCATAGTTGTATTTATTGCTCTAAAATTTTGAAAAAATTGTAGATGATGCCTCTCTCTCTATGCTTTAATTACTATCCAAGTTTCATCGAAATTGGAGTTGTTGTTTGCATAAAATAAATTCTAGGGTGATTTCTATAACTGATTTTTAATTAAATTCACGAATAAGATTTTTGAGAAATTTCAATTCTTCTGGATTCCTGATGAAAATATCTATTTGAGATAAATAGCTCTCTAGATAATTTGATTTCGTGGATTAATTAGGAATTAAATACGCACAGTCGCTCTGTTTTCAGTAAAAAATTCATAAAAAAATCATAACCGTCAGAAAATTCCAGAAAAAATTAGTTTAGCTTCATTTCATCATGTTTATCTTCCACTAAATTTTTCATAATTTGTGCATATCATTTGCATGAAAAATTACATAAAAACCCCAAAAAAGTGTGCATTTTCATTTGTGCATTTTAAATCCAAAAATTACAAATAATCTATTTTTCATTAATCATTGAACTATGCTTACAGAAAAAATACAATTGGTCAATTTGGACTAATTTCAGATTAAAATTAAATTTGGCTAAATTGTAGATTTTCTTAATTACCTAGTTCATTCGCATTGGTGCATCTGCATTTTTTGCATAAAAAAAATTTAAAAAAAATCCCACTTGGAAAACAACGATATAATCCCTCTACCTTGATCTTGAGTTGTTCCTTTGCCTCCTTGAGTCGACCCTGGGGCTTGTCCAGGTTAAACAAACATAAAACCGCACGCTAATTTCATTCGACTATTCATCGATCCGTGCATTTAATTTTTGATCGATCCGGATTTATCTGACTGCAATGAAATCGTTTCGACACTAATAAAAATGGTAGATCAGCGGTCCATTTATGCAAAAAGAATGCAAATGCAGGTGAATTAAGTTACTGAAAAATCACACAACTTAGCCAAATTAATTTGAATAGAAAATAAGTTCAATTTAACCAAATTATATTTTTTCAGTAAACTTAATCCAATGACGAATGCAACATTTATTTTTTTTGGAATTTTCAGGGTTAAAATGCAACAATTAAAAATACACACTTTTTATGAGTTTTTTTCGCAATTTTTCACACAAATAGTAAGCAAAAATCATGAAAAATTTACTCAAATACAAACATGATGCAAGGAAGCTACAGTAATATTTTTGGAATTTTTTGACAAAATATGAATTTTTTATTAATTTTTAATAGAAACAGAGTGAAAGTGAGTAATTAATTCCTAATAAATTCATATTATCAAATTAATCAGAGTGCAAATTATCTCAAAAAGGTATTTTCATATGGAATCCAGGAGACTTGAAATTTTCTGAAAAGTATGTATGTGGATTTAACTAAAAATCAAATACGAAAATCACTCTATAATTTATTTTAGGCACAAGGCAACTCTATTTTAAATGAAATTTGGATAATAATTCAATCACATATCAAGGAATCATCTCTAATTTTTGTGTAATTTTTAGAGCAATAGTGCGCGAGATATGAATTTATGAGTATAGATTGGGTAAAATATGTAGATTGTCAATTAAATAATTTTACTTTATTACCCAAAGACCATAAAAATGTAAATAAATATCCAAATGGTAGAGAACTAGTTGCTCAACATCAAGACATTTTTCATTGAATAAAATGATGCTCAATATAGGTCCAAATTGATTTGCAAATACAGGGTTATCTGTGCAAAAATGAAAATTGAAAATAAGCAACTCAAACTTATGCACATGGACTAAACAATAATTACAAAAACTATGCGAATCAAATATGCATTTTTTACAATAAAAAATAATTTTTTTTAAATGACCTTCTTCTTCATTTTTGCAGGTGGAGCAGGAGCTGAGAGGGTGGCGCCACCAGCGCGCGCGCGGCCGCGGCAGCGCGCGTTGGCAGCTGCACGGTGTGGCGGTCGGCAGCTACGTGGTGGAGGGCCCGCCGCGGTGGGCTGCGATCGACGGGTGGGCTCCCGCGGCGGGGACACACGCAAGTGGGGGGGGGGGCGTTGGCTATGTCGTGGAGTATACTAGCGCGCAGCCCACGCGGCGGGCCCTCCGGATGGTGGTGCTGGAAGGAATGATATGGTGGTAAAAAAATAGCGTAATGAAACAACAAAGAAATAAAATATTAATAAAATAAATTAACAAGAGAAATGATGAGGAATACTTACCTGATTCTTTGCCAGATTGGCGGAGCAGCTATGCTGGACTCCTGTTGTCACCTCGATCCGATTGGCGAAACAAAAATCGGAGAAGCTGTCCGCTCTACGGATCTCGCCTGAAGGAGGTCGTCGCTTGAGGAAGATGCCTCGCAGCTGTCACCAGCAAAACACTCCATGCTCTCTCCTTTTTCTATTAAGATGGCGGATATGCAAAAAATGAGGATGGAGAGGTGTATAAAAGAGATGGAAGGAATGAAGGTTAGAATGGAAGTGGAGTAGAATGAGAGGTTAAATTAGTGGTGGAGTTGAATGGGAAGTTAGATGGATAATGGTGTTGAATGGAGGTTGATGAAAGAAGAGAAGTTAGTGTAGAGAATATGATTAGATAAAAGAAAATAAAAGTATGCTATTAAAAAGAGAAAATAAAATAAAGATAAGAAAAAGAGTGGGGAATTTGCAAAATAAGACAAACACTATGTACAATTTGTTTGCTTTTCTAATTTTAATTTTTTATCTTTTTAATAAGAGATATTTACAACAGAAAAATACAATAAAATACTAGAATAAAAAATACAACACAATAATGATTTTTTATATTTTTAGTAATTAAGAAAGATAAAATAAAAAATGAAGAAAGAATGAATATATACATAATATACAATGTACATCTAGGTCCCAAAACCCAACTTTTGCAAACAAGCTCCGATTTTAATGAAACCACTTCCGTTGGATAGATAATTTTATAACTTGAATTTAAATGTGAGTTTGGTGAATTTGGAGTTCATACGGAGCGGGAATTTGGCATAGAAATTGAACTTTACGGCTTTTTTTATCTTTGGGATCTAGGAGCATTTATTTGAGGTAAAATTTATTTTATATTTTTGTATTTTTATTTACATTTTTATAAACAAGTTATAGAAAGAATTAGCCAAAAAGGAGTTGAAATAAAATTATTTAAAAATACATGAAGTTTTGGACTATTTACAGGTGAAAAACTCCTTTAATTTTGTGACTTTTTATTGTTAATTTATTTTGTATAATATAATATACAATAATTAGTATGTTTTATTTACAAGAGTCATTTTGTTAATTTATTGATTTTATAGATATTTATTTAGGATTTTACTCGGAGATTTTGCTAAGATCAAGATATTAAGATGATGAATTGCGGATTCATCACTCGCGCATGAATACAATCTCCTCAACATGGAAAACTGTTCATTGGGTTCAACAAAGTGCTTCAGCAATTGTCCATTAACTAGGGATGTTTGTGCTTCATCTGTGAAATCTGAGATCTTTACGCATCCACTGTCATGCACAACACGGACTATGAATGGACCCGTCCACTTAGATTTCAGCTTCCCTTGAAAAACCTTCAGCCTTGCATTGAACAACCATACTTTCTGTCCAGGAACAAAGATCTTTCATCTGATATTTCTATCATGCCAACGCTTTACCTTGTCCTTGTACACCAAACTGTTGTCATATGCTCGGTTTCTGACTTTCACAAGCTCATTCAGATCCATCTCTCTTTGTTTCTGCCCTATGTGTGTGTTCTAGTTGACCTTCTTGATTGTCCAAATTCAGATTTGTGTGCTAATTCAGCGGACAAATGGCACGGATTCCCAAATACCATCCTGAATGGGGAGGTTCCTAATGGTGTCTTGTAAGCTGTCCTATAAGCCTAAAGGACCTGATCCAAGATCTGAGACCATTCCAACCTGTCTGGGCGGACAAGCTTTTGCAATATGGTTTTCACATCCCTATTCGACACCTCTGCCATGCCATTGGTCTGTGGGTGGTAAGGACTAGCAACATGGTGTTCGATGCCGTAATCCTTCAAGAGTTTCTTCACTTCTCTGTTCACAGAATGGATACCCCCATCGAATATTAACACTTTGGGGATCCCGAACCTAGAGATGATGTGATCTCTAATGAATTTACAGACAGTCGTGCTGTCTGCCGCTCGAGTTGGGATAGCCTCCATCCACCTTGATAGATAGTCTACCGCAAGAAGGATGTATTCGAATCCGTGGCTAACCGGGAATGGGTCCATGAAGTCGATGCCCCAGGCGTCAAAGACATCACAAATGATGACAGGATGCATCGGCATCTCATCCATGGAACCAATGGTTTCTCCCATTCACTGGCATACTGGGAACGACTTCGCAAAGGTGAGTGCATTGTGAAACAGAGTCGGCCCGTATAAGACACATTGAAGTACCTTCCATGTGGTCCTCTTCCCAGAGCGGTGTCCTCCTGCCTCCAGATTGTGGCATAAAGTAAGGATACTCTGATATTCCTCCTGAGGAATACACCATCTCGAGACACAATCCGGTTCTTCAAAAAAAAGGATCGGATCCTCCCAATGGTAGTGTCTTGGTCTATGTGGCTCTTGGGCCAATCTTCGAGAACTTTCTTGGAGACAAGATAATTCACAATATTGGCGTACCATGGGAGTGAGTCGATAACAAAAACAGACTCGTAAGGGAAGGAGTCTCGAATAGATGTATCCTCAGAAGCATCAAGATTTTCAAGACGGGAGAGGTGATCAGCTACTACGTTCTTCTTTATAGGTTTATCTCAAATGTCCAAATCAAATTTCTGGATAAGTAAAATCCACCTAAGAAGACGCACCTTTGCATCCTTCTTTTCCATTAAATACCATAGTGCTGTATGGTCTGTGAACACAATCACCTTCGATCCGATGAGATGAGATCTGAATTTATCCAAGGCGAACACTATCACAAGCATCTCCTTTTCCGTAACTGTATAGTTACACTGAGCAGTATCAAGCACTTTGCTTGCATAGTGTATGGAAAACGGGACGCCATCCCTCTGTCCTAACACAGCCCCAACAACAAAATCCGATGCGTTCGTCATGATCTCAAAAGGAAAAGACCAATCTGGGGCTTGTAGGATTGGGACGTCCATGATCATCCCTTGCAATTGCTTAAAGGCTTCAAGACATTTATGATCAACAATAAACTCCATGTCTTTGCCCAAAAGCTCAGTTAGCGGTCGGACAATCTTCGAAAAATCTTTGATAAATCTACGATAAAATCCAACATGCCCGAGGAATGACCACAACTATTTCACGTTGATTGGTGGCTGGAGTCGTCTGATCACGTCCACCTTGGCAGGGTCAACCTCCATTCTTTTCTTAGAGATGACATGCCCCAATACAATACCCTCCGTCACCATGAGAGAACCGGATTGACCTCACAACATCTTTTGAGGACTCGGTCCATATTCCTAAGATATGAATCGAAGGAATCGTCGTGGACCGAGAAGTCATCCATGAAGACTTCCAGGAATTCACCGACCATTTCAGCAAATATTGCAATCATGTACCTTTGGAATGTACCAGGAGCATTGCATAACCCAAAGGGCATGCGCTAAAAGCATAGGTACCGAAAGGGAATGTGAACGTGGTTTTCTCCTGTTCCTCAGGAGCAATGGCTACTTGATTGTAGCCCGAGAACCCGTTTAAGAAGCAAAATAATTCTTTTCCTGCTAATCTTTCTAAGATCCAATCAATGAATGGAAGGGGAAAATGATCCTTCTTCGTCGTGGCATTCAGACGTATATAATCCACAAAGACGCGCCATGACGTGGGTACTCGTGTCACGATTTCCTCTCCATCCTCGTTGGTGGTCGTCTGAATTCCCAACTTTTTTGGGACAACATGGATAGGTGCCACCCACTTGGAATCGGAGATGGGGTAAATGAAACCCGTGTCACACCATTTCTCTATCTCCTCCTTCACGACCTCTCGTAAATTTGGATTCAACCTACGTTGGAATTCATGTGAGGGTTTAGCTTCATTCTCTAAGTAGATATGGTGCGAACACAGAGTGGGATTTATCCCGTGGAGATCGGAGATGCTCCAGCCTATCGCCTTGCGGTTTTTCTCTAGAATCTCTAGCAAGCAAGATTCCTGCTCCTCAGTCAATCGCGAGCTGATGATGATCGATATTTCTTCTCTTGTCCCGCAAGGAAGGCGTATTTAAGTGCTGTGGGTAAAGGTTTGAGCTCAGGTAAGGTATGATCATCAAGGGAGTCTAGCTCAATCAGTTCTGGCTCTGTGCTGGTAGTGGCTGGATCTATCTTTGAAATTACTGCTACCAACTCATTCAATTCCGGAGTCGGATCGTCAAAAGTCTCCAAGAAATATGCAAAAGTCACGTCCGACTCATCATCCTCATCTTTTGATTGTTCTAAATAGGGAAGGACTGACAAGCCCAGCTGGGCCTCTACGTCATCGAAGATGTAGGAGGATGCATATTCTGCGCTGTACTCATTCCTAAGGCTCTCATAGACTGTCTCATGCACAAGATCTTCTCCGGAGGAGAGGGACTCATTGGTCCTAGCTGGGTTCTGTCTCCATGCCCCAATGGTGTCTACATGAACACAATCTGCTTCAGACGAAGAGTACTCGGTGTTGGATTCGGAATCTGTCCTCTGCCACCTTATCTGCTTCATCTCAAGTTCTTCGTCTCCGCCTGGAGTTTGGAACTGAATCTTCCCGATCTTGTAATCAAATAGGGCCCTTGCTGTTCTGAGGAAGGGCCTTCCTAAAATGATCTGGGAATCTCTCCAATTTCGAGGGGTCTCCATATCAAGGACTGTAAAGTCCACCATGTACTCCTAACCCTCAACTTTGATGATAACGTTCCTCAATTCTCCCTGGGAACTCTTGGTTGATTTATCTGCAAACTGGAGCAATGCTCTGGATTTCCTAAGAGGTCCTAGATTTAGCTGCTCATAGAGGGCCTTAGGCATGAAGTTAATTGAGGATCCATTATTTAGGAGAGTGCGTGCAAACA
Source organism: Ottelia alismoides (assembly GCA_037367405.1). Taxonomy (NCBI): domain Eukaryota; kingdom Viridiplantae; phylum Streptophyta; class Magnoliopsida; order Alismatales; family Hydrocharitaceae; genus Ottelia; species Ottelia alismoides. The sequence continues at coordinate 787,261 of JAZKJV010000962.1, forward strand.
CGGTGTCATCAACATGACTCACCACATAATGGGCACCCATGTCCCTTCATTTCCTTGGAAATGTGTTCTTTATGTGCATGTAGTGGCTACTGACAAAACGTGCTTCTCAACACGGATTTTGATCTTCCTGATGACCGTAGTAGGTGTGCATCTCACCTTAAGATACTTCTGGAATGCAGGTGTCATATCCACATACTTATCAAAAAGAATTGTGACCTTGATGTACTTGTTATAGAACTCTACCATCTCAGGGTCATCTTTTTGGATTTTTTTAGTTTTCTTCTTTCCACCCTTAAGGGGTCGGGGGAAAGGGATTATTGATGCTAACTCAGAAAATGAAATTGAAAGATCTTCATTGAAATGGGAAACTGAGTTCTTTACATGACTCTGACTCTGACACTGACTCTGACTCGGACTAAAAAGAAATTGCTATTGCGAAACAGGTGATGCTTCTTCCGCGACTGCTGGGACATCTTCCTCAGATGGAGGTGCGGGCTCCTCATCGGTTTCACCGAACTCACTGTTGGGGCTATTCTCCTTCTTCTTCGAGGACTTGGAGATCCTCTTCTTCTACTGCTGCTGGTGGTGGTGCTGCTCCTCTGCCTCTAAGTTGTCATTAGGTAGAGACTTGGCGGCGTCTTCCTCCTTGTGCCTGTGCCCGATCAAGTACGATCACAGTCCTTCCGCTCCTGAGGGACATATGATTAACATTATCGTACGAAAGGATCTCATGTTCAGATAGAGAGTTATCTGAATAGTATACCCGATCTCGTTGTCGGTTCTGACCCTTATTTAGGCTATTTGGGTTGGCCTAAAGCTGGGTGGGAATTGGGGTCTTTGGCGCCATCTGCTGGTCCTGGGTGCGTGAAACACGGTTCAGATCAGTTCGGATATCCATGTAATCATTCTGCATCTGCTGGACCCTATCCGTCAGGGTCTTGATCGCCAGGGTGAGGGACTCCAATTCGCTTGTGGGCGGGGCTTGCTGCTGACTAGAGGACGAGTGTCTATATTGGCCCTGCTGGCCATGCCAGTACTGCTGCTGATGGGAAGGTGGTGGAGGGCCCTGCTGGTCCGAGTGGAACGTGCGCTGCTGCTGGTGCTGCTGAGGCTGGTACCCTTGCCCGAGATGGGACTGTACAAAGCGTGGTACGGGAACGGAGCTGGTTTCCTGGTAAGCTAGGGAAGTCGATGTGGCTGACTATTCCCTATCCCAGACTGTCTGCCGACGGGGTCATGGCTGTACCATAGCCCGTTGATCTCGAACACCTACGGAGGCTCCTCGTAGACTGTCTCCACTTATAGGGGTGCATGATGCTCCTGCTGAGTATACTGCTGCTCCTCAACCCAGCTACTCTGAGGCCCCTGTACCTGCTCCTGTACAAGATGGACTCGATGTACAAGCACATGTGGTGCAGAAGGGGCAGGTAGTCGTATCTTGTCTACCTTCTCAGTCAATTCCTCCACTTGTTTCGGCAATCGCGAAAGTGCCTCAAGGTCGGTGACCCTCTTGTGGATCTGTTCTACCATAGTAAGCTTATTAGCAATTATCCCCATGCTGGGAATGAGGTCATCCGTCAGATCTGCTACAGTCCTCCGAGTTATCTCATTAGATAGGCTTAAGGGAGACAACTGATAGGCCCTGGTGGCCTGAGATCTGCATGTTTCCGCCATCTGCTCCAGAATCTTCCATACGACATCTTTGTTCTTGTTCAGATAGCTGCCTCCACAGGCTGCACTCACTAACCCCTGCATCTCTGGGATCATGCCACAGAACAAGGTCTGGACTAAGATCTCCTTGGTAATGCCATGGCAAGGGCATTTCTGAGTTAAGTCATTGAATCTATCCAAGAATTCATGAAATGGTTCATTGGGTCCTTGGAAAAACTCGCTATCTTGGTTCTCATCTGGTTAGTCCTACTGAAAGGGTAGAACTTCTTTAAGAATAAATCCTTGAACTGCATCTAGGTCGTACATCTTACCATGAGATTTTTCAGCCAATGCGCAACCTTATCTCCTAAGGCAAACGGGGTAGCCTTCAACCTGATATAGTCTTGCACAACCCTATGGTGACTAAGGTTGTTGCAAACCAGCTCAAAGTCTCTAAGGAAAGCATATGGTTCTTCATCGGCATTTCCATTGAACTTCGACAGCAAACTCAGAAAGTGGGGCTTCATCTCGAACACTTCAGGGGGAGCTCAGGTACAAGCCAACTGTGTATTTCATTTTCTGCTGGGTTATAGGAATCTACCATGGGTCGGTCAATTCCCTCCACCTCGATCACCTGTCCCATCCTAGCCATAAGTTCTGCATTCAGTTGCTCGACCCTAGCTAACCGGGTCAGGACTTGGTGTATCTGTGACTGTTAAAAAATGTCTGTCTGGATGGAGGCCGTAGGAATCTCTGTTTCTGACAAAATTTGAATGACATATTAGAGGGATATATTTATGAAAACTCATGCAAGAATTTTTGAAATTTTTTTTTAAAAAAGTGACGAAAATACCCGTGATGTAGCTAAGGTAAGCTACATCATGTTGTAGCTTCCCTTTCCTCTATATAAATTTATATGGGTTAAATGGGGTTGCCCCCTAGGGAAACTAACTTAGCTCCTTCACCTCCATTTTTTCAATTTTATTTTTTCGAAGAATGCTTCCATGGAAATTCATAACAATATCCCTGTATTATGTCATTCAAGTTTCGTGCAAAACAGAGACTCCTACAGCCTCCATCCAGATAATCATTTTTTAACGGTCGTAGAATAGTTGAAATCGACCATATCTAGATGGAGGCCATGAGAGTCTCTATTTCGCACGAATATTGAACGACATAATATAGGGATAAATTAATGAAAATACACATAAGCATTTTTTGAAAAAAAATAAAAAAATTTGGGGGAAAATGGGACGTCGGGGGGGGGGGGGACTAAGTTAGCTCCCCCTAGAGGGTTGTCACATTTTCCCCTATATATATGTATGTATGTTGGGGGAATAAGCGAGGATGTCCCGTGGTAGAGCTAACTAGGCTCCCCACTCCATTTTTTACATAGTTTTTATTTTTTATTGAAAAATTATCTGCTTCTAAATATCTCTTTGTTGAATTTCTTGCGAGGGACCGAGTGACGAGGCGACTTCTTAGGAATTCGGTGCACCTAAGAGGCGAGGATATCAGTCTTTTCCGCATAGGCTGATAGGAGAGAGATAGAGGAAGAAGAGTAGGGATTTTAGCTTAGGATTTTAAATTTTGTGAGAGAGTGTTTCCTTTTTTATTTTTATATACTAATTTGTAATAACTTAGACACTACTACTTCACGAGGTCTATTGCATGAGTGTCTGTTCACCTGGGGATCTCATCCGGTTTTTGTGTTTTCTCGCCTTTAACGCATTTTGAGCTTTCCAGCTTATTTTTCTTTGTTCTTTGTGATTGAGCCGTTAGATATTTTAGGAACTACTTGGCCAAGTAAATTAGGTCCAACACATTAATATTTGCATGCACATATAGATATACGTTTAGACTTAGCTCAAACTAAATTATGAAATACTTGGGATTGAAACCGAGCACCATGAGAGGCTTTATACAACGTTGACAGCATTTGTTGGCGGGCACCAATAAGTCTCCAAGATATGACTTTTGGGTTTCACTTCTAGGTATTCAACATTTGGTTCTTCATGATAATAGCATCTCTTTCTTAGGGTGATTTCACCGGCTTGCATTGCATCTAGTGTAAATTTAATTTTATTTTACATCCCGCAGGGAGAGAGTTGGGAAGTATCGTAAGTCCTTCTAACTTTGCATGCATCATTCGATACTAAGGTAAGATTTCCACCTTAGTGTCAACTTACACGGCTTTTCTGACTCTTCTCTTAGTTTTGTATCACATAGGATTCAAAAAGAAAATACAAAAAATATTAGGTGTATTATTTTAAAAACACTCAAAAATGAAAATCAAGAATTAAAATAAGGAGACTATTTAATATATTTTGACCTAATTAAAATTCGTAACGAATATACATTATTTGGGGTTCATAAAGCTCACATTATTTTCAGGTACATTCCGGACTGGGTGAGGCACGACCCATAAGGATTAAAGCCCAAATCCCAATCGATGGTTGCCTTAATAATCACCTGAGACTATGAAGTATTGGCATTTCTATCATACGTAGGCGAATAGGGCCATGTCGACGACGATGTTCCCGCCTTGTGTGGAGCATTCGACGTGGTTCGAAGTATTAAGCTTAGGTCACACCTCACGGGTGTGTCCGAGTACCTCACATGTAGGGGAAGTATCGATTTTGCCTATTGGCTTCCTCTCTTATTCTTTGGCCGAGTAGCACCCTAAGCACGAGATCAAGGACCTCAAAGAGTGCAGATTACAAGTTATAAAGGAAGTAGAAGGTACATGATCCTTTTCTGACAGTACTCACTCTCTTATAGGGTTAGTCCTCTAAGGACTTGTTATAAGATTGCCTGAATACAACAATAAAATTAAAAAGATAAAAATAATCGAACTTTCACGGCTTCACATTGTGTCAAGTTGGTGAATTTACACCTGTATTGTGTTTGTTTGAATAAATATAAGGTCAAGATCCAATCATGCACACTTGCACCATTTTCTTTGTTTTTTATTTCTTATAGTCCCCTCATTGTGAGCCTTTTTCTACTTCCCTCTTCATCCATTGTTCATCATCGTGCTCCATTCCTTATCTACTCCGCTTCTCTCTATGATGTCGGCTCATGGAAGGTTTAGTCGGGACCCTGCCAACACCCACATCGATTCCATGAGTTCTATATCTTCAATAATTCGAGGCAATTCTCGAGAGTCTGGTTTGGATCTTACAAACTGATCTCCAGACGCCTCCACTTCTTCCTCTATTCCAATAAACCTATATCACTCTCTTCCTGATTTGCCCGTTGTGGATGGAGATCGATTTCGGTCAATATCAAATGCTCAATTCATGTACATATGGAATTGACCCTAATTACAAATCATCCACTCCATGTGCTGTAGAAGATTTTCAGTCTGAATGGGATACATCTTGTTGTGACAAAACCACATTGGATCCCGTACAGATCACATCCTCTGAGTTTGATTCAGAGATAGCTCCTCAAGGGAAGGGAATGGGACAAACATCGCCAGATCAGGGACAATCTGATCAAAAGACAATCAATGCTCAATTGCTTGCATCCATCTAGGCCACCCAACAATAGCTGAGTGATCATGCCCTATCCCAGATCGCTTTCTAGGAAATACTGAATGACCTAAGGAGAGAGGGAGAGAGAGAGAACAATGGAGGAGGAGGAGGAGAAGATGAACAACCAGAAGATTTGTTCTATGAAGGGCCCGTAGACGAGCTGAGTGTAGAGAGGTCCAAGCCTACTGATAACCGGGACCTGCGAGGGTCTAAAGTAGTCTACACAAGGCGAGAACTACAATGTCATCGAAGCGACCACTCATGCAATCCCAGAAAATCAACAATTAACCCACAACCAGAATTAAGCAATGAAAAGCAAAATTTGTGGAGTTAAAATTTAGCATAACTTGATAATAGATGTGTACAGTGTGCAAGTATGTAGAGATCGAACACATGGAGCAAAAAGGATAGATCAGGAAGATTAATTCCAAGAATGTGTTGTGCTTCTCGTTGTCTAATTTTTTATGCATTTTTTATTTTATATTTATATTTTTTAGTTTTATATTTTTTTGTTTTTAATTTTTAATTTTTATTTCTGTTTATATTTTAAATTTTTGTATTTCTTTTTCCTTTTTAAATAAGTGTTATAGAATATATAAGGATATATATATAATATACAACAAAGTAATTATAAATAAAACTAAAAATAAAAAAATTAAATATTTTTAGGATCTAAATATTTTTCTACTATTTTTGAGATTTTTTTAGTGAATATTGCTAATTGTTATATATTTTTAAAGTAAAAAATATACCAAATTGGGGATTAAATAATTAGACAAAATTGAAATAGAAATTAAAAATAGTAAATAATACCTAAAATTTCCCAAATCAATTTTAATATATAAATAATTATATAAATAAAATTATAAAATAGAAAATGATAATTTTAGAAATTTTAAGAATTTTTTAGATTCTTATAAAGGATTTTAAGCCTTTTTATTTTTAGATATTTTCTTTTTCTATTTTTTTATAATTTTCGGTCTGAAGGTTCAAAATACTTAAATAAACAGAATATATTTTTTTAGGAATTTTTCAAAATGATTTTATATTTTTTATGGGTTATTTAAGTCAAACATGGAATGAATATGCTCTAAATGATTTTTATAAAATATTAAACAATACTAAATTATAGAAATAAAAATGTAACAAGAAAGTGTGTGAAATAAGGAAACTAACCCTATTTTTCGTGTTTTTTGGAGCACAATTGGTATATTTAATAAATAGAGAAAATTGACAAAATGTGTGAACTAATATGGGCATAAATGTAAATAAAATAAAGATCATGGGCCTTTTTGCAATTTTTCACAAAAAATATACAACTAGAATGAAAATTAGTGGACTAAATTGAAATACAAAAAGTTCTAGGGCACAATTGCAAAATGCCCACCTTACTTGGGAATGCGCATGAGGTGAGCTAGTATGGACTAATTTGTAAATAATGAAAGTTCAAAGGTTGTTTTGCATATTTTACAAAAATATCTATAAGGCAAATAAAATTTGATATACTGATTATTAAAATACAAAATTTAGCAGGGTGAGGTTGCAAAATACCCAGCTTAAGTAGAGACGGGCAGTCTGGATTCGATCACTTATACACGTGTCTCTCCTAGTAACGCGATGACGCTTCGCAAGAAATGGTCCGGATTAGATCATCCAAGATGATCTGATGGCTACTGGAGGGATTGATCCAAGGGTGGCTGGAGCGTGGGAAGAGCTGCAGGCGATCGGACAACGTTGAGCCTAATTGGAAGAACACACAAAGAACAACGGTTGGGCGAACTTTGATCTTCAAAATCTCGAGATGGCTGGCTCCTTCCCGACTCCTGATGGCTTCAAAATGGTGTTGGCATCCTCCCACACCGATGGAGGGTCTCAAAATGGTGCGAGAGAGTCTGGATCTATATGGTGGAGCACCTAGACTTGGGCACTTCCCTGAGCTTCGATGAGGCACGAGAAAGCCTTTGTTCTATTCATTCCTACAAGGAAGGGTTAGATGCAAAAATGTGACGCTCTGGAGAGCGTCAGAAGAGGGTATGGGTGAAGGTTGATGCGTGGTGGAGCTCTCCGGCGGAGGGCGGAGGAGAAGAGCTGAGGTCCTGCTCCCGGAAGGAGGAGGATGAATGAAAAGGCCTGGGGTGGAGTTGAAGCGCTGGGGAAGAGAGTGGTGATGTAAGGTGGGTTGGAACGAGTGGTCATGGCGAGACAAAGGTTCGCTGGAGCGGACCTACGACGAACTACGAATCTAGGATTAAATGCTACGACGAGAAGTAAATGCTAAAACTAATGACAGAAATGAAATGCGGAATAAAATTTAAGCTAAGAAAACAAGAAAAACAAACATCAAATTAGCCTGAACGGAGGAGATGAACCTCGCGGTGGGGCTTCACTGGAGGTGTATGGAAGTCAACCTTAGTGCCGCCTGACGATGCTGTCAAGGAGCTAGAGAGGTCCCTGTCACAGAACTTGATCTAGAGCCTGCAAGAAGAGCAAAAAACGGGCCAAAAGGTGATTTGAAATGGGAAGGAAAGAGAATGTGCTCTTATGTATAGGGTGAAAGCATTTCATTCTGCATTTCAAAATACTTCAATTGGTACACGTAAGAAATAGGCCAATTCCACAGCTTTTTGTTCAATTTCCCATGGAGTCAAATTCTCATCAGTACGAGTCAAGGGAACAACTCCATGACCTCTGATTTCCATATAAAGAACACGACGAGAATACCTTCAAACTATGTATCACCTCTTTTTGTTGTCATCATTGACAATCAACAATGTTCTCTTTCTTCTCAGGAAATGTGTACTTGATATAGGTAATATCTCAAACATAATAGTCTATGGACTCATAGAAGAATTACATATGAATCATCCATCGCCTATAGTTGATTCTTTCAAATGTTTGTGTCTCAGTCGACTACCCTCTCCAGAGATTTTGACAATGATTGTATGTAAGCATGGAAGGCAATATCGATATCGATATCGTATCGATATGATATTTCAATGATATATCAACGATATATCGCCGAAATATCACTCATCTCGATGATCTTTTGTGAAGGAATGACCTGAAAAGGAGGTTATATCGACGTATCGATACCGAAATCGGTCACATATCGATATCGATATATCGACGATATATCGCAGATATATAACGATATTTCCTTTTGGTCAGAAAAAAGATAGAGGTTATGATGAGAAGATTTTTTTGGTCTGACGGGACGCAGAGTAGACCTGGCATACATATAGTAGGATGGGATGAACTCACGCAACAGAAAAACAAGGGTGGTCTGGGTATTCGAGATGTGTACTGCATGAATAAAGCACTCCTAGCGAAATGGGAGGTGCGGGTATGGGGTAACGATGGCAGCTTGGCTACCAAGCTCTTACGCACCATTTACGACGTTAAGGGTTCCTTGGATGTCGGGAGAACACGTTTTGAGTCTTCCCTATGGAGTGGGGTGAGAGATATATTACCCCAAATAAGGCCGAAATTGACATCGATGGTAGGAGCTGGGGAAATTTTTCGATTTTGGCAGGACAACTGGACGGGAGATGGAGCCTTTTTCAAATAGGTTCCCAAGGCTATTTGCATTAGCAACAAACAGGAGTTACTCCGTGGCTGATGTTGGTGCGTCAGGTTCGTGGGTCCCTCAATTCTTGTCTAGGCTTTCGGATCGGTAGAAGGAGGATTTGGATAGATTGCTCGCTGAGTTACCCTCTCCTAGTTGTCTGTCTTCAGGAAGGGACCATTTTGTTTGGGAGGGGGGCAAATTCTCAGTAAAGAAGGCATATGAAGTGTTCAGACGAAGTTTAGAGGTTCTGGACACTGACTTGGTTCAAGACATGAAGATAATTTGGGCATGCAACATCCCCTGCAGAGTGAAAATCTTTTTGTGGTGCCTTAGAAGGGGTACTCTATGCGATAAAGCAAGAAGGGGCATGTTGTTTGGAATTCCATACACCCATTGTGATAGATGTGGTGTGCAAACGGAAGACACGGATCATTTGTTCCTTACTTGCCCTTTGTCGGTGCATGTATGGAAGGATGTAGGGGCTCCGTGGGTCTCTCAGGTTGGAACGGCAGAATTTTGGGAATCCGTAAGGGCGGTAGGGAAGAATTCGATGGATAACTGTGCACTTCCGTTGGCAGCTCTGTGGGCCATTTGGGGAGGAAGAAATGAGTTAATTTTTAAAAATTAGAGGTTTTATCTGGAAAATGTAATTTCATCCCGTCTTTCCCTTTACCGATTCTGGTCCACAAGGTAATGTATATTTTTTCCTTTTATTAATAAAAAGTTTCTTGCGGTGAGTTCCAACTTCGGATGTCACCTCTTTTCTCTCAAAAAAATAACGATATTTCCTTCTATGTATGTAAAGATTCCAATCTTGTTGTATGTGCAAACTTAGCTCTGAAACTAAGTAAAAGTCACATGTAGGATCGATCATTGATATGTTGTGAGGTGAATACTGTAAGTAATAGATTGTAGCCAAATAAAAATATCATGCTGCAATCAACCACAATATGTGAATGAACCACACGTCGATGTACAAGGAGATAAGATATTTAATGGGAAAATCCAATTGAGTGAAAATTATAGCCTATAATCAACCTTACCTCCTATGATACTCTTAAAATAGCTATTGTTTGTGAACACATTAGTCAAAATCCCTTTGCAGTCTTCGGAAACCATCCCATCTCAAGCAAAGAATACAAAAAAAATCAAATAATGATACCGGTGTTTAAAGATGATTTTTCATCTTTATTCTTACATGTTACAAAAAATGATCAAAAGATCTTACATTCTTGCCGGTGACGTAGGGAGGGGGACGGGTGCGGGCCAGGACCACCCGGTTGTTGGAAAGTTCCTATAATTTCAATTGCCTATTTATGGGCCCCCTCTCATCCATTGCAAATGTCCTATTTACGGTCCCCTCATTGTAATGTTGATTTTAAATTTCCTTTTTACTATAAATAGAAATATTTTTTTACTTAATACTTTAAATTATCTTTATTAACTTTTCTATTAATTAATTTTTCTCTCTCATGCACATCATCTCTCTTTTTTTCTATCTTCTCACATAGATTAATTATAGGCACCATTACTAAATTAACTAAAGGGTATTTACTTCTCACAAAAAATCGCCTTTTATTTCCTATTTGTTTTGCTACATTCTTGAAATTAAACAAGGAGATTATTTTCTTAAATTGCTTGAAATTTTAATGTCATCCAACCCATTAATGACTTTAGAAAAACTCATTAGTTAATAAGTCCATAATATCATTTTTTTTAATTTGTCATTATATCATTCATTGTTAAATATAAATCTTGATATTATTCATTATGAAAAAATTTTTATACTTGAAATTAGCGGGGAATGCTCTATATAAGTTGATATATCATTAGAAATTGTTCATGTAACAACGACTATTCATTGTTATTATTCTGAATCTTAACTAATCGTCTCTAAATTTTTAGTTTAAAATTTATTAATTATTAGTTAAAATTTTAGAAAATAGCAATGGAGAAACATTACTATATAGAATGTTCTTAACGATATAACACTGGAATAGCATTTATTGCTTACTTCAAGTATACAAAATTAATTTCACGATGAATTATATGGTCATTATAAAATTTATCAACAAACACCATAGTGAGGGATTTAAAAAAAGTATCACCATAAACTCATTTTGTTGTAGTGATACATAATATTATGTAATTATATATTTATTAAAACATCATAAGTTTTGCAAAATAAGAAAATTCATGTTGCAATAAAATGGGTGTATAGTAAAGCTTTTTTTTAAAATCAATCACTATAGCGCTCGTTGTTAAATATATATTGACAATATTATTCGTTGCGAGATTATTTTTTACACTTGAAATTACTATCAAATGTCATATTTTTTTATATCATTAACGATGGTGCATATAAAAACATGTTTATATGTTGTTGTGTCAAATAGCGCTAGTTTTTGAAAAAAATGTTTAAAAATTCTAATTGATAGCTTTGTTATTCAAGTAATTATGTTTATATTTTTAGAAAAATGTGAATATTAATATCAATGTATATAAAATATGAGTGTAATTGATAATTTCGTTAAGTATTTTATGTTATTATTTTTAAACATGACATGATTTTTGATATCTATGTACATAAAAGAAGAAAGTATTTTTTTTAATCTGTTTGCCTCCCTTTAATGAAAATATTGGCTTCGTCCCTGCTTCTTGCTGTCAAGAAAAAAAACAAGATCAGTAGTTTAGGTTTGAATGGTTAGTTCATGAAGCTCAAAGATGACAACGAATAATGATAAAGGGTTTAGGTGAAGAGAGTTTGTGCATAGTTAGCATTTGGGAAGCGTGCCACTAAGCTGAAGTTTAGGGTTCAAGAGACCATGTGTTGGGTTTTGGAAGGTTTGAAATTAATGATTAGAGGGGGAAGATGGAAATAGTGATCATGGAGAAAATTGAAAATTATAATGTGGAAAAAGTGAATGTTGATGGCTGGACCAAGGATACACTTCCAGCTAGGGATGAAAATGAATCTAAATATATTCGTATCCGATCCGCTATCGTATTCGTTTTATACATATTTTGACCTTCTTATTCGTTTAAAAATAGATGCGCATATGGATATCATTTTTACTTCACTAATATTCGTATTCGTATTCGTATATTCTTTTTCGTACATAAGTATAATAATATATTTATTTATAATAGTGTATAACAATATTTTATGATTGCATTCACCATTGTTGATATAATTGTTGTGAAATTACTATATATGGTATATCTATTTGCGAAAAGGGAGCCTACACCCATGGGTACGCAACATTCCTACACCTACCTCTTTGTCCCTCAAATTTTTTGATATTTTTGAATTGAATCCTTGAACAATATATCACCTCGCATCATTCAAATTTCAGCTTATTTCGAGACTTCTAACTTATTTATCATGACGGTCAAATTTTAGCGGTTTCATATTTGCTGAAATCGACCCATTCCAATGGAGCTGTTAGAAATGTCTGTTTTAAATGAAATTTGAAACACATATTTCATTTAATATTCTAAGTAAATTCTCAAAGGATCCATTTCAAAACAAATCAAAAATAATGAGAGGAAAAGAGGTAGGTGTAGGAAGGATACCTACACATGGGTGTAGGCTCCCCAATCCCTATCTATTTTATGTGTAAACAATCCTAAACATGTATATTTCAGTTAATCCATTAAATATTTATGTTACTATTTGTATCCGATTCGTATTCGATTTACATTCGTGTTCATTTTTAAGGATATGGTAATATATTTTCCAAATTCATCAATATTTGTATCCATATTCACACTCATATTTTAAAATGAAAAATGATATGATTATACCTACATTCGTATCCGTATCCGACCGTTTCCATCCCTACTCCGCATAAGTGGCTCAATGATGTATGCCATCACTATCAAGCACACATACATGTCATGATTTGCTTTTTAACCCTTTAGCTCATTGACAATTACCCATAGATGACTGATGTGACCCGAGGGTTATGAAGTGTACGGAACCAATTTTGCGAGAGCGAAGGATAGATTTAAATTATACAAAGATTAAATGTAAATATTAAATTATACATATGTATTGAGGTAAATATCCCTTAAGTTAATCTCTACCATCAATTTAAAAAGGGACTTGTCAACTTTCTAGAATCATAGACCCACATTATGACAATATATATATATATGTATGTATGTATGTATGTATGTATATATGTATGTGTATATATGTATATGTATATGTATATATATATATATATATATATATATATATATGCACATTAATTATGTAGGCCACCCTCAATTTAAAAACTACCCTCACGCAACTCCAAGTTGCCAAAAGTATAGCTATGAACTGTGTAAAATCGACAAGAGAGTAGTTGCAATCAAGGACTATTTTGACATATATCATAAAATTCTTATAAAGATAATTAAGATATTGGTCCTAACTGTACTGCAATATCTTTTCGATAGAGAGAGCACCTATCTATTACAACCATACTTTTAAAAAATGATCAAATTCATTTCATTCCATGAGATTGATAAGCATGTTAGTGATATGCTTGTGTGTGTCATTTTCATGCAAATCTAGAATACCTTTCGATCCTAAGATTATTGTCGAGATGTCTCGTAACACATCAAGATAGTCCTACGTTCAAAACTTACAATGTTTAAGAAAGAGTTGTAAGAGTGGGAAATTACTACTTGACAACTTGAGCTTAAGAATTTTGGGTGGTCGCCAACAAGTTCAATTGAAACTCCCAACAAGTTGCCAGGACTAGTTTTTCTCGATAACGGTCTATGGACCTAAGTAAGAGACATTACATGTCTAGAATTTAACATTTTCCTTCTAATCCCATACATTATAAAGTATGTTGGTTAAGCCTCTAACACCATTGACAATTGAAGCCAATGATCTCAAATCAAAGATCTCCTTCTATGTGGCTATTGTATAAATCCCTTGAGGTTTGGTTTTTTTGGATATCCTCTGTACCACAATCTTACCGCCATATGATATTTATTTGACTTGTTTGGTCTACATTTATTTCTACTATATGCTACAAACATTTATCAAAGCTTCCGATTATGTCTAGAATAGGGTGGAGATGAAGTCGCACGGTTTGAAGATCAAGAAGTTCATCGAAAGGAAATATTTGGCATTTTATAGATCAAGATGTGTACCCTTTTTAAGCAATGGAGCATCTTGGCACTTTTGGACAATGAGAGGACAAAGACACTCGAACCCTCATCTTTGTAGTGGCAGAGATTGGAGGGTCTTTACATGACGAAGTCTTTAACGAGTAAGTGATTTTTACAGCACATCTGTTCTTCCCTTGTATGTAAGAATATACTTCCTTAAAGAATATATAAATAACTTAAATGCGTTGCTTATAAAATTGAGAAATAAAGATGCACTACTAGAATCCACGTGTTTGCCGACGCTGCAGATTTGAGAATGTTGGCGTTGATGCAATCAACAGCAACGTATATCTAAGTGTCGATTATGTCCAACTTTTGCAGACATATATACATTCTAACGTTGGCAAACATCAAGAAACGTAACGTTTATAAAAGTCAATATAGAAAAAAGGAGGTTTTGGCCGTCAAAGTCGACATATAAAATAAACGTTGGGTTAGTTTCGCAAAAAAACCATCCACCATCCCCTGTCGTTTCATCTTCTCCGACCCTTCCACTTTCCATCGTCTCAAATGCTGAACCCATTTCTCTTGACTTCTCTAACCCTCATCTTCTTCGACCCTTTCATCTTCTAATGGACAATAGTTCCATCTCTAGCGTTGGATGCCACTCTATCTCATCCTCTCCATGTTTTGCAGTCCGTGAACAATAATCGTCGCGTGCTCCCTAGACGGTGGTTCCATCTTCAACATTGTTCGTCGTACAGTCAGTTTTACATCCTGGTAAGAACCACCATTTTCATGAGGATTTCCATATGTTTTTGTTTGAATCGATGAGAATACGTGGGAGTCTAAGGTGGTGATGTCGCAGTGGATGAGAAGGTTACAGTTCATGTTGTTGGTTTTTGTAAAATTCTGATTAATAACTTGAAGCTCCCAAGCCATGTAGGAAACGGATTTTTTGGGGTTCAAGAACACTTGTAATCAAAACAATGATTAGTAACTTAGAATGAGTAATAACCTTAGGTTTCCATACAAATCAAATTTTGACATCATTTAATCTATGTGGGATGAAGTTCCATTAGATCAACGGTTCCGAATTGTAGCCCTACCAGAGTTTATATGGATCTCAAAAAAAAGTTGGTCGTGAATGGCATATATAGATCAGAACCCATCAGGAATTCTCTTAGTTAGTTATTGCTATAAACAGGATACACGTGAATGGCATATATAGATCAGAACCCATCATGAAATCTCTTAATTAGTTATTGCTATACACATGATACACGTGAATCATATGCACTGTTGCATAAAAATAACTCAACACAATTGAGATAAAAATCATCTTACCGGAGGTAAATTGACTCAGCAAATGACATTTTAGTCTCAATCTATAAGTCATGAATAGAGACCTGTTGCAATTTGATATAGGCTAGGCAATCTGTATACATCTTAGCAGAACAATTCAGTTAAAATGAAATTATAATGGAAATTTTGATCTGAGTTTGAATGAAAATATGTTCTGATGCACATCACAGGTAATTGGATTAATCGAATATTGGTACACATATCACTGCTATATGCAGCAAATTGTAGAACATGTAGTCTGCAATGGATCTAACTATATCTTTTCCATTGGTCTACGGAGTTTGCTTTTCCAAACGTGGATGAGATAAACTCAAATATCATGTTTCTGTTTAGTTTTTAGTTAAGTTTCTTATTTCTTAAATTACACAGGTCATGACTACTCCATTTTCATTCGGAAAGAAGAAGAGATGTTTAGAGAGCCAAAACAATCGGTCGACGGCACTTGCTGGACAAAGTAGTCAAATTCAAGTAGAACCAACACCTGCACAGAGTTCAGAGCGTCATCCTCCAACACGTATATGTCAGAGCACTCAGACAGGATCTCTGTCTCCACGTCATCTTCAACCGATTACAATGCTAGGTAGTCAGTCACGAGGCCGATCTACAGTCACGCAACCATTAGCTTGTCAGAAAAGACGCATACAATCACAGGGCAACGAGAGTGTTCCTATTCATCTCAGATATAGAGCCATCTGCTTCCCAAAAAATAGGTGATCATCATTTAACTAAACAAGGTATAACCTACCAGCTTTAGGGGATTGTGTAATAAATTATTGAAATTATGTTATAGTGCGGCATAGGGGAAAGACAAGAGGCGTATCATTAGCAAAGAAAGCAGCATCGTTGGGGCATAAACCACTCATCAAAATTGACCTTGTAGAAGGCAGACCTTTAAATGCAGAGCAAGCAAATGCACTCCAAACAGTATGTGGTATAGTAGCAAGAGAGGATGTACCACTAGTAGCAGACTTCAGGTCTTTGACAGATAAGGATCTTCGAGTTGCACATGATCGAATTAGAGTATGTTATTGTCCATTATTTTTATAAAACCTTTTATTAAATAAATGTCTAATGTGTTATTTTTTAGACTCTTCTCGAGATTGAGGATTTTGATTCTGACCCACGAGTCAAGGATGCGGTCAATCGTCGTATTTGTAAACAACTTAAGGATCATCGACATAATTTAAAGATGGAGTGGGAGATGAAAGGAGATGCAACAAGGCCAGATAACGTTTCCATTGATGCTTGGAATGCTATGGTTGTCATTTGGAAAAAAGTGGAGCATCAAGTAAGTTTTTTTTACAAATAACTATACATTTTTAATTTATTTCAAAGTCTAATTCCTTTAAGTATATAGGAAAAATGTGAGAAGAACAAGGAAACACGCAATAATCACGTGAAGCATATATCCACCACCGGTTCAAAGTCCTTCGCTGTGAAGAAAAATGAAATTGTAAGTAGCTTGATTGTTAATTTGAAATAGTTAACTACTTTTCTAATAACATGGCTATAAATCCTCATTGTCACAGTCTCGTGATGAACTTAATGGCCAACCTTGTGGAGAAATACTCTTGTTTGCTAGGACAAAGTTTTGCATCGACAAAACATGGGAGGAACCATTAGATCCTTTAACAGGTCAACATGGACATTGGTCAACATCAGAAGCATCCCAAACCTATGTAATTTCAAACTTCTAAATATTATAGACTAGATAGATTATATCTATATAACTTATTAAAGCTGGGTTTTTCACAGCTTGCTTGACACGTGGTCGTGTGGTGTGGTGGGAGCTTTCAAGGCTTACCGGCTCTCCATTTCTTTCAGGAGCAATCTCCTTATATGTGCCTTATTTTGTGCAGATTCCTTCTCTTCTACCTTCCTCTTTGCATGCAAAAAGGCCCTTTCACTGTCACTTTACACTGTTTACTCCTTCACTCTCAACTCTGCTATCGACGCCCACCCTATACTCATGCCTTAATTCCCTCGCCGCCTCCGTGGCCTTTGATGATACAGATGTCATCCTATTACATTTTTTTGATGCATGTATTCGATATGTTGTCAATATTCACACGCATGTCGAAAAGATCTCGATTTGTTCTCCTTTCGGATCCCTCATTCAGAAATCGCTCTTCATGTTCTTTGTGATTCTTTCGTTTTTTTGTCGATACTCATCTTGCTTCGTCTTTGTTCCCTTATGTTCCTTTGTTCAGGCGTTGTTCTCCCAGGTGTTTTTCCCCCTTTGCTGCTATGTTCATTTGTTTGATCACAACTCTTCTAGGTATATTTTCTCCATTTTTCTCTTTAAAATGATTGTTTTTATCCCACTAATGTTGTTTAAAATATTTTTGCGTGCTTGCTTTTGTTGGTAGTTATGCTGTCTATACTTTAAATTGTTGTATACTTTTAATTTACTTTGCATTTTGTTTTAAATTTCTTAATGGATATGAGCAGTGCTTTGCAGTTTTCTTTCTATTTTGCTTGCTGTTTTCCTTTGAGTCAGCTGTTCTTAAGGACTTGGTGGCTCCTATTTATTTCACTCCATCTGTTTCATCACTGCTTTCAGGTAGATTTTTTTACCCTTTTTCCCTCTAAATTCATGTTAGATATACAATCAATTGCTTCTGTACCATCCATGACAATATATAAATTTAACATTATCTATAAGGTTATGGCACTCTTTTACTTCTCTGCTGCCTGTTTACGTCACGGAGATGAGCACTTGCATGTGTTATAGTTACGTTGGTTGTAAATTTAGTATCTTTCTTTGATGTTGCTTTCTTTCCCTTATTATTATTTTCACGTTTGGATGTATCTGTTTTTGTCATGGATAGAGCAGTTGCACGTGGTTCAAATTTCATTTTTTGGTGAAAGGTTGTTTTATAATAAAAAATTATTTAATAGAGGTACTGATAAGAACTTCCCATTGATACCCTTAAGTTTAAAATCGAAGCCTCTATAATGTTTATATAATTATTTTTTCTCTTTTCAACTTTTTGTAGATAATGTTGTAAGATGGGTTTATTTGAATTACTTTTAAGAATTTTTTTGCAGACATCTGTTGTAGTCTATGATTTGAGAACATGTAATGTTAATATAATCATTTCCCTCTTTTATAAGAAAATAATTACAACGATCATTGTAGCACTTTGTAGATATTTTTTAAAATAATTATTATTATCTTAAAAGAAATAGTTCCATTGGTACTCCTCTAATTATTTACGTATTCGAATTTCAAATTTTAAGACATATGGATTAAGATTTAGATGAAGACACAGATAAAAGTAGAGTAGAATATCATGAAGGTATAAAGGAGACATCAAAAGAGGTGCTTGGTCGTTGTATATTTGATGTTACCTCCCATGATGTTCTTGCTTCTTGGAGCAAGCAAGTCGACATATCTTTACCGGCCTGCTGCGAAGCGCGGGCACTTATTATGGGATTGAACTCTTTTATTTATAGTTATTATGGTACATTTTTAAAAGGAAATATAGAAATAAATAGTTTATTTTTTATCTGATTAGCCAATTCTATTCCGCTGTAAAACGCGGGTAACATCCTAGTTTAATCTAATAGTAGTCATGCTAACTTTTTACAGGCCACAATGTTAGATATGCGTGCAAAGGCAGAAGCTGAAGGGAGACATGTTACAGATGCTGAGATAGCCAATGTTGTTCTCCGAAATGAAGGTCGTTCCGATGCTCTAAATGGTATGGGACATGGTTATATACCGAAAGGGAGAGGACGTCGTAGGACTACATCTATGTCGGAGACTGACTATGATGAATTGAAATATAAGCTTCGTGAGGAGATTAAGGGAGAACTAGGTCTAGAACTTGAGCAAAAGGTGGCTGCAGGAATACGAGCATACTTCCAGAATTATCCTTTGTCGTCTTCACCACCGTCAATGCCCTTTGATTCACCTCTTAATGGTATTGAACTCCGTATTTATTGATTATTTCATTTTATTTTTGTTTTTATGTAATTATATATTCAATTTATAAACAGATGTTTCTCAAATGCACCCGAGCTTTAGACGTCCACATGATGGTGTTGATCCAGATGCAGAGACTCAAGAAGATTAGTAGCGCTTAGATAGTTTCGTATTTCTGTAATGTTTTTGTTTATCTATTTTTGATATGTATGCACTACATTCCACAAAAAATGTAAGACACGAATAGTATGGTATTGCATCACTCTATGATATGTTTTTAAATGAATGTTTGTGGATGTTTGATGGGGAATCTTGAGCATATTTATATTCTTTAAACATTTTTTAAACTGCATTATTGGTTGATGTTCCATTAGATACCAAAATATAATGAGAAATTTTGATCAATATTTCATACTCACAATTAGCTATTATAAGATTTCATTTAAATGTCATTGTACCTATCAAGGACGACGTTCAAACGTTGTCCTAGGTGATGTTGACACGACATTTAAACGTCGACCATAGTTGTTAATAACGTTGCTGAACTGTCTGGTTAGTTCGTCAAAGGCGACGTTAGAACGTCGGCCTTGATAACATATCTAACCCGACGTTTCTGACTTGTGTTGGAATAGAAAAAGGCGACGAGGCTGTGGCAACATATGCAGAACGACGTTATCTAACGTCGCGGTAACTAAGGACAACGTTTACTATAACCAACCCCGACGTTTGCAAACGTCGGCAAATCTACAAATTCCACCAGTGATGGTGTGAAATAGATCATGATGTTGATTTGATTTTATTGATTTTTCTTCCACCGCAGTTTGAGATTTTTGTTCCCTCGTTCATAGTTGGGAAAAAGGAAATTACCCTTTAAGAGGTTTGCTCGTCTTCTTATTTGTAGAGTTCATTACATGGCTTTTATGAATTGTGTGGACATATAGGTATTGGGTTGGTAATGACATGTGAGAAGATATATGGTGCTTTAAAAAGAAATAAAAAAGGATAAACCATAATTGAAAACAAAGAAAATTAATTTCAAAGTACGTATAGCTATTGCAAGTAACCATGTCATTGGAAGAGGAATTTCTTGCATAAGAAAGGAAAGTCCATAGTTGATGCAATGCTAAATGGGGATATGACTTGAATGATGATTACACACACCATTATTACAACTAGGACATATCCCGCACTTCGCGGTAGAATAAAAATTGGTTATATAATGTAAATTTAAATATTAATTTGTAATGTGTAAATTAAAATTAAAAATGAGTAAATTGAAAAAGAGTAAATGGAATAAACATGATGTATGAAATTAGGTAGATTTTATTCATATATAATTTCCATCTTTAAAAATTACAGATTTATAATAAATATGAGGAAGAGTTCGCATTTTTATAAAGAGATGTATCCCGTAGATATCAATCTCCTTGTATATTTGATCAAAATGTAATTCTTTTATTATGATATAAATGAAATATGTTGTGATTTTTCAAAATGTACCTTCTATGCACCCTTCCATATTATATGGCACACATTAACATATGTGCCCCTAAAGGTACAAAATATGATAAAAAATAAATATTCAAATATATATATGTTGTTCCTAAATACTAACCCCGAATACAAAATCTAAAATCAATGGGTTTTGGATAAATGAAATAAAATGTAAAAGTAATCGGTGAAATTTTCAAATATAGTAAAGAGGAACCATCCCAAATGTGATGATATGTGCTAAAACAAAATTTTCTACCATTTATTTAATTGGAAGTTGTCTAATAAATAATTTAAAAAAAGCCCTACATCAGAAGAAACAAAGATGCAATTCTTCGATGATTATTTACCAATAGAAATCCTGTATAGGATTTTAACATAAAATATTTGAATGATTTGATTTGTAATTCTAACAAAAAATATTGGATTAGAAAATTTTAAATATGTAAAATAGCGGATTGGTCGAACCATTATCAAAAGTAAATATGGGCATCCATACATTGCATGTGCACATGATTTCCTTTTAAATGTCATATGCCGTTTAATATATTCATATGTGATACCACAGATTATATTTTTAAAATGTGAAAGAGATGAGATACTAAAATTGATAATACCTTTTCTTATTCCATTGTATGTATTTTATCCAAGATCGCTTTACTCATGTTGTTTTAATATACAACAACACATTAATAAAAAATGAAAAGAATGATAAATTTAAGACTAAATTATAAAAAAAAACACAACATCTATTTTAACAGATAATCCTTTCTTCAAATCTGACCCAATAATCAAACTATGTAATAATCTAAATGTCAAGCACTGTGAACATGTTATTTTAAGGGGCACTAATGCAAATGTTTAATATATTTAATTAAAAACTATAAAATTTGCTAAAAAAATTGATTAGAATACGATTAAACCAAAATCTGATCCATTCAAATTCATGTGAACTCAAGTTTATTAGATTCGCATGAACAATACGCATTATTAGTGATTAGTCATCAGGAGGCGATGGAATTTATAAATAATTACTCTCCCCAAATGGTGGGGGCCATCAGAAGCTCCTCTTGTAAGGTCGTGATCTCACTTCCTCAACTTATCAGCTTTAATTGTAATATTTCGAACATAAACATGAAGATATATACATGTGTGCATACATATATGTTGTGATAGTGTTTTGAGTTCATTTTTTATGAAATATTATAGCATGTATACTTCAAATGTCAAAAAACATGGATTGATTATATATCAAATATTACAGAACATATTATTTAACCTTATCAATTAACTATTATTGTTGTTAGGGTGATGGGGAGGATCTTTGTTGCACGCTCCTGCGTCAAATTTACGGGACGGGTGGGGCGCTGCCAGTGGGGGACGTGGCGATGGGGTCACAGGTGAGGAGACCGTCCACCTTTTGGAGGGTCGTTCAGTCGCTCACTTCCAACTTCCAGTCGTTGTTCAGGCATGCGCTCGGGGATGGCCTTCAGTTCGCCTTCTGGAGGGATGACTGGACGGATGGGGGAACGCTGTACTTGTGCTTCCCTCGTCTGTTTGCTCTGGCTGCAGAACCGGATGCTCGAGTTGCTCACTGCTGGGTCGACGGGAGCTGGTTGCCGGCGTTCCAATCGAGTCTTTCCGACCGCCACCTTGAGGATCTCTTGCGATTGATTGACATTCTTCGGGATGCTCCGGGACCTTCTTTGGGATGTGACCATTGGGTCTGGCGTGAAGGGCCCTTCTCTGTGCGGAAGGCTTACTCCACGATCTACAGGCCTCCTCCCTCTTTATCTGCGGAGATGGCGAGGAACCGTGCTTTCTTCTGGGGACTGGGTCTTCCCATGAGAGTTGCTTTCTTCTTCTGGCTGTTCGGGAGAATGAGATTGATGACGCGGGACCGGTGTGCTAGACTGCTCGGGATGATTTCTGTGACGCCCTTAGGATCCGAGTACTCGACAAACCAATCCACGCACATACATTCCACATTCGAATACTAATGACATACACATAAGCAGGAGAAATAACACAATTTACTGAAATATATAAAAAAAAATTTCCATTCAGGACCTGTTCATAATCACATTTCGTTGATCATTCCATGTCCACCAAAAATACATGTAAGCATAAATAACATGTCCACAATTATACATATTACATGCCACGTCTCTCAACAAAATGATACAAGTAAAGAAGGATAGTAAAACTACTGACAACTATACCGCAAAAAGTGTCGTGACGTTGCACAAAAAAGTGGTGGTGCCTCCAACAATCACTGCTGCGAACCTGCGGATCCACACGTAGGTACGTTATGAGCAAAGTTGCCCAATACGATTTAAACAAACTACACAACAAGAAATGCAGGATAAATGTGTGCAAAAGAGAAAGAAACAGGGTAATTGATCTCATAAAGAATTACATTTTTTTTACTTTTATTATTTGATCTGGATATGGATACGAATAACCAAGCTTCGTGGATAACAATGCATCCTACTAAGTTCTCATCTCGCCATTCATTGCGACAACCCAATCCTCCTTATGCACAGGAGACTGATATCCCATTCCCAACTTCATTAACCCAATTTCCCGGAACTCCCCTCTTAGCGATCCCACTCGGAATACCGACCAATGTGGCCTACATTGGCCTGTACACGAGTGTTAACTCTAAGTGACAAGCAAAACACTAGCCGACCAACCATGACTACTTGGCCCGCGCTCGAGCACCGGGCTAAAGCACGCAAGTGCCGAGGCCAACACCGTCAGATTAGCACCTCGGTGTGCCAAGCAACATGTCCCCCAACCATCGCAGCTACAATAGCAGTTGGGATCGCGGTCAACTAGGCTTAATCCGGGGCCCCAAGGGTGCATGCCCCTCCCTTGGCGGTACTACTCCACTACCCCATTAAAGAAGATACGGAATTTGTCTACTATTTTGAAATGTTACTTTAATGTCAACTACCACTACTGGTAGATACTCCATTATGTCTACTGTGCAGTAACTTGGATTTCATTAAGTACTACTGAGAGATTTTTCTCAATTATGTCCAGGGTACAGTATCTTGGATCTCATCAACTGATAAAATCCTACAATTTTAAACCATGATTTATAGGCTGATTGTATCTCTTAGCTGTACAAGAGAAATGCTACCATATGCAAGCTGTAGCAGCAGTAACATGGGCTCAAATGGGAGCAAGAATATGCAGTCATATGCAAGCAGTAGCAGCAGTAACATGGGCTCTAATGGGAGCAAAAATATGCAGCCATATGCAAGCAGTAGCAGCAGTAACATGGGCTCAAATGGGAGCAAGAATATGCAGTCATATGCAAGCAGTAGCAGCAGTAACATGGGCTCTAATGGGAGCAAAAATATGCAGCCATATGCAAGCAGTAGCAGCAGTAACATGGCTCTAATAGGAGCAAAAATAGGCAGCCATATTCGCCATTCCCAAGCAAGTGATTATCGTCAATATCATCCCATGAAAATAGTTTAGGAGACAGATTCTGTAAGTTCACGGCATTATGAAAGAAAAAGGATATGCACATTGTACCTTCACAGAAATTGAACTACGCATTAAAGAAACTGGACCATGCACTTATTTTGGCAAATAAAGTTTGCACATAAATCTAATAGATAAGCAAATCCAGGAGCCATCTATATATGACATGAAGGAGTACACCATGTCTCTTTACATAATCCACCACTCTTCATTATAGCTTTAAACAGAGCAAAAAGAATAAGGCAAATGTTGGATAGCCAGGAATTCCAAGGAAATCCGTATCCTGGGAAGGACCACGTTGGTGTTGATTGCTTACACCATCTTTTTTTTTTTCTGTTTTCTTATTAGGACATGCCGTTAAGCTTAAGCCAATGGTTGATTGGTGGCATTGAGGTATTATTGAAGGCTTCATCGCTTGCCTACGCAATGCAAGCAATAGTGAGGGCCCCCTTCTTTTTGATTGAAAGCCATTGAGCTTGTAGTCTAGTGGGGATGGGGGTGAATAATGGGCAACAAGCCAAGGGGATGGACTGACAGGGAGAACTACTCCCTTGTCGTACATCAAGACTTCAAATGGAGGAACAAAGCAAACATATCTACGTACGACTATAAGTTGTAAAACAATGCATCAACAAATCCCTCAAAAATTTTCATAGCAAAAGCTCATCTAAGGCTCTAATGACCTCTGAATATAGGACTAGAAACCATGTGAGAACTGCAGCAAGGAGGGAGAGCATTGCACAAGAGGGGAAAATCATGTGGAGCTCGCAGCAAGAGGAAGGAGGATCGTACCTTCTGGCTTTGGGTCGTCGATCCAAGGCGCTCCGGCGGCCCTTGGTGAAGGAGAGGGGAGAGGAATGGAGGAAGAAGGGCTGGAGGTCGAAGGGAACAAGGGCATGGGCGACTTGGGCGAGTTTCACGAAGGGGAAAGGGATGGATATATGGGTTAGGACTTGAATTCGGATCCGGATCTGGATCCGTATATGACCTGGACTGGATCGTACCATCTCTTTTTTTTGTGCCCATCCGTGCTTCTGGTCTGGGCGAACCTGGGACTGGGGTGGCTTGGAAGGACGAGTGTTGAGGTTTTTTGCAGGGAGCTGGTTGCGCCCAAGCATCGGCCGAGACTGGAGCTGTTGCGGCCTCTTGTGTTGCTTTGATCCATTTGGTTTGCTAGGAATGACCTGTTGTTTTCTAGCAAGAGATTTTATAAGGAGAATGTCTGTATTCGTGCGGTGGGGTTGTTGCGCTCTTGGGTTGTCTAGAGTGCTTGCTTTGTTCTCTCTTGTTTTTGTTTTTTGCTTTATCTTAATATATTTAAGGGGTGAACACCTATGAGTGTCTCCCCCTTTTTTGACTTCAAAAAAAAACTATTATTATTGTTACAACATATCTACGAAGTACTTATCAAAAAAATTTATACTTGAAATTAGCTGGGAAGGCTCTATATAAGTTGATATATCATTAGAAATTGTTCATGTAACAACGACTATTCATTATTATTATTCTGAATCTTAACTAATCGCCTCTAAATTTTTAGTTTAAAACTTATTAATTATTAGCTAAAATTTTAGAAAATAGCAATGGAGAAGTATTACTATATAGTCAGTCTTAACGATATAACGTCAGAATGGCATTTATTGCTTACTTCAAGTAAAAATAATAATTTCGCGATGAATTATATCGTCATTATAAAATTTATCAACAAACACCATAGTGAGGGATCTAAAAAAAGCATCACCATAAACTCATTTTGTTGTAGTGATACATAATATTATGTAATTATATAGTTATTAAAACATCATAAGTTTTGCAAAATAAGAAAATTCATGTTGCAATAAAATGGATGTATAGTCAAGTTTTTTAAATCAATTACTATAGTGCCCATTGTTAAATATATATTGACAATATTATTCGTTGCGAGATTATTTTTTACACTTGAAATTACTATCAAATGTCATATTTTTTGTTATATCATTAACGATGGTGCATATAAAAACATATTTATATGTTGTTGTGTCAATGGCGCTAGTTTTTGAAAAAAAGATTTAAAAATTCTAATTGATAGTTTTGTTATTCCAGCAATTATGTTTAAATTTTTAGAAAAATGTGAATATTAATATCAATGTATATAAAATATGAGTGTAATTGATAATTTCGTTAAGTATTTTATGTTATTATTTTTAAACATGACATGATTTTTGATATTTGAAAAACTCGTCACCCGGCTTGCTTCTGAACTCCTGCAAGAGAGACAGAAAAGAGATTCCGCGGCCGTTGTATCGACCCAGTGGGTTTTGTCAGAAAAGATTAATGTGGGTTAATCTTCTTTATTTTATTTCTACTCCTAAACTTAATGTATAGCGGTTAAGCGCGGGAGTGTCGAACTCAGGGAGGCAAACTGTTTAGAACTAGGGAGAATTGGTGGAAAAACTTACGTTTTTGAATCTCCTAATTTTTATTTTATTTTTAAGAAT
This sequence comes from Ottelia alismoides, assembly GCA_037367405.1. Lineage (NCBI taxonomy): Eukaryota > Viridiplantae > Streptophyta > Magnoliopsida > Alismatales > Hydrocharitaceae > Ottelia > Ottelia alismoides. The sequence continues at coordinate 813,892 of JAZKJV010000962.1, forward strand.
TTTTTGTATTTTTATTTAATTTTATGAAATAAGTATTTTGTATTTTTTATTATTTTTGAAAATGTTTAAATTTTTGTTTGATTTTTATTTTGTTATCTTTATGGTTTAATTTTATTTTACCGTTTTTATGAATTTTTAAAGGATTTTTAAGCTTTCTGTGGACTTTGTTTATTTCTAATGTGAAAAATATATTTTTTTATTGAAAACAATGACGTATTTTGAATTTTTAAAGGTGAATATAATGAGGAAATATTTTTATTGTATTTTCTATATAAAGTAGATGAAATTCCCTTTAAAATGATAGGTTGTGCATTTTTGGGTGATTTGTATTTATTTAGTTATGAATTGTTGAAGTTTTTGTGAATTTTATATTTTTTATTGGTTTTTATATTTGATTTTTTTATTATATTTTATTTTTTTAAACGTATTTAATACTGAATATGATGTAAAATACGGTATTTTTATATATTTTAATGGATTTTATATTTTGTGTTTTTATTTATTGTATATAGTTTGTATATATGTATATCTACAAGCAGGGGGTTTGTATGTAACAATTTTGGAAAGTGGGGGCTATTGTACAAATTTCAGAAGATGGCGAGGCTGATGCGCAAAACCCGCAGTAAAATCGTGATGTCCACGTGATGATGCAACCCTCTGGATCTGTTCATAAATGTCGCATATCCGAGTGTAGAATTGCAAATTGTCCGAAAAGATCCCCTAATGCACGCGCGCGGCGCAAGCGCTGCACATAAATGGTGGGGCGGTGCGTCGCTCGGTAAGCCAACACGTGGGCAAAAGACGACCAGTCATTCTGCGTTGTAGCTCTTGATCTGGATCGTCGATTCACGGTTCAGATCAGATGGACAAGATCCGATCGTGCGGAGATGACGGCTGTGATTCAGCGTGCTCGACGTTGGATCTCTGCCATGTTTCGCTTCGTTCAAAGCTGCTCACCGTGATCTTCGATCAACTTCAGGAGGGGCAGTGGTCCTGTCTGTGTAATGCCGATCACGGTGACGATTGACTGGTTGTTCTCAATCCGGAAACGAGATGTTTTCCCAAATTTGTTGCAGGCAACGTCTCCGAGATTGAATCTCGATTCAAACCTCCTGGCGTGGTTTGTATATTGTTCAATCAGATTTCCAACACTACGGTGGTTTCATCTACAGGAGAACGACGGTTCTATTATATTTAATTACTTCTCAAATCCCATGTGTGCACTCCAATGGAGATTCTGGTTAGAAGCTATTTAGATGCGTTTATAAATCCACATCTCGTGGCGGCTCGAATTTATTAGCGCTTCGTCTATAATGCCTCATTCAGATTTCTATTTCTGCTACACTTGGATCGATCTCCAGGAGGTACACTCGATTTGCAGACTCGTATTGTTTCTGTAGATGTTCTACGTAGTGACGAATCTGCAAGTGAAGAGGTTACGAGTACAACCTGCTTGGGTATAACTGGTCTTCTCGATTTGCACGCAGATGCTTAGTGGAAGCCTGATCTGCTCTTCAATTGGTGTGAATTTTCGCTTATGCAAATATGCTAAGGACTCGAGCGTATAGGCTCGGTCCCAACGGGAAACGGAAAGGTAAATGTCAATGCCTTAGCGAGTGGTGTTGGAATGGAACATCTACCTCTGATCACCGTAAACGATCAGAGAGGACAATAATGAGGGATAGAATACTAAATGGAAGGATCAGAAGAGAAATGGAATTGGGTATGTGATCAGAAAATTGTGATATCGATGTGGAGATAAAATTGAGAAGAAGGGATAGATTAAGAGGAAACAGAGAGGGATTATGATGAGAAGGGAATAAGAAACGGAGGGAGAAGGAGACGAGATAGAAGCCTAACCTGGAAGTAGTAGTGGAACTGCCTGCAACGGAGCTCGAGCGGAGCTCAAGTGTCCTCGCCTCGATGCGGCGGCTACGCAGAGGCTCTCGTGCACAGCGGAGGGAAGCTCTCGCCGGCGGCTGATCGCGCCTATCCCACCCTCTCGACCTCGCTCGATGGACACGAGGCGAACTCCTGTCACCAGCTCTCTCACCGTCTCCGGAATTCGAAGGTGGAGGATTGAAGAATGGCGAATCGCTCCGGGTTTGGGGGACGGAGGCCTTAAATAGAGAAGGGAGGGTACGATCACCAGAGGTGGGTGATCGGAACCGCGGAAGTTAGAGGAACGGCCGGCCAACGGCCGACCGTTGGAAACGGATGGACGGTTGAAGGAGGAGAAGAGGAGGTGGGAGGAAGAAGAAGATGGAGGAAGAAGAAGAATCGGGGGGAAATTTGGGAAAGTAGGAGAGAGAGGTGGAAAAGAAAAGAGGGAGAGAGAAAAGGAAGGGGGGAGAAATAAAAAATAAAATAAAATTAATATAATTAAATAATTAATAATAAAATTAATTAATAATAATTTCGAAATTAAATATATAATTAATAAATAAAGATAATTAATAAATTATTTAAACAGTTAATTAAGTAATTAAGTAATTAATTAAGTAATTTAAGTATTAATTAAATAGTTAAGTGTGTCATTAAGTAATTAAATTAATTAATTAATTAAATAAACAATTTAAATAAATAAATAAATGAAGTATTATTTATTTTTAAATAAAAATAAATGGTTATTGTATTAAATGATAATATAAGTTACGACTCATTGTACAATATACCAATACGACCCCGAAAACCGTGTTTTTCATATTAACTTTGATTTTAGCGAAACTAGTATCATTTTGTATATAATTGAAAAATATAATTTTAGGGACTAAGTTTGCTTAATTCGGAGTTCATACGACCGAGTTATGAGGCCTATATAAAAAAAATAGCACCTTCGGGCCTCCGGATTTTTTTGGGTATTTTAAGTTACTTTTATTTTTATATTTTTATATACAATTTTAGATGATTTTAGGAAAAAGAATTAAGTTAATCGGGTTTACAGTTATTTAATTAAAAACCCGAGAAGTTTCTACATATAGTACATATATATATATGTATATATATATATATAACGGGTCCAAAAAGTCGAAACTCACCGATTTTATTCGAATATTTTTCTGATATTTTTAATAAATAGTATTACGTACAAAACGGATTTTAAAAGTGAGTTGGTCATTTTGGAGTTTTCTATAAATAAGTATGAACTTTGGAAGTCGGCTTTTGCGGCTTTTACAGTTCATTGCGGTTATTTTGTTTTTGTACCGAAATATTTTTCTATTATTTTTATAAAATAATATATATTTTTGTGAACAACTTTTACGAAAGGAGTGTTTTTATTTGAAGTGGTTTTGATGATAAATAAAATAGGCGAAGTATTTACAAAGTGAAAAATGGGTAAATTATATTTTTGATCTTGATTTTCTAGAAATTTTTATAGGTTAGGATCCTTATCTCCTTCTATTTATTTCTTTTGTCGATCCGGTCAATCTTGATTGGTCTCGAGGTTAGGATCAGTCTGTATACTACATATACATCCTTCTTTTATTTTTATTTTCCTTTTCTCTTTATTCTTTTATTTTGGTAAAAATAAGTATTAAATATATAATATTAATATTTGTGATTAGAATGTTAATTAAATGGAATTACTGGATAATTACATGTATTTTACCAAGGATTTGAGCCAAAATGAAAGAATAAAGGTGATGAATCGTGGATTCATCATTCCCCTTTACTATACCTTTGCTAGTCCCTTAGCAAACACTTATTCTATAAATAAGTGCAAGCAAAAAGATAAAGAAAAAGGAAAATAAAAGAACTTAGAACATGATCGTTTCTTTAAATCGAATCTCACATTATCCAAAATATGGAGTCTGGATTTAAACCTTTGGATTAATAGTGTGCCGGAACTCTATTAGAATTAGGATTTAAGCCTCGAAAGCCCTCAAGTTCCACAAATCCTTATCCAGGTTCACACCAATAACCAGCTCAGATCCACCTATTCATCACACAAACTTTTCATCTTTGAAATTAATTTGACTGTGTGTGAAAAGTTTAAGCTCTTCCCGCTTAAAGAAGCGAAGGAACCGTCCATCCAATTACACACTCCCATTGGGCCCTTGTGATGAATACCCATTCATCACTCTTTATTCTTTTATTTTAGCTACAAAACCCTTGCAAAACATCATGTATATGTGTGTAAAAAGATAATTTATCAAATTGCATGCATCTTGTAAATATGCATATTTAGCATGTTTTTGTGCATAAATAAAAGAATAAAGAAATAAAAGAAAAAGAGAGATATTTAGAATAAATATTGAGCGACCTAATCCCAAGGGAGGGCTCAGCATGGGCCTGCCCGCAAAAAAATCCAAGTAGAGGGAGATAGGGTCAATCTCATGTTATTAAAAATAAAAAGGTGTGTTTATTAATTTTTATATTTGTAAATATAAAACTAAAATAAACATGGGAAAAACAAAATAAAAATAAAAAGAAATAAAATCTTCTTCATCAGGTATATAGACCATGTACATAAAAGTAATATATCTATTTATTTTCCCTTGAAAATAATTAATAAAAATCTAATAAAAATATTTTCACATTCCATATTTCATGGTGTAAATAAATAAAAAAATTACAAAAAATAAAAATAAAATAAAAAGAAATAAAATAAAATCCAAATCCACCTTGTATATATATACCATGTAAATATGTAAATGAAAGTATTTATTTAACCTACGTAAATAAATAATAAAAATAAAATAAAAATACACTTTTATTCCAAATTTATGTTATAAATAAATAAAACATAAAATTGGAATAAATTGTATAAAAATAAATAATTAAAAATAAAAATAAAAAATACATATATGTATATACCTATATATAATAATAATAATAATACATTTTTCATGTTCAAAAATAAATAAATAAAAATCACTAAAAAATTATTTGAAAATAAATAAACATTTTTCATGTTTAAAGTTTTTCAAAATAAAGGCATTTACTATTTTTTATTGAATTTTCAATTAATTAATAAGTGGCTGCTTCTGATTGGTCCACGGGGGATGTTGACCCCCGGTCAACTCTCCCCCTGGACCATTCAACTCGGATCTGTGCGCCCCGACCCGACTTCTCATAATTATCCTTGCATGATCCGAGCTCCATTTGCCTAAACCCCGGGTCCTAATCACGCTCCGTGCATCCGAGATCCACGCCCGACACTTTGCCTAGGGGTCCGTGCTTCACCAAGCCGGACCCGACGCCTTCTTCTCAGGCCTGCAAGAGTATATAGCTCCACCTCCGCCGCACTTTCCCCGCCATCTTTGGCGCTGCTCCTTCGTCCCAGGACCTCCACTGTTCTCCCCAAAGTGACAGCTGAGTGATGAGAGTGTCGAAGAGAGGAGAGGAAGCCTTCCGCCACTGATCCGGCGACCCTTGTCGCCGTTCACCGCCGCGAGCCTTCGAGGCGACGACCCATAGCTTCCTGAGCTCGTACCCAGTCGACTCCAGCCATTAGGTAACCCCGATTCCATCTAGTTTTCCTTAATTTTCCATTACGCCCAATTCGCCCTTCCGTCGTCGCCGGTCGATTCCCACCATCTCCGTCACCCAATCGATCATCGGACTCGACCATCACCTCCGTGAGATTCTCCCCACATTCTGCACCCACTCACCCACCTTGGTTCGCCCCGGAACCAAGGCTCGACCTCCACCGCCGTCGCCTCGCCGGAGGTCATCCATATCGACTCGCTCGACCACCATTCCACCCCTAACCGGGTCGAGGCAGTTTGCCCTCGACCCAGGAGCTCTCTCGTGCAGTTTTGCAGGCCAAAGGGACCTCATCTGGAGGTCCAAAGTTCGAGCACGGGAGCTTCCTCCCTCCGCCGTCGTCGGTCCGCTCCGGTGGTTCCCGGCGTCATCGGAGGTTTCCATCAGCTGCGGAGCTCCTCGGCGAAGCTTTCCCATATCTCAGCAGCTCCAGAGGAGGACCTCGGCGTGCACATTGGGCCGGCGAAGTTCGCCGACGTCGAGTTCTTGGAGGATCCTCCTCCGTCGTTCGATCGTCCCCGACACCCCAGATTTAATCGCAGCCATCTATTTAAGGAGCGTTAGCCACCGTTCGATCCATCTGGGAGTCGATTAGGACCGTGCATCCAGTGAGGGGTTTTCCACGAGCCAGTACCGTTAGATCCTACACGTGGCGAACCCTCGAGCGTCCATCAGCTGAAGAGGCGTACACAAGCCACATCCCTCTGATCTTCCACGTGGCGTCTCTTCGACTCTCCGATAATAAGGGGTAAATTATACTTAGGCCCTTGTTATTTTGTTTTTGTTATTTAGTCTTGTAAATATTTAATATAGTTGTTTATATTTTGGGATATTTGTACTCTGGACCTTCATGTTTTTGCTATTTGCATTTTAGTCCTTATATATGTGGGACACATGCATCGACACGTGAGGTTCTGGTCTATTTGTATTTTGTGCCCTGTGGTTTCTGTGTGTTACTGTTTGCATGTTTTAAAATAGGAATTACAAGTAGGTCCCTCTGTGCCTGATTCACGTGCCTCGTGCGTGATTACTTGGACATTTTGCACGCGGACCCCTATACTTTATTTGCTTGTTATTGATTGGCCCCTGGAATTACTTTTTATCGCATTTAGGTCCCTGTGCACTATGAGCCTTTATTTTATTTAAATAAAATAGCAAATTAAACCCAAATTTCGTGAAATTTGGACACGTGACTCCTGCCCTATGTAAAAATTTCTATAAAAATTTGATACAATTTTGAGATTTTTGATATTTTTAATAATTCAAAAACTGTTGTTTTTATTTCTGTCTGATTTAGAAAATCATTAAAATATATAAATACTATTTTAAAAATTCTAAAAAAATTAGATTCAGTTAGTTTTAGTGTGTTTTGTTTTCAGTGCAATTTTGGTTATTTTTGGATATATAAAACCCTAAAAAATAAAAAAACCATAAAAATCTTATAAAAATTCTAAAAAATTATAGAAAAATCAAAAAAATATAAATTCTTTTTCTGAATTCTAGTTTTTGTTTATACTTTTCATAGAAATTGCTTCCAGGTTGTTATAGATCCATTTGACATTTTTATGGGTCTTACAGATCTGGCTATACAGTAGCACCATGTTTTTGCCCTTTTTGATTTTTAGAAAATTATATAAAAATTATAAAAATCTGAAAAATTCATAAAAAAACATTAAAAAACCTAAAAAATATAAAATATTTTTGTTTGAATTTTTGGAGTATTTCTGAGTGCTTTTATCATTTGTTGTGTTTGCTTGATTTTTCCCTTTTCTTATTTTCCCCCATTATTAAAAATCCAAAAAATATAAAAATTAATTAAAAATCCACCAAAAATATTTGTTTTTATTTTATTTTCTTTCTGGACTACTTCGTAGGTCGGGAGGCCAATTCGTGCTCCCTCAGACCGACCCTGGGTGCTATACCAGGTTAATCACATAGCTAGGACCGCTATTTATGTTTTGATTGTTTTATCTATTTGTTTGGTGGTCTGATTTTGTTTTCTTGATTAAGCTCTGAGTCCCGAGAGGTTGAGGTCGCAACGACCATTGACACCTAATTTACCTTAGTCGCTCGGGCGACTCATCAGAATGGCACCGTTGCCGGGGAGCACGACTTAGTAGTCCGTTTTTCTTTTTCTTCGATTTTTATTTTCTTTTATTTTTCGCGGTTTTCTGCGGCTTTCTTTTTGGTTTTCCACAGCTTTTCGTGGCTTTTTGTTTTCTTTCTGTTTTCTTTTTCTTTTATTTTATTTTCTTTTATTCCTGTTTTTGTTTGTTTTGTGTGTTTATTTTTATTTTTGCATATAGCTTGTTTGTTTTGCTTATCTTTTATTTTATAATAATTTAGTCTGTGACACTCTGCTTGTTTACTTGCGAGTGCCCGAGGACCGAGGCGGCTTCTTCAGAAGCCGAAGCAACCGCGGGAGTCGGAGGCAACTTCCTTCTTTATGAAGCCGCAGGAGAGCACGAGGAGATGAGTAGGAGTGCGGGAGCCGCGGGATAGCCGCGGAGTAGTGTAGTCTAGTGTAGATCTATTTTCAGCATTAAATTATTGTAATAATACAGGGACCAGAGACAGAGACTTAGACTCTCGGGGCCTGTTTCGCCGAGCACTATTGTGCTCGGGGACCCCACCGGATTTTTCGCGGTTTTCTCGCAGTTTTCCATCGTTTATTTACTGCTTATTTGGTTTTCACGGTTTTGGCCTTAGCTTAGGATTTTCTCTGATTGCGCCGTAATAACTAGGGTCCACACACCTAATAAATTACCTGTTCCTATTAGATCGTAACTGGACCTAAATAGAAACTAATAAAAAAACTATTTGGTCACTTGAGGGGTCTCGCGTCACTAGAGGTCGTATACAGCGTTGGCAGGACCCGTTGTGGCAGGCACCGATCGGCATCCGAGATCGGACACCGACCCCTCCTGTTGACCACTTAGCCATTGGTTCTTTCGTGTAGAAATTGCTCTGCTTAAGGTCGATTCCCGTGCATCATATAGGTAGTTTACTTTCTGTCTTTTATTTATGCGCGGATCACTTTGCATGTAGACTGCTGGAGTCAGGTACGCATCTCTTACTCTACATGCATCATTGATTTCTCGCGCATCGGCTTTTTCGTCTTCTCCCCCCATTTTTGGACTTAAAATAACCAGGAGAACCGAAAAATTTGTTAGGCGTTGTTTTCTTTGAAAAGTACTTAAAAACAAAAACCATAAAATTGGGACTGCTAAACAAACTTGACCCTAAAAGACACTCACCATAAAAATCTATCTTGAGGAGAGAAACCCCCTCATTGTCTGGTTTGCATGTGCGAGAGAGTGACCCGCACCCTAGGATAGAGCCACATCTGAACTCCTTTCAGACTACTGCTTCTGGGCTAGTCGTTCTCCAGTGAGGATCGCTCCGGTCTCCGATAAAGCGGGCTGCGATATCCTTAACAAAACGAGCCGATCGGGTAGCCGGTAAACGATCTGCGGCTTGTACTGGCTGGGAAAGATCTAGTTCAGGATTGGGACAGTCTCCTAGGGGAATCGGATTCCCAACAGGTCACGTAACTGCTCTGCTATCTTGACTTGATCACCTAATAAAAAAACTGACAAGATAATTGACCGAACTCTTACGGTCTTCAGCTCGCGTTGAGTAGGTGAATCCGGGGTTTTGATTGCTCATATTGGTTGTTTCCAGATCCCATCCGCACGACTCGCCAGATCAAGATGATGGGCAGGAGGTCCCTTAGGCATCCTCTGACTGCACTGCTTTTCAGCACTCCAGCCCGTTCATCTAGGTTGGTTCGCGAGAGCCGAGACCCGCTCTCCGAACCCGAGTTCGATTCCACCATGTTCCCCCTCGACCACCCTTCTTTTACTTCCGAGATGCCAGTGCCAGATGAGAGACAACAGACTGATTTATCGGCACATGAGTTTGGGTCTTTTGCCTTTGCAGAGACCTTGGCCGGCAGCAGCGACGACCGCACCGGAGGTCCCCGAGCAGAGCAGACATTTGTCCTGGACCAGGGTGCGATCAACACCACCCTGATCGCCTCCCTCGAGACGATGCAGCAACAGCTAAGGGATCAGGGTGCATTTATGATTGAGATGAGGAGAGAGATGGAGCAGATGAGAGCTGACCGCGACCAGCGCGGGCCTGGAGACGGACCGAGGAGACCCGATGATGCAACAGCAGTAGCCGCAGCCACAGCAGTAGCCACCCCGGCAGCGGCAGCACCAGACCTGCCGAGACCGATGCGGGAGTTGCACAACCCCGGATCGACACTGATGCACCGTTGGGTGGTTCTACCAGCGATCGTGGGGGACTTCAAGTTCCCCCCGAGCACACTTCAGCTTCTACCTCGTTTCCATAGGCTCGCCACAGAGGAGCCCCATCTACATCTCCAGGAGTTCTTGTTGATCTGCAACACCGTCCACGACCGTCAGGTGGACGAGGACACCATTCACATGATTGCCTTCCCCTTTTCACTGGCAGATAGAGCAGCCACCTGGCTGAAGCACTTGGGGAAGTTTGTGTACACCTGAGAGCAGCTCCACACCGAGTACTTGAACAAGTACTATCCACTCGGGCGGACGAACGCAGCGAGGGCCCTGATCAGCAACTTCTCCATGCTCCCCAACGAGCAGTTTCACGAGGCATGGGAGAGGTTTAGAGAGCTTACCGATAGATGCTCGCACCACGATATCACGAAGCCGAACCTAGTTCAGAGCTTCTTCTGCATGTTGACATCAGAGCTACAGGGCCTGGTGAATGCTTCATGTGGCAGGTCCTACTTCGCCAAGGATGAGGATCAGGTCTGGGCCATCTACGAGGAGATGGCCGAGAACTATACTGTGATGTCCCAGACTCCACTCTACACTCAAGGACGCCCCCAGCCCCAGTCAGTGCAGTACCAGAGGATAGTACGGGTCGATGCCGGTCCTTCTACTTCGTCCGCGACAGCCGCACAGTCTGAGTCTACAGCCGCAGACATGGGGATCATCAGCGAGAAGCTGGACCGGATCAAGTTGATCGAGAAGAAGCAGTACCAGGGTATCACACAGATGGATCAGGTGGCACAGACGCTGAGTGACCTGAAGACACAGATCATGTGTCTCCAGGAGGCACAGACGGCTTCTCAGCCCCGTCTTCAGTCACGAGGAGATCCGAGTGACAGTGGCAGCTCGTCCCAGCGCTCCAGCTCCAGTCAGCCTAGATAGGTCCATCTTGTACAGGCGGAGCCGTACTAGCAGCCGCGGCCTTACTACCAGTCACCACCATCCCCAGACACTCATATGGTGGTTTACCAGCCGGATCAGCCCCTGGCAGTACTCCCTCCACCCACCTACGAGCAGGAGCCGTTGATAATCGACCTGACCACTAGGGTATAATGTGCTAAATGGTCGTTGCGACCCAAGCAATCAGGCTCGATCAATCAAGAAAAAGAGACCACCAATAGAAGATAAAATCAAATCGAAATCAATAGCGGTCTTGCTATTATTTTAACTTGGTATAGCGACCAGGGTCGATCACATGGAGCACGAAATGGCCTCGCAGCCTACGAAGTAGTCAAAAAGAAAACAAAAGAAAAGAAACAGGTATTTTTGGTGGTTTTTAATTCTTTTTATATTTTTTTGGATTTTTAATTAATCAAGAAACTAAAGAAAATAAGAAAACCAAGCAATTCAACTATTTGTTTAATGCACTAAAAATCAACCAAAAATTCAAATAAAAATGTTTTTGTGTATTTTATAATTTTTACTATTTTTAGTGAATTTTTGGGATTTTTCTGATGTTTATTTAATTTTCTAAAAATGAAACAATGCAAAAAGATAAAAACAATGTCCAGCCAAGCTTAAAGGGTTTAGATAAAATACCTAAAAACCCCCAAAAAGCCTAGAGGTAATTTTCCTGTATAGTAAACACTACAAAGACAATTTAGCCACTGGATTTATGATTTTTGGGTTTTTAAATTATTTATTAGAATTTTTAGGAGTTTTTAGGTGTTTTCAATTTTTATGAGTTTTATATAATGAAAAATAGCCAAAATTGGCTAGAAAATCAAGCAAGCCAAAACAAAGAGTAGGTAATTTTTTTGTAATTTTTAGATAGGTTTTAATATTTTTTTTTGTGAATTTTAAACTCAAACAGTAACGAAAATTGATGTTTTTGAATTTTTAAAAATATCAAAACAAAACAAAAATGTCTCCAAAAATTCCAGAAAATTTTACACTATGGCAGGAGCCATGTGCCTAATTATTTTCATTGGATTTGGAGTAGATTTTCTATTTTATTCAAAAATAGAAATAGGTACTGTGTACAGGGACCTGAGTGCAAATACCAAGAGTTCTGGGGGTCCGGTGCAAAATACCCAGGAGAATACGCGCGTCGCGCATGCTTGGGGCACTCAGGGACCTAAATGTAAGGAAAACAAGTTCCGGGGGCTATTTGGTAACATGTACCAAAAGTCCGAGGGCTTGTTTGCAATTTACCCAATAAAAAGCGTACATGCACAATTAATTCACGCACAGGGGTATAAATGCAATAATCCAAAAGTATTCATTCATTCCATAACCAACCAGAACTACAGGGAATAAAGTGCAAATAACCCAGAAAACCACGTGTTGAAGCACGTGCTACACCATACACAGGGGTATAAATGCGAACGAAATAAAGTGCGGGGTTCACAGTGCAATTGTACCAAAAACTAAACAACTAAGCTATATATTTACAAGACTAAATGCTAAATAAAATAAAAAGGAGGGCCTAAGGGTAAATTACCCTTTATTAATGGAGACGGCTGGATGGGCACCACGTGGTGAAGGGACGGTTGAGATGCGGGTGGCGCCCAACGAAGGAGTCCTCGTCCTGATCGAGCGGTCCAGGTGCAGCCACGTGGAAGATCGAGTGGCTCTGAAGCAGCGTGGGAAGGCGCCTCTGATCGGACGGTATGGATCGCCTCTCCAAAGATCTGACGGTGACGGGACCTCCTCAGATGGACGGCCGAGATGGGAACTGGAGGTCGAAGGCGATCGGACGGCGGAGGAGGATGCTGGACGAACTGGGCACCGGTGAACTTCGTCGGGCTCGTGGCGACGCTGGTGTCCTCCTGGAAGCTCGCTGAAGATCGGAGACGGTGCGTGGGAGGCTTCCGCGTCGAGTGGTGCCCTCCGATGATCCAACCGAGCCCTGGAGAGCTCCGGCGAGGTCGGCGGAGGTGGAGCTACTGGACCGAATGGTCCAAGCCCTCAGATGGGCTTGGATGACGCTGCAAAATGCACCAGAAAGCTCGCGGGTCGAGGGCAAAGTGCCTCGACCCCGTTAGGCATGGTGAAAGTGGTCTGGGAGTCGGTGCGGGCGAGCTCCGGCGAGGTGATGGACGGAGGAGCTTGAACCCCAGCTCCTGTGCGAGCTGGGTTGAATGGAGGGGTGCAGAATGTGCGCGCGAGGAAGGCGAAGGCTATGGTGCAGCCCGATGGTCGAATGGGAGGCGGACGTGATCGGAATCTACGGTGGTCGGCGACGGGGCGAATTGGGGGTAATCTGAAATTCACGAAAAGGAAAGGGAAATGGGTCTACCTGGGTGGAGGAATGGACTGTGGGCAAGCTTGCGAAGCTCTGGGTCCTCGCCTCGAGGAGCGTCGACCTCCGAGGCTCGAGCTCCTGCTCTGGACGGAGCACAGCGGTGGTGACTCGCCGGATCAGTGGTCTGAGCACCCTCAGCCTCGCTGAAACACCTCCGGGGCAAGCTGTCACTCTCGCGCAGAAGGTGGAGGTCACTGGAAGGAGGAACGACAAGCCAAAGATGGGAAATGCAGTGGCGGAGCTCGGACTTTATACTCCTAGGGGTCCGGCTATCGGGAGGTCGGGCGAGCAGCTCAGTGCGCGGATCCCCAAAATCCACCCCGGGCGTGGATCAAGGATGATCAAGCTCAGATTAGAGCCCGGGGTTAACGGATTCAGGAGTCGGATCGAGTGTGCGAAATGTCGAGAAGTCGGGTTGCGGGCACGGATCCGGGACGGGGTGGTCCTGGGGGGGGGGGAGTTGACCGGGGGGTCAACGTCCCCGTGGACCAGTAGAAGCAGGCCACGTGGAAAAGATTTAAAAATTCAATTAAAAATAACAAATGGCTGAATTATTGAAAAGTCAAAACATGAAATATTTTTGTTTTAATTTTTTCTATTTTTTAGTGATTTTTAATTAATTTTTCAAAATAAAGCTAATGTATTTACATAGTAGGGCTATATATAGGTATATATACAATATAGGGTTTTTAGTTTTGATTTTTACTTTGTTATTTTTATACAATTTTATTCTCATTTTATATTTTATTCATTTATATCATAAAATAAGGAATAAAAAGATATTTTTATTTTATTTTTGTTATTTATATACATAGGTGAAATAAATACATATGTACATTTATATACATGGTATATTTACAATAGTATTTTTGATTTTTAATTTTGTTCTTTTTATTTTGTTTTTATTTTTATTTATTTATTTACACCATAAGACATAGAATATGTACAAGATTTTTGGAAATTAATTTTATTTATTTATAAGGATAAATAAATATAAGATGAATGGACTATATACATGGTGACTATGTACATGAGTGATGTTTTTGTTTTCTTTTTAATTTTTCTATTTTTATCTTGGTTTTATATTTATAAATATTTACAAATATTTACAAACCTATTTTAATCTGTTTTTGGGAGGAAAATATTTTTATTTTATTTACATATATATTTACACACATGAGCCCCTATCTCCCTCTACTTTGGCTTTTATGCGGTCAGGCCCATGCTGAGCCCTCCCTTGGGTTAGGTTGCTCAATATTTACTCTAAATATTTCCCTCTTTTTCTTTTTGATCTTTATTCTTTTATTTTTGCACAAAAACATGCTAATTATTACTTTTTACACAATGCATGCTTTTGGTAATTATTTGTATTTACAACTATATACATGCATTTGCAAAGGTTTTTGTAGCTAAAATATAAGAATAAAGAGTGATGAATGAGTATTCATCACCCCCCTATACTTAACTTTGCTAGTCCCTTGGCAAACACTTATTTGAAAAAGAAGTGAAAAAGAAAGGAAGAAAAAGAAAAAGGGAATGTACATGGATCAAGGTTGATTATTAAACTTGCCTTCATTAAATTAAGGTATAAAGCTCGATCAGATTTTTGGATTATTAATGTGTCGGAACCTTATTTGGACTTAAGCTTAAAACTCAACAGCCTCTAAGTTCCACTAATCTATAACCAAGACTCCTCAATGCTCCAGATCAGAACAAGTCATCAATCACAAACCCTGAAGACCATGAATCTTTTCTTGTCCTGTGAATGTGAGGTCTAAGCTCTCCACCTCAGAAATGGTAACTTGACAACCCTCCCCAACAAGGTAACTCTATGACCTCAATCTGGCCACTCTTTCCTCGAGGAGCGGGGTATTCCCTTCTAAGTTCAAGTTCAACCGGCTCAAGAAGAGGAGGAAGAAGAGAATGGGTCAAGGCCAGTGTAGCCATGTACCCTTGGGAGTTTGACCAGTGTAGCCAAGTCTCCCTGCTGCAAGCTACATAAGGTGAATCATGAACTCAAGCTTTGCTTATTGCACTCTATATACATACTCCGGTGGGATTATCATTTTTTATCAGACCCACCACTTTTTTGGAGTTATTTTCTTTTTGCATTTTTTTTCAAGTGCATCTATACAACATATACATGTGCAGCATATATACAAGGAGTTTTTCCTCTTGAGCCAGTAGACTATCCCTCTTTTGAAGCTTTATTGCAACCCACAACTCCGTCGTTAGACCTCATGGCAACTAGACCAAGTTGAGACGCACTTCCTTCACTAAAAGAAGAAGAGAGGTTCCGCCTAGAAGTACTACCCTCATATGCTACCCCAAGTCAAGGAAGACTGCCTCCTCACCACCTCATCCGTAGAGAGCTCGGTGTAAAGTGTTGGTGTCCCAAGTAAAGCCATTGTCTATATGAGTCATGTGTTGTTGTTAAGTGTTCTACTTAGGCTCATTAAGATGACATGTGATCATAGCCTAGTGGACTCAAAGAATTAAGTCACCATGGACCTGAAAAGCCTTAAACCTCAGCCCTATAAGGTTCCTCTTAGAAATTAGGTGGATTAAGATCTTAATCAAGCTCCATTTCTCAATTTGATTCCAGGCTAGTTTAAATGTCAACTATCACCCAGAAAAACTATATACATATGTACAAAAGATGCTATTTACACAAAGTTTACAAACATGCAAAATTTTTGAAAAATGTTTGAAATCATGAATGGATGATGCATGAAGTGCAGGTTTTGCAAAAAGTATTTACACACATTTACACAAGATTTTTGCAAACTTTTGATTTTCAAAACATTTTAGAAAAATTTTGTACTATATACATAATTTTGATAAGAAAATATTTACACAAACTTTACACAAAAGATTTTTGAAAACATTTTTACAAAAATAATTTGTACACTAGCTATTTATGTGCAAATAAAAGAATGTTTATGTATATTAAAAAATTTTAATTTGTGATTTTTAGGGATTTTAGCCATTTTATTTATTGACACACTCACACAAAGTACGAGTTATGGCTAAAGTATATATGAAATATATACACACCCCCCTATACTTAGCTCGAACGATGTCCTCAGAGTCAAGAGCGATGAAGAAGACATAACTCGTACTAGGTATAGGGAAGTGAAAAGGAAGGCTATATACAATGATAAATGAATGAATAGAAAGTCAAGAGGATCTCGGATTCTCCCCCTATACTTAGGCTCAAGTAATCCTAAGTATAGAAGGCTGTACACTAAGGGAGAACCGAGTGGAGAATGTACAGGGTCTACCCCCCCTATACTTAGGGTAAAATATCCCTAAGTATAGGCAGCAAAAATAGGGGTAGAAAGAAACAAAAGAAATACCCGAAGGTCCTGCATCCCCCCTATACTTAGGGTAAAGTGCACCCTAAGTATAGCATAATCAACAGATGAAGAAAGGGATGTGGGACTAAAGAGTGTAGTGATATAGACATCTGGATCTATACAAGGCGGAAGATCAGTGAAACTCAGGCTTGAGATGCCTTAGATGTGAGTCAAAGACCACATCTCACGCAAAATGAATAGGGGCAAGATCAACGACCCGCGGCTCATGATCTAGAAATGGCTTGAGCCGCTGGCCGTTCACTCGAAAGGTACTCTCAGAAGACAACTCGGATATATCAATGCTACCGTTGTCATGTACCTTTCTCACCAAGTAGGGTCCCTTCCACTTGCTCTGTAGCTTCTCTGGAAATAAACGAAGCCTCGCATCAAATAGCCATACTCTCTGTCCAGGCTCAAAATGCTTGTGGCTGATGTGAGAATCATGCCACTCCTTCACTCTCTCCTTATAATGTAGGCTGTTTGAGAAGGCGGTATCTCTCAACTCCTCCAGGGCTGCTAACTCTGCCCTCCTCTGGTCTCCTACACCATCTGGATCCATAAGTATATCGGTAACTGCCCATAGTGACCTGTTCCTCAGCTCAACAGGTAAATGGCACGACTTGCCTTATACGAGGCGAAAGGGAGATGTGCCCAATGGTGTCTTGAAAGATGTCCTATATGCCCACAAGACCGAGTCCAAAAGCTGTGACCAATCCTTTCGGTCAGGGCGGACGACTTTCTGCAATATAGTCTTGATCTCCCTGTTCGACACCTCAGCTAGACCATTCGTCTGTGGATGGTAAGGTATAGCAACACGATGGTCTATACCGAACTCGCTAGCAAGGGCCTTCACCTGCTCGTGATGAAATGCGACCCCCCATCTGAAATCAGAACTCTAGGAACCCCGAACCGCGTGATGATGTGCTTCCTCAAAAATCGGCAAACTGTCCTCGCATCAGTGGCTCGGGCGGGGATAGCCTCAACCCAACAACTAACATAGTCAACAGCCAACAGAATGTACTCAAATCCCTGACTCTTAGGGAATAGACCCATGAAATCGATGCCCCATGCGTCAAAAACCTCACAGAAGTGAATGGGCTGCATCAGCATCATATCACACTGTCCACAAGTGCCCATCCTCTGACAGTCAGTACACCTCTTCACGAACTCATCGGAGTCCTTGAAAAGGGTAGGCCACCACAAGCCGGATTGGAGCACTTTCTGTGCCGTTCTCCTCCCAGAATGATGTCCTCCTGCCTCAAGCTTGTGGCAGTAAGTGAGGATGCTATGGTGCTCCTCCTGAGGAATGCACCGACGCCAGACGCTATTCCCTCCTTCGTGGTAAAGGATGGGATCCTCCCAGTGGTAGGACTTGGCCTTCGCGAGGAAGGTCTCAAGCCTCTGCCTGGGCCAATCTTGTGGGACTTTCCCAGCAACGAGAAAGTTCACAATATCGGCATACCACGGGAGTGAGGCGATAGCAAGGATCGCCTCATCTGGGAAGGTCTCACAAATGGGATCAATCTGCTCAGACTCCTCAGGCTGCTCTATACGGGAGAGGTGATCCGCCACCACATTCTTAACTCCAGGCTTATCCTTGATCTCAATGTCGAACTCCTGGAGTAGAAGGATCCATCTGGTCAGTCTGGCTTTGGCATCCTTCTTTGCCATGAGGTATCGGATGGCGGTGTGATCGGTGTACAAGGTCACTCTAGATCCAATGATATAAGATCAAAACTATCTAGGGCGAACACTACGGCTAGCATCTCCTTCTCTATGACCGTATAATTCCGCTGTGCGGAATCCAATGTGCGGCTAGCGTAGTGGATAGCAAAGGGGACTCCATCCCTCCTCTGTCCCAGCACAGCCCCTACGGCAAAATCGGAGGCATCCGTCATGATCTCGAATGGGAGAGACCAATCGGGCGACTGGAGAACATGAGCCTCAATAACACACTGCTGGAGAGTCGCAAAGGACGAAAGACACTTGTCATCGACAAGGAACTCGGTGTCTTTCGTCAAGAGGTCAGTCAACGGCCGAGCAATCTTGCTGAAATCATGAATAAATCTCCGATAGAAACCAACGTGCCCCAGGAATGACCGTAGCTGCCTCAAATTGGACGGCGGTGCGAGTTTTCTAATGACATCAACCTTGGCCGGATCAACCTCCATGCCCCTGTTGGAGATGATATGGCCAAGCACCGTCCCTTGAGTCACCATGAAGTGACTCTTCTCCCAAGAAAGCACCAAATGGACCTCTATACATCGCTGGAGTACTCGATCTAGGCAGTCAAGACAGGAGTTGAATCCGTCGCCATAGACCGAGAAATCGTCCATGAAGACCTCCAAACACTCCCCTACCATGTCCGGAAAAGATGACAGCATGCATATCTGGAAATGTCGCAGGGGCATTGCATAGCCCAAATGGCATGCGTCGGAAGGCGTATGTGCCGAAGGGACAGGTAAAGGTGGTCTTCTCCTGATCCTCAGGAGCGATGGCCACCTGGTTGTAGCCCGAGTACCCATCCAGGAAACAGTAATGACTCTTCCCTGCCAGTCTCTCAATGATCTGGTCAATAAAAGGCAGGGGAATTGATCCTTCTTGGTGGCCTGGTTGAGTCTCCTGTAGTCAACACAGACCCGCCAAGAGGTGGGTACTCGTGTAGCAATCTCCTCTCCCGACTCACTGATCACAGTCGTGATGCCCATCTTCTTGGGCACCACATGCAAGGGGCTGACCCACTTGGAGTCAGAAATGGGATAAATAAAATCTGCGCTCCACCATTTTGAAATTTCCTTCATGACGACCTCTCTCAGCTTGGAGTTCAGCCACCGCTGGAACTCACGCGACGGCTTTGCCCCCTCCTCGAGATAAATATGGTGAGAGCACAACGCTGGACTAATCCCATGGAGATCTGCTACGCTCCATCTGATTGCCTTGCGGTTCTTTTCAAGAACCCCCATCAAACGAGATTCTTGCTCTCCAGTCAGATCGACGGAGATGATGACTGGGTACATCTCAGGCTCGCCCGCAAGGAATCGATACTTCAGCGAAGTAGGGAGCGGCTTCAGCTCTGGACAGCTGGGTGCTGGCAAATCTGGCTTCGGAAGAAGATGCGTGTATGCTGCCAAGTCTGCCTGGGAGAATGAAAACGAACTCTCGCAAACTAGATCTGGAGAAGGCTGCTCAACTGAACTGACTCTGATCTGCTCTGCAATCTACCTCCTCCTCAGCTGTAGTCTCTGTGGGACTCAGGTCTGGCATCTGATCCTTGTAATCTGCCCAATCAGACTCTGAATCCGAGGGATCTGCATCAAACAAGGTGGCATCAGTACCACCATCACACAAGGTGGCCTCAGTACCACCATCACTAGAAATCGTGTCGCGGTCAAGAACTGGCTCTGCTGCCACTGAAATATCCTGGACCAGGGCTGTGCTCTCTAAGCTCTCCTCTGCTATCAACTCGGCATCAGCGGTGTCTGGAAATGAGAGGATGGCCTGTGCTGCAGGGTCTGCCATGCTACCTCATCATCTGTGATCACAAAATCACAGTCCTGGTGGATGTCTAGCCCGGAATCTGTCAGCTGCTCTGTATCTGTGCTGGTCTCTGAGCATGCTCTGTCTCTGGCTCTGTAGTCCTCGACCGTCTCTATTTGTACACTCTCGCCCTCGACGCGAAAGTATACCTTCCCGCTATCATGGTCAGTCACCGCCTTGGCTGTGGCCAAGAACGGACGACCGAGAATGATGGGGGTATCGGCCACTGAATCAGGGATCTCCATGTCCAACACTACGAAGTCCACGGGGAATTGCAGACCCTGAATAGTGACGATAACGTCTCGCAACAACCCCTTCAGCCTCTTGATAGATCGATCAACGAGCTGAAGGACTGTCCTGCTCTGTCTAAGAGTGCCCAACTCGAAGCGGTCGAGAAGGGCTGCCGGAAGGAGGTTGATAGGCGATACCGCTATCCAATAAAGTCCGGTCGAACCTCTGCTCTCTAATGTGACATCTGACATATGGGGCTCCTGAATCTGGCCTCTTGGCCGGCAGGCGGTTCTGGATCGCGAAACACATGGCTTTCGTCAGCACATGAATCTCTGAATGGTGATTCCTCCTCCTCCTCCTCCTGACTGTAGTCCTATCTCTCCAAAGAACGCTGAAGAAGGGGGATGTGCTGCAAAGCCTCCTGAAGGGTCAGCTGTATATGGAATCAGTCAGTCATGCTCTGCCTGAACTCCTCCCGCTCTCTCTTTTTTGGATCTTTTTCTTTTTTATTCCCCTTCCCCATCAGAAGGGCTCTAGGGAAGGGGATCACAGGGTCCTTCTCAGATGAAGGACTAGGAATAGGTCTAGACGGCTCGACGGCCGGATCCACACATACATCAAGCACCACAGTGGGACCAGAATAAACTAAACCTTTTCCTTTATTCACAACATGGTTCCGAGCTACATCAGTGGAAGGAAAAACAACAGCTCTCTCTATATGAACACCGGTGGCCTCAGTACCACCACGGGCTGGCTCTGCTAGACGACTCGCGACCTCAGTACCGCGCTCTGGTTCGGCATCTCGGGTGGCGTCAGTACCACCTCCTCGAACTGGTGAAACGGCAGCCTCAGTACCGCCAGTGGGATCAGCATCCTTGGCGGCATCAGTACCACCGTCATCCTCATGAGCGACCTCAGTACCGCTCTCCTCCTCCTCATCTGGCACCCTGGATGTATCCTCATGATGTCACTCAGCTGAGGCGCCGCCTGCTGGTGCCCTACCGCTCCTAAGTGTGACAAAATCAGCATCAAAAAGATCTGAAGACATATCATCAAATGGATCACTAGGAGTGGCATGCTCAGTGGAAGCTACCTGCTTAGACTTCCGCTTCAGGCTGTTGGGATTCGGCTCTATCTGGGCAGGAATGGCGGCCTTCCCTCTCACAATATCCCGCATCTCCTGGCGGAACTCGTCCATCTCCCGTCTGAAAGTAGCCTGCTGGTCCGTGAGGAGGCGGGCTATGTCGTCCAAGGCGGGGTTCTCGTATGGTGGACCATGGGAGCCCGACGGGTAGCCTCTCTGGTAATGAGGCTGCTGGAACTGGTGCTGTTGTTGCTGAGAGGGGTAAGAGGAAGGGTGCTGCTGCTGGTGTGGCTGGTGAGGCTGCTCTCGCCTCCAAGACTGACCCCGCTGATAGGGACGAGGAACGAAGGATGACTGCTGCTGTGACTGATAGGCTGGGGGCTGCTGCTGCTGGTGATCTCTCTGCTGGCTGTACTGCCCTCCCTGACCGGATGACTGCTGCTGGGGCTGGGTACCTCCACTCCCCCACATGAATCCGGGATGGTCTCATCGGATCCCAGGCTGAGGACGGTCATACCAAATCCCGTTGACATCCATCAACGGCTCTGCATCGTACTGGGTTGGCGGGAGTACTACTAGAGGCTGATCCGGCTGGTATACCACCATCTGCATGTTTGGAGATGGTGGTGACTGGTAAAAGGGCTGCTGCTGCTGGTACGGCTCCGCCTGTACAAGGTGAACCTGTCTAGGCTGCTGGTGTGAGCTGGAGCGCTGGGACGAGCTGCTGCTGCCGCCGGTATCGCCTCGCGACTGAAGACGGGGCTGTGAAGCCGTCTGTGCCTCCTGGAGACACATGAGCTGGGTCTTCATGTCGCTCAGAGTCTGTGCCATCCGCTCCATCTGAGTGATGCCCTGGCACTGCTTCTTCTCAATCAGCTCCATCCGATCCAACTTCTCACTGATGATACCCATATCCGCAGCGGATGACTCTGCCCGTGCTGCTGCTACTGCGGATGAACTGGATGGACCGGCGTCGACTGTGCTATCCTCTGGTACTGCACGGGTCCTGGCTGCTGCTGGAGTCTCCCTGAGTGTATAACCTGGTCTGGGACATCACCATATAGTTCTCGGCCATCTCCTCGTAGATGGCCCAGACCTGGTCGTGATCCTTGGCGAAGTAAGACCCGTCACAAGAAGCATTCACCAAGCCCTGGAGCTCTGGTGTCAGCCCGCTGAAGAAGCTCTGCACAAGGTTGGTCTTTGAAATGTCATGGTGCGGGCATCGGTCAGTCAGCTCATGAAACCTCTCCCATGCCTCATGGAATTGCTCGTTGGGGAGCATGGAGAAGTTGCTGATGAGTGCTCTCGCTGCATTGGTCCGCCTGAGTGGATAGTACTTGTTCAAGTACTCAGTGCGGAGCTTCTCCCAGGTGTAAACAAACTTTCCCAAGTGCTTCAGCCAGGTGGCTGCACTGTCGGCCAAGGAAAAGGGGAAGGCAATCATACGAATCGTATCCTGGTCCACCTGACGGTCGTGGACAGTACTGCAGATCATGAGAAACTCCTGGAGGTTAAGATGGGGCTCCTCAGTAGCGAGTCCGTGGAAGCGGGGGAGTAACTGCAATGTGTTCGGGGGGAACTTGAAGTCCCCCACGATAGCTGGAAGTATGACCCAGTGATGCGTCAATGTCGATCCGGGGTTGTGTAACTCCTGCATCGGTCTCGGTGGTCCTCCTGCCACGGCTGCTGCTGCGGCTGCTGCATCAGCATCATCCGGGATCCTCGGCCCGTCTCTCCTCTGCTCTCGCTCTACTCTCTCTGCTCGCATCTGCTCCATCTCTCTCCTCATGTCGAGCATGAATGCTCCATGATCCCTCAACTGCTGCTGAACGATCTCTAAGGAGGCGATCAGGGTGGAGTTGATCGCGCCCTGGTCCAATACGAAATGCTCAGGCTGTGGACCTCGGGAGCGATCCTCGGAACTGCCGGCCATGGCGTCTGCAAAATCAAATGAGCCAAACTCAGGTGCTGTCAAGTCTGCTAATCTCTCCTCTGGCTCATGTCTCTCAGAACCGAAAGAAAGGGGGTCGAGGGGGAATATGGCGGAATCATACTCGGGCTCGGAGAATTGGTCTCGGCTGTCGCGGGCCAACCTAAATGAACGGGTAGACGTGCCCGAAAGCGGTGCAGCCAGAGGCTGCCTAAGAGAGCGTCTACCCATCATCGTGATCTGACGAGTAAGGCGGATGAGATCTGGAGAAACTATGATCGGCAACCAAACCCTCTGTTCACCAACGCAACGCGAGCTGAAGACCGTAAAGGCTTGGTCAAATTATCTTGTCAAATTTTATTAGGTGAACAAACAATCTATCAGAGCGCTTACATGACCTGTTGGGATACCCGATGCTACCCCAACCGACTAGCCCGCACGGAAGAGTCGGTAATCAGTCGGGATTAGCACCGGAGGGCTCTACCTAGTGTGCGGGTCACTCTCTCGCGCAATCAAACCAAATAATGAGGGGGTTGCTCTCCCAAGACAAACTTTTTCATTCAAGTGTCTTTTAGGGTCAATAGTTTAAACAATCCCAATTTTATGGTTTTTCTTTTTAATATTTTTTTCAATAAAAACAAAGGCCTAACGAATTTTTCGGTTCTCCTGGTTATTTAGTCAAAAACAAGGGGGAGAAGATGAAAAAGCCGATGCGTGATAAAATCAATGATGCATGCAGAGATAGAAATGCGTACCTTCCTCCAGCACTCTACATGCAAGTGATCTGCGCAGAAATGTAAAGACAGAAAATAAACTACCTATATGGCGCAACGGTGAAAACCGAGTCCTAAACAAGCAAGTCTACTCGAAGCACCGTCTAACTGGTCACCGATCCTCCAAGCCAAAGGTCCGGTCTCGGTCTACCCCTCCTCCTCCCGACACATCGGGTTCAGGAGCAGCGCTTGGCAGGTCCGGCTACGACACGTAGGCTACGAAGGGGATGAGTCAGTTATTTTTATTAATCAATTATTAGTAGGTCCAATTAATCGCACTATAGGAATATGCAAGCAATTAGGTGTGGGGATCCTACTAATTACGACACAGTCAAGCAGAAAATCCTAAGTCTAGGGGCTCGATAAAAACCGCTGAAAACCGTAAAAGGCAGCGAAGAAAACAAAAGCCGCGAGAAAAACCGCGAAAAACCTAAGGGTCCCCCGAGCACACCGGTGCTCGGCGAAACAGACCCGCTAGATAGTTCAAGCAAAGTCCAAGTCCAAGAGTCCGTCCCTGTATTATTACAATAATAATCAAATGAATAATAAAAAATCTAAACTAATCCTACTCTAATCCTCTCCCACTCAGTCTCTCCCTCACGCTCTCCTGCGGCTCCGCGCAGAAGGGAGCCGCCTCTGAGTCTCGCGGTTGCGTCGGCTTCTCGAAATCAACCTCCTCGGTCCTCGGGCCCTCGCAAGAAAGCAACAGAGTGGTCAAACCAATAAAAATAATCAAATAATATCAAGAAAATAAAATAAGGTATATGTGCAAAAATGCCAAATAAAATAAACACTCAAAATAAAGCAAAAACAAAAATAAGAGAAAATAAAGCAAAACAAAATAAAACAAAAATAAAAGAAAGACAAAAAGCCGCGAAAAACCGCGAACTCAGAAAGAGCCGCGAAAAGCCGCGAAAAAGAAAATAAAGTAAAAAAATAAAAACTACTAAGCCGTGCTCCCCGGCAACGGCGCCATTCTGATAATCGACCTGATAATCAGGTAAATGGTCGTTGCGACCCAAGCAATCAGGCTTGATCAATCAAGAAAAAGAGACCACCAATAGAAGATAAAATCAAATCGAAATCAATAGCGGTCTTGCTATTATTTTAACCTAGTATAGCGACCAGGGTCGATCACAAGGAGCACGAAATGACCTCACGGCCTATGAAGTAGTCAAAAAGAAAACTAAAGAAAAGAAACAGGTATTTTTGGTGGTTTTTAATTCTTTTTATATTTTTTTGGATTTTTAATTAATCAAGAAACTAAAGAAAACAAGAAAACCAAGCAATTCAACTATTTGTTTAATGCACTAAAAATCAACCAAAAATTCAAATAAAAATGTTTTTGTGTATTTTATAATTTTTACTATTTTTAGTGAATTTTTGGGTTTTTTGTGATGTTTATTTAATTTTCCAAAAATGAAACAATGCAAAAAGATAAAAACAATGTCAGCCAAGCTTAAGGGATTTAGATAAAATATCTAAAAACACCCAAAAAGCCTAGAGGTAATTTTCCTGTATAGTAAACACTACAAAGAAAATTTAGCCACTGGATTTATGATTTTTGGGTTTTTAAATTATTTATTAGAATTTTTAGGTGTTTTTCAATTTTTTGAGTTTTATATAATAAAAAATAGCCAAAATTGGCTAGAAAATCAAGCAAGCCAAAACAAAGAGTAGGTAATTTTTTTGTAATTTTTAGATAGGTTTTAGTATTTTTTTGTGAATTTTAAACTCAAACAATAACGAAAATTGATGTTTTTGAATTTTTGAAAATATCAAAACAAAACAAAAATGTCTCCAAAAATTCCAGAAAAATTTACACTATGGTAGGAGCCATGTATCCAATTTTCATTGGATTTGGAGTAGATTTGCTATTTTATTCAAAAATAGAAAGTAAGTACTGTGCACAGGGACCTGAGTGCAAATACCAAGAGTTCTGGGGGGTCCGGTGCAAATACCCAGGAGAACACGCGCGTCGCGCGTGCCTGAGGCACTCAGGGACCTAAATGCAAGGAAAACAAGTTCCGGGGGCTATTTGGTAATAGGTACCAAAAGTCCGAGGGCTTGTTTGCAATTTACCCAATAAAAAGCGCACATGCACAATTAATTCATGCACAGGGGTATAAATGCAATAATCCAAAAGTATTCATTCATTCCATAACCTACCAGAACTACAGGGAATAAAGTGCAAATAGCCCAGAAAACCACGTGTTGAAGCACGTGCTACACCATACACAGGGTCATAAATGCGAACGAAATAAAGTGCGGGGTTTACAGTGCAATTGTACCAAAAACTAAACAACTAAGCTATATATTTACAAGACTAAATGCTAAATAAAATAAAAAGGAGGGCCTAAGGGTAAATTACCCTTTATTAATGGAGACGGCTGGATGGGCGCCACGTGGTGAAGGGACGACTGAGATGCGGGTGGCGCCCAACGAAGGAGTCCTCGTCCTGATCGAGCGGTCCAGGTGCAGCCACGTGGAAGATCGAGTGGCTCTGAAGCAGCGTGGGTAGGCGCCTCTGATCGGACGGTATGGATCGCCTCTCCAAAGATCTGACGGTGACGGGACCTCCTCAGATGGACGGCCGAGATGGGAACTGGAGGTCGAAGGCGATCGGACGACGGAGGAGGATGCTGGACGAAATGGGCGCCGACGAACTTCGCCGGGCTCGTGGCGGCGCTGGTGTCCTCCTGGAAGCTCGCTGAAGATCGGAGATGGTGCGTGGGAGGCTTCCGCGTCGAGTGGTGCCCTCCGATGATCCAACCGAGCCCTGGAGAGCTCCGGCGAGGTCGGCGGAGGTGGAGCTACTGGACCGAATGGTCCAAGCCCTCAGATGGGCTTGGATGACCCTGCAAAATGCACCAGAAAGCTCGCAGGTCGAGGGCAAAGTGCCTCGACCCCGTTAGGCGTGGTGAAAGTGGTCTGGGAGTCGGTGCGGACGAGCTCCGACGAGGTGATGGACGGAGGAGCTCGAACCCCAGCTCCTGTATGAGCTGGGTTGAATGGAGGGGTGCAGAATGTGCGCGGGAGGAAGGCGAAGGCTATGGTGCAGCCCGATGGTCGAATGGGAGGCGGACGTGATCGGAATCTACGGTGGTCGGCGACGGGGCGAATTGGGGGTAATCTGAAATTCGCGAAAAGGAAAGGGAAATGGGTCTATCTGGGTGGAGGAATGGACTGTGGGCGAGCTTGCGAAGCTCTGGGTCCTCGCCTCGAGGAGCGTCGACCTCCGAGGCTCGAGCTCCTGATCTGGGCGGAGCACAGCGGTGGTGACTCGCCGGATCAGTGGTCTAAGCGCCCTCAGCCTCGCTGCAACACCTTCGGGGCAAGCTGTCACTCTCGCGCAGAAGGTGGAGGTCACTGGAAGGAGGAACGACAAGCCAAAGATGGGAAATGGAGCGGCGGAGCTCGGACTTTATACTCCTAGGGGTCCGGCTATCGGGAGGTCGGGCGAGCAGCTCAGTGCGCGGATCCCCAAAATCCACCCCGGGCGTGGATCAGGGATGATCAAGCTCGGATTAGAGCCCGGTGTTAACAGATTCAGGAGTCGGATCGAGTGTGCAAAATGTCGAGAAGTCGGGTTGCGGGCACGGATCCGGGACGGGGTGGTCCTGGGGGGGGGAGTTGACCGGGGGGTCAACGTCCCCGTGGTCCAGTAGAAGCATGCCACATGGAAAAGATTTAAAAATTCAATTAAAAATAACAAATGGCCGAATTATTGAAAAGTCAAAACATGAAATATTTTTGTTTTAATTTTTTCTATTTTTAGTGATTTTTAATTAATTTTTCAAAATAAAGATAATGTATTTACATAGTAGGGCTATATATAGGTATATATACAATATAGGGTTTTTAATTTTGATTTTTAATTTGTTATTTTTATACAATTTTATTCCCATTTTATATTTTATTCATTTATATCATAAAATAAGGAATAAAAAGATATTTTTATTTATTTTTATTATTTATATACATAGGTGAAATAAATACACATGTACATTTATATACATGGTATATTTACAATAGTATTTTTGATTTTTAATTTTGTTCTTTTTATTTTGTTTTTATTTTAATTTATTTATTTACACCATAAGACATAGAATATGTACAAGATTTTTGGAAATTAATTTTATTTATTTATAAGGCTAAATAAATATAAGTTGAATGGACTATATACATGGTGACTATGTACATGAGTGATGTTTTTGTTTTCTTTTTAATTTTTCTATTTTTATCTTGGTTTTATATTTATAAATATTTACAAACCTATTTTAATCTGTTTTTGGGAGGAAAATATTTTTATTTTATTTACATATATATTTACACACATGAGCCCCTATCTCCCTCTACTTTGGCTTTTATGCGGTCAGGCCCATGCTGAGCCCTCCCTTGGGTTAGGTTGCTCAATATTTATTCTAAATATTTCCCTCTTTTTCTTTTTGATCTTTATTCTTTTATTTTTGCACAAAAACATGCTAATTATTACTTTTTACACAATGCATGCTTTTGGTAATTATTTGTATTTACAACTATATACATGCATTTGCAAAGGTTTTTGTAGCTAAAATATAAGAATAAAGAGTGATGAATGAGTATTCATCACCCGTTGATGGATGTCAACGGGATTTGGTATGACCGACCCCAGCCCGATATCCGACGAGACCATCCCGGATTCCGTCGGTCAGCCGGAGGTGCCAGTTCCCGGCAGCAGCCTCCAGTTCAGGGTGGCCAGTACGACCATCAACGAGAGCACCAGCATCCCCATCCCCCAGTACACCACCAGCAGCAGTCATCCCAGCCCCATCACCAACAGTATGGTCCTCATCCCTATCAGCAGGAACAATCTTGGAGGCGAGAGCAGCCTCAGTCGCAGTATCATCCCCAGCAGTACCCCTCTCACCTGCACCAGTCATAGCAGCAGCCTCACTACCAGCGAGGCCACCCGTCAGGTTCTCATGGGCCGCCCTATGAGAACCATGCCCTAGACGATCTAGCCCGCCTCATGACAGAGCAGCAGACTACATTCAGACGGGAGATGGATGAGTTCCACCAGGAGATGCGAGAGATCGTGAGAGGGAAGGCCGCCATACCTTCCCAGAGTGAGCCGAACCTGAACAACCTGAAGAGGAAATCTGAGCAGGTAGATTTCACAGAGTATGCCACTCTGAGTGATTCTTTTGGTGATATGTCTGCATATCTATTTGATACTGACTTTGTCACACTTAGGAGCGGTAGGATGCTAGCAGGCGGCGCCTCGTCTGAGCGACGTCCCCAGGCCACTTCCAGAGCGTCAGGCGTGGAGGAGCGCGGTACTGATGCCGCGAGAGATGATGACGGTGGTGCTGATGCCACCATGGATGCTGATCCCACCGACGGTACTGAGGTCGTCTCTTCACCAGATGGAGGAGGTGGTACTGATGCCACCATAGTTACCGAGCTAGAGTGCGGTGCTGATGCCATGAGTCGACCTGCCAAGGGTGGTGCTGAGGCCACCGTTTCTACTTTTGCTAGTCCTGTAGTCTTTCCATCTATACATGTATCTCAAGACACTTCGTGAAATAAATGAAAGGGTTTATTTTATTCTGATCCACCTGTGGTGCATGATGATGTATGTGTGGATTCTGCCGTGCTTGAGCAGCCTAGATCCTCTCCTAGTCCTTCATCTGAGAAGGACCCTGTTGTCCCCTTCCCTAGAGCACTCCATTTGGGTAAGGGGCAGAAAAAAGAAAATCAGAAAAAGAACCAGTAGGTAGAGTTTTGCCAGCAGATGATCGATCGATTTCATATACAGCTGACTCTCCAGGAGGCCTTGGAGCACATCTCTCTACTCCAGAGATCACTCAGAGATAGGACCACCGTTAGGAGGAAGAGGAGGAACCATCAGTCTGAGATCCATGTGCTCACTCGTGACACGTGTTTCGCGATTCAGAACCGTCTGCCGGCCAAGAGGCCAGATTCAGGAGCCCCATATGTCAGATGCCATATCCATGAGCAGAGGTTCGACCGCACTATATTAGACAACAGTTCTTCGATCAACCTACTTCCGACAGCCCTTCTCGATCGATTCGAGTTGGACACTCTAAGATAGAGCAGGACAATCCTTCAGTTTGCTGATCGATCTGTCAAGAGGCCGAAGGGGTTGCTGAGGGACGTTGTCGTCACGATTCAGGGCCTGCAGTTCCCCGTGGACTTTGTTGTGTTGGACATGGAGATCCCTGAGTCTGTGACCGATACCCCCATCATTCTAGGTCGCCCGTTCTTGGCCACAGCCAAGACGGTGACCGATCATGATAGAGGGAAGGTATACTTTCGCGTTGAGGGCGAGAGTGTACAAATAGAGACGGTCGAGGACATCAGAGCCTGAGATTCAACGTGCTCAGAGCAGACCACAGATTCAGAGCAGATGATAGAATCAGGGCGAGACATCCACCAGGACTGCGATTTTGTGATCACAGATGACGAGGCAGTTTGGGAAGATCTAGTCGCACAGGGCATCCTCTCACCTTCAGAGTTTGCTGATGCAGAGACACCAGCAGAGGAGAGCTTGGAGAGCGCATTCCTGGTCCAGGATACCTTTCAGGCAGCAGAGCCGGTTCCTGACCGCGAGACAGAGTTTTTTTGTGAGTCTGATATAGATCCCTCGGAGTCAGATGTTGATTGGGCAGAGTTTGATGATTTTATACCATGTCTGACTTCCACTGAGCCTGCAGCTAGGGAGGAGGTGATGCCATGCAGAGTAGAGACAATCCAGTAGAGCAGCCTTCTCCAGATACTGATTGTGAGTGAGAGTTTCCGTTCTCCCATGCAGATTTGGCAGCATTCACTGAGAGCTTTCAAAAGCCAGATCCGTCAGCACCTACTTATCCAGAGCTGAAGCCGCTTCCTGGGTCGCTGAAGTATAGGTTCCTTGCGGGTGAGCATGAGATGTACCCAGTCATTATCTCTGCCGATTTGTCTGGAGAGCAGGAATCCCGTCTGATGGGGGTTATTGAAAAGAACTGCAAGGCGATTGGATGTAGCGTAGCCGATCTCCAGGGGATAAGTCCGGCCCTGTGCTCCCACCATATCTATCTCGAGGATGAGGCAAAGCCGTCGCGTGAGTTCCAGCGACGGCTGAACCCGAATCTGAGAGAGGTTGTCATGAAGGATATTTCGAAATGGTGGAGCGCCGATTTTATCTACCCCATCTCCGACTCCAAGTGGATCAGTCCGTTGCATGTGGTGCCCAAGAAGATGGGCATCACTACAGTTGTCAGCGAGTCTGAAGAGGAGATTGCTACTCGGGTACCCACTTCTTGGAGGGTCTGCGTGGATTACAGACGACTCAACCAGGCCACCAAGAAGGATCATTTCCCCCTGCCCTTTATTGATCAGATCATTGAGAGACTGGCAGGGAAGAGCTACTACTACTTCTTGGATGGGTACTCCGGATACAATCAGGTGGCCATCGTGCCCGAGGACCAGGACAAGACCACCTTCACCTGTCCCTTTGGGACTTATGCCTTTAGACGCATGCCATTTGGGCTATGCAACGCCCCTACGAATTTTCAGAGATGCATGCTGTCTATATTTTCGGACATGGTGGGGGAGTGCTTGGAGGTCTTCATGGATGATTTCTCGGTCTACGGTGACGGATTCGACTCCTGTCTTGACTGCCTAGATCGAGTACTTCAGCGATGCATTGAGGTTCATCTTGTGTTGTCTTGGGAGAAGAGTCACTTCATGGTGACTTAGGGGACGGTGCTTGGCAATATCATCTCCAACAGGGGGCATGGAGGTTGATTCGGCCAATGTGGATGTCATTAGAAAACTCGCACCACCGTCCAACCTGCGGCAGTTACGGTCTTTTCTGGGGCACATCGGTTTTTACCGGCGCTTCATTCATGATTTCAGTAGGATTTCCTGACCGTTGACTGATCCGCTGATGAAAGACACCGAGTTCCTTATCGATGACAAGTGTCTTTTGTCGTTTGAGACTCTTAAGAGATGTGTTGTAGAGGCTCCTGTTCTCCAGCCGCCTGATTTGTCTCTCCCATTCGAGATCATGACGGATGCCTACGACTTTGCCATAGGGGCCGTGCTGGGACAGAGGAGGGATGGAGTCCCATTTTCTATTTACTACAGTAGCCGTACATTGGATGCCGCACAGCGGAACTACACTGTCACTGAGAAGGAGATGCTAGCCGTGGTTTTTGCCCTAGATAAGTTCAGATCTTACATCATTGGATCTAGAGTGACCATCTATACTGATCATACCGCCATCAGGTACCTCATGGCAAAGAAGGATGCCAAAGCCAGATTGACCAGATGGATCCTTCTACTCCAGGAGTTTGACATAGAGATTAAGGATAAGCCTGGAGTCAAGAATGTGGTGACAGATCATCTCTCCCGATTAGAGCATCTTGAGGATTCTGAGCAGATTGAGCCTATTTGTGAGACCTTCCCAGATGAGGCAATCCTTGCTATCGTCTCTCTCTCTCTCGTGGTACGCCGATATTGTGAACTTTCTTGTTGCTGAGAAAGTTCCACAAGATTGGCCCAGGCAGAGACTTGAGACCTTCCTAGCGAAGGCCAAGTTACTCTGATGAGTTTGTGAAGAGGTGTACTGACTGTCAGAGGATGGGCACTTGTGGACAGCGTGATATGATGCCGATGCAGCCCATTCACTTCTGTGAGGTTTTTGACACATGGGGCATCGATTTGATGGGTCCATTCCCTAGGAGTCAGGGATTCGAGTACATTCTGTTGGCCGTAGATTATGTTAGTCATTGGGTTGAGGCCATCCCCGCCCAAACCGCAGATGCTAGGACTGTTTGTCGATTTTTGAGGAAGCATATCATTTCACGGTTCGGGGTACCTCGAGTGTTGATATTTGACGGGGGGTCTCATTTCGTCAATGACAAGGTAAAGGCCCTTGCTAGCGAGTTCGGCATAGACCATCGAGTTGCCACTCCATACCACCCTCAAACGAATGGTGTTGCTGGTGTCGAATAGGGAGATCAAGACTATATTGTAGAAGTCTTCCGCCCTGACCGAAAGGATTGGTCACAGCTTTTGGACTCGGTCTTGTGGGCATATAGGACGTCTTTCAAGACTCCTTTGGGTACATCTCCCTTTCACCTCGTTTATGGCAAGCCATGCCATTTACCTGTTGAGTTGAGACATAGGTCACTTTGGGTTGTCATTGATATACTTTTGGATCCAGAGAGTGTAGGAGATCAAAGGAGGGCCGAGTTAGCAGCCTTGGAGGAGCTTCGTGATACCGCCTTTTCAAACATTCTACATTATAAGGAGAGAGTAAAGGAGTTGCATGATTCTCATATCAGCCACAAGCATTTTGAGCCTGGACAGAGAGTATGGCTGTTTGATGCTAGGCTTCATCTATTTCCAGGGAAGCTACAGAGCAAATGGAAGGGACCGTATTTGGTGAGAAAGGTACACGACAATGGGAGTATCGACATATCTGAGTTGTCTTCTGAGAGTACCTTTCGAGTGAACGGCCATCGGCTCAAGCCATATCTAGATCATGAGCCGCGGGTCGTTGATGTCGCCCCGATTCACTTTGCGTGAGTGATAACGCTCCCGCACCCTATGTTAATTCGGTCAAATTAATGTCCAAATTAATATTAATCGTTCGTTGCAGTCGGATACGAGAGGGTAGTCAAAAACCACTTAAATTAGATTTGAGTTAATTTCAAGCGGTAATTTTTTTACTTGGTAGTGTCCAAGGTCGAACTCAGGGAGGCATCTGTCTCCTTAGGTGAATTCTAAGCAAAGTTCTGAGTTTCGATTTTCAAAGGGGATTTTTTTAAGTCTTTTTCGATTTTTTATGCAAACACATGCAAAAATCCAGCCAATTTGAAGTTAAATCAGAAATATGATCAAATTGATTCCAAAAATTATGAAACTTGGCCAAATTATGAATTATGGTAAAATTAAGCTACACTAATTTTTTTACAATTTTCTGATGCACGGATAATAAAAAATGCAGATGTTAGTGAAAATGGCTAAACCAATTTTAATAATTACCAAACAATGATATTTTTCAGAAACAAAATTAATGCAAATAGATCTAATTAAGAGCTATCCAAATCAACTTTAATTTCCTTAAAATACTTCACGGTTAATTAATTAAAAATTGATTAAGGTTTTCACTAAATGATTTGTCTAGGACAAACTGTATGTGCAAATGATGTGAATTTTGGATATGTTGTAGCATAAAATTAGATCTACCAAAGGTGATTTTTCAGAGATTTTTCGATAAGCAGAGAATGCGCAGTAAATTAAACAATCAAATTGGGTAAATTATTGCAATTTTTCATGCAAATGACATGCAAAAATTATGAAAAATTTATTGAAAGTTAAATATGATGGAATGAAGCTACACTAATATTTTTAGAATTTTCTGACACTTTTTGATTTTTTATGAATATTTTACTGAAAATAGAGCGACTACGGGTATTTAATTCCTAATTAATCCACGAACTAAATTTATCCAGAAATTGATTTATCTCAAATAGATATTTTAATGAAGAATCCATGAGAGTTGAAATTTCTCAAAAATGTTATTCGTGGAATAAACTAAAAATCAACTACTGAAATCACTCTAACATTTATTTTATGCAATCGACAATTCCAATTTTGATGAAACTTGGACAGTAATTAAAGCACAATGTGAGGCATCATCTACAATTTTTTCGCAATTTTTAGAGCAATAAATATGGCTGTGCAAATTTCAGAGCTCAAATGGGTAAAATATCACTCAATTTCAATCTCTGATTTTTAATAAATAATCCAATAGCCACAAAAATACAATTAAATAGCCGAAATGTTCAAAATTAATCAATCAACAACATGCTATTTTCGTATTAAAAATTGATGCAAAAAGAATATCCAAATTAACATTCAAACGCAGGGGTGTCAATGAAATACAGAATTAAATGAAATGAACTGAAATATGGACTGTTTTGCAAATAAATAAACTTAGAATGAAAAAGATGCAAAGTTCACAAAAATAAAATAAAAGACAAAATGGACCTCTTCTTTTTCTCTTCTCCTCGCTAGGGTTCAAGGACGCAGAGGCACTTGGACGGCGGCCACGCGAGGAGGCGGGGCGGAGCGCGGGGCTGCCCGGCGTAGGACTCGCTGGCGGCGCGAGCACGGCGGCGCGAGGAGGCGGCTTGGCGCGCGGGGTGCTGCACAGCCGCGCGGGGGGGGGGGGGGGGACTGGAGGGCGCCGCCGGGCCGGCTACGGCGCGGTGGAGGGAGCCGAGCGATGCGCTGGGCGCGCGCGCGGAGCTCGGCCGCACTGGGGCGTGGAGCTGGAGGAGAACGGCTGCACCTGGAGCGCGGCCAACGGCGGGAGGGCTCGCGCGGTTGCAGACGGTCGGGGACTGGTGCGTGGCGGCGGTGCTGTGACGGAGGGGCGGAGGCCGCGCGCACGGAGGCTGGCGGAGCAGAGTGCCGCCGCGGCTGGGCGGAGGTGGACTGCGGACGACGTCGACGGCGCTCCTGGTGGTTGCCGTCGGCGTGGAGGGGCGGAGCGCTCTAGGTGGCCGTGTACGGGGGCTGAAGGGCGGAGGTCAGGCCCCACGACGCGCCTGGGGAGGTCCTGGATGTGCGCGCACGTGCGTGGCGGAGGCGTCAGCCGGCAGGAGGGCGGCGTCGATGGCGGCAGCGAGGGCAGGGCGCCTGGCGTGATGCAGGTGTGCGGCGGTGGGGACGGCCGTGGGCGATCGACCAGAAGCTCCTGTTTTATTTTCTTTGTATTTTTTTTGCAAATTTTTTATAATTTTGTGAGCAGGGAATGAAAATGAATGAAAATGCAATGGATGAGGGTGTGTGATTTTTTTGTAATGATTTGTGTGGTAAAAAAATGAGATGAGCAAGATGATTATGTGGTGATGGATAAAAAAATGGAGTGGTTTTTATGTGAATGTGATGATGATAGTGGTGGTGATGGTTAATGATGTTTTTGATAGAAATGATTGTGATTAAGAACAATTAGAAGAAAATATGTTAGATAAAAAAATGTAGAAGATAGAGATAGAGAAATTACCTGTGAGAATCGCCGAATTTTTGGAGCTGCAGTGTGCGGCTTCCGTCGTGGCCTCAAGAAGGATGGCGGAATCCTTCGAAGCTGAGCGAGTTCGATGGGAATCTCGCGACGCGGCAATGGTGATGCCGCGGATCTCGCCTGCAGGTCGTCGTCGCTCAACGTCTAAGGGGGAGCTGTCACCTCTCAACTTAAAACGGGGCTCGAACCTCT
The DNA here is from genome assembly GCA_037367405.1 of Ottelia alismoides. Classification (NCBI taxonomy): domain Eukaryota; kingdom Viridiplantae; phylum Streptophyta; class Magnoliopsida; order Alismatales; family Hydrocharitaceae; genus Ottelia; species Ottelia alismoides. Next base: position 850,145 of record JAZKJV010000962.1, read on the forward strand.
CTTCTCTCGAAAAACGACGGATGAGGGAAAATGAAGGAGATGGTGGTGAATAAAAAGAGAGGAGAGGGAAGTTGGAGAAGGGATAGAGAAGATGGAGGAAGTGGAGATAGTGGGGAGTTATTGGCTTGGAGTGGAAGAAAAGAAAGGGGAGAAGAAGTAAAAGAGAGATAAATAATAATATAATAAAATAAGTAGGCTACTAAAAATAACAATAATTAAAATAATAATAATTAAAATAATAAAATCCGAAAATAATAATAATAATAAAAATAAATCCGAAAATAATAAATTAAATCCGAAATTAATAAAATAATGGGGTGACATGTGGCGGCTCCAGGAGCTGCCACATGTCGCTCCTAGAAAAATCAAAAATTAAATGTAAACAAAAATCAAAAAGAAATAATAAAAGAGATTAAATCAAAAAGTGGTCAACACGAAAGTTGCTCGTCTCGACGAGATCTACAACTTCCGTGAAGGGCCGAAAATCAAAGGAAATCTTCTGTACAAAAATGTATTTTTGGGTGGTACCTTATAGATATAAAATACCGCATTTTTTCTTTTGTAATTTTTTTGTCATTTTTAATTAAGAGAAAAATCAAAATAAAAATAGAGAAAATATGAGAGGAATATTTACAACTTAATCTAATTTTTTGGATTTTTAATAATTAAAAAAATAAAAAGATAAAATATAGGGGTAAAATGGTCAATTTGTGCAATATACAAAAGGGGCCCAAAACCCAAGTTTTGCATACGAGCTCCGATTTTAATGAAATTGGTCTTGTTTCGAAGGTCTCTGAATGTATATTACTTTAAAAGTGAGTAGACCTAATTCGGAGGCTGTATGAGCGAGATATGCGTATTTTAAGGTCTAAGGCCTTCAAATTTGGGTTGGAGTTTTATTGGGTGATTTTACAAGTTAGTATTTTCTTTGACATTTTTCTTTAATTAGTGTTAGTAATATATACACTAAGGAGTGGGTTTTATTGGATTCGGAATCAGTATAAAATATATACAAATAAGGTATTTTATCTAATATACAGGTGGATATTTACAAGTGAAATTGGCTTCTTATTTAATGCAAATATGAATGCTAAAATGCAAATGTTATGCTTGCATGCATGAATGGTAATTTTACAATATAAAGGGAAATATGCATCTATTTACTCGGGAACAAGACTCTATTTTCAACTTTTAGAGTGGTGAATCACAGATTCATCAACCCCCCTATACTTAAACCTTGCTCGTCCCCGAGCAACTAAAATGAAATGCAAGAGTGAAATGATTTTGGGTTCCATACCAAGGTCATGAACAAAAGTTGAAAATGGAGCTTGACCCGACCTTTGGATTAATTGTGTGGCGGAACCTTATTGGGACCTGAACTTAAGACCTAACAGACTTCAAGTTCCACAAGTCTTCTATTCAAGACGCCTCAACAGTCAGGTCGGAACAAATCCTCAAACGCAAATTTCTGATGACTATGATTCTTACTTGTACTGTGTAAGTGAGATGTAACTCTCCACATCAGAAATGACTCGGAACCAGCCTCCTCTAACAAGGTAACTCAATAACCCGGTCTAGTAATTCTTTCCTCGAGGAGCGGGGTATTCCCTTCTAAGTTCAAGTGCGACCAACTCAAGAGGAGGGGGTAGAGAAAAGAATGGACGGTGGCCAGTGTAGCCACCTATCCCGGGATGCCTGACCAGTGTAGCCAAGTCATCCAGCTGCATTTTCTTTGCTAATATACATACTCCGACAGGTATTATTATTTTTTTCTTGGACCTGTCTGATTTTTTTGGAGTTCTTTCTTGCATTTTTTTCTTTTTTTTCTCTTTTTTTTGGAACTATATACAAGGTGCAGCATGTACATCAGGAGTTTTTCCTCTTGAGCCAGTAGACTATCCATCTTTTGAAGCATTATTGCAACCCACAACATCCTGTCCTTAGATGTCAACACCACCAGACTAGGTTGAGATGCACTACCCTCCCTAGAGGAGGACGGATGTTTCCACCCGTGCGCTACTCCAAGCCAAAGGATTCTACCTCCTCACCATCTCATCAATGAAGAGCTACGTGCATTGTGCTTGTCCAAGTTAGGTCACTGTCTATAAGAATCATGCGTGTGCACGAGATATTCTACTTAGACTAATCAAGATGACATGTGAACATAGACTTGCGGACTCAAAGAATTAAGTCACTTGACCTGAGAAATCTTAACTCCAGTTCCTATAAGGTTCCTCTGAAATTAGGTGGATTAAGGTCAAATCAAGTCCATCCTCAATATCTACTCATAACTTGGTTCAGAACCCACTAGCTTTCCACCTTGCATATGCAAGATATGCAGATGAGATGCAGATGACATGCTATGAAATGCAAGACTTTTTTTTTTGAAAATGCAGGATAATATGCAAGAGTAAATAAGAAGCTTTTTTGTTTTATTATTTTTTTGGTATACAACAATTTTTTTGTTATTTACAACAATTTTTAGTTGATACAATTTGTACATAGTATACACGATTTTTTTGGTATACATCCTGTTTTACAACAAATTTTACAAAAGTATGTTTTACAAGAATTTTACAACTTTTTATACAAGTATTATACATATAGTACATATTATACAAGTATACAAATTTTTTATTTTTTTTTAATTTTTACAAAAGGTTTACAAGTATTATACAAGTATACAAAAAGTTTTTTTTTTCGATTTTTACCCACCCACAATTATTGCAAAATATATACAAAAATACGCGACAATATGTGAAAGTACGAGCTATGGGTAAGTATATATGTAATATATACACGCCCCCCTCTACTTAGCGTGTGCTATGTCCTCAGAGCACGAAAGCGACTAAAAAGACATAGCTCGGGCTAAGCGTAGGAGAGCTAAAATAACAAAAAGTATAGAAGTCGTCCCGCCCCCCTATACTTAGGCTCTGGTAGCTTAAGTGTAGAAGAAGATCAGAAATGGGGCGGACGAGGAAAAGAGGGGAAATAAATGAATATATACACGGTGGGCATCGGTTAAGTATAGGACAGGAGTGAGTAAGAGGACCAATATGATCTGGAGGATGTACAATGAATAGATGCGGGTCACTCTCCCCCTATACTTAGGATCTGGTTATCCTAAGTATAGTCATGAGATGGAACCGAGGCGAGTGATTCGAATCACTGGGGGGGAGGGAGAGAAATGTATGTACAAGAAAGAGTTAGAATATACAAGGATTAAGAAGGTTTGTGACGAACCTTCTTGCGGACGCGAGGAGGTGGATAATATACATATGTGTCGCTGTCGGAATCGTCCTCAGATGAATAATAATGAGGTGTAGGGATCGTCCAACGAGGGTCGACACATGGCTGCTTGCTTAGATAAGGCTTAAGAACAGCCGAACTGAGCTCACTCATATAAATCACCTTATCCGGACCAGATGAGGATTCCTCTAAAGCTTCCTTCTCCGGAGTGGTGAAGGAGACTTTCTTAGTCGATTTTCTAAAACCTGAATCATTGAGGGGGAGATGAGAGCGACGCGCCTTGAGAGGTTCGGGGGAACACCTCGAGGAATCAATTCTCAACTTCCTCTCACTAGATAACCGACTAGAAGAGGGAGCAACCGTGCTTTTATGTGGAGTCAATTTTGTCTGGGTTGTTTCCTTAGAAGGTCCGAGTCGTGGTGTGGTGCTGACTATGGGTTCCTCATCAGACGAGTCACCATAAAGATTGTAATATTCCTGAAGGGTCAGCACGCGTCTCGGGAAGGAGCTAGTGGTCTCAGTTGGCTTGGCATTATTGAGCTCTTGTGTCGGATCATTGAAATGATCAAGGCAATCCTCAAATATCATGTCCGACTCAATGATAGCTTCCGGTCGTGAGTCCTCCTTAGAAGCTGTCATGGTGGTGGTGCAAGCAGTTGATGAAGTGGAGGTGTGGGGAGTCTTTGATCCAATGGTCGTCCGGACAATCGGTCTCTTAGGTGTAGTAGAGAGGTGGGACTCATCTTCCTCTCGATGGTCACGACTATCAGCGGATGTGTGGGTCTCCTTAGAGTAAAGTTCATCAAAGAATGGATGAGGTCGAAGCGCTCCCAATGCTGAAAAATCGATCTCCCGAGTCTCGCAATCTATAGTCGCCTTAGCCAAGGCTAAGAACGGCTTCCCGAGAATAATAGGAGACTGGGAGAACTCTCCTCGGTGCTCGATGTCAATGATCGTGAAGTCCACCTGGAGTAGAGCACTTTGGAAAGTAACGATGACTGAAATATTTCCTTTAGACCGTTTGATAGATCGATCAGCCAGCTGAACGATCTCTCTCGATTTTCTGATTGGCCTGAGTTTGAGCTTGTCAAACACAGAGGTTGGGAGGATATTTATCGGTGAGTCATCATCGATTCTCGCATGGGTGAAGATGGTGTCATTGATTTCACACTCAACTCGGGGCAACCGCTTCACTCTGCGGCTCTTGGTCTTTCTCCCCATTACCAAGGATGTGGCCATAGACACTATATGTCTTTCAGTCCTTTTTCTTTTATTGCCCGACCTCTTGGGCATCAATTTACTTCTCACAAATCGTTTGAGGTCGGGGAAGTGATCTATGGCCTTTATTAAGGGAAGTTTGAAAATCAATTCTTCATCTAGTGCTTCCCTTAGGGCAGGATCCAATTTTTTTAAGTCATTTTTATTTTCAATTTTTATGTGGTTTTTTGGTTTTTCAATTTTTTTGGTATTTTTGATGGATGAATGATCAGACTCTGGATTGGAGGGCAAGTGGTTAGTAGAAGAGGGAGATAGAATGGACTCCAGCTGTACAGACGGTGTGGGTTCCCTAATGTTTGCTTGGCTTTCAACCTCAAAATTACTCATATCCTTTTCCACTTTCATTCTCAAGCTGGTAGAAATTGATTTCAATATTTCCATGACACTTCTCAACTCATTACCGAATGATTCACTTTTCTCAATAAGTCTGGAAATGTCATCCTCCACAAAATTCCCATGACAATTCATGGGAGAGTTCTGCTCAATTGGAGGAGACCGCTGAGATGTTGAGGTCTCATACTCAACATACCTATACTCTGGCATGTATTCCTGGGTCGAGTATGGACCATCCAAATGGCAAATACTGGTCGGAGCCTCATATGATGGAGTCAGTGAAACATGGACTGATAAGTCTAGGTCATGAGTCCAATCTTGTGATTGTATAGGCTTTTCGAATGAAGGCTGGTTAATGGAGGCTTGATCACTAAAGTCAATCAAGTCTGGGAAATCCTGGTGTACAAGCCTCTCTATTCGGGTTGTTTGATCGACCATGTTCTGCCCTATGACCAAGTCGGGATGTGTATATGTGAATTGATGTCTGGTCCCTACTTGAGGTGAGAATGAAGTATACGGGGGCATATAATTCTGCCAATCATCTGTCTCAGCAGTGGCTTGCTTTGCATTCGATTCTTTAATTCCTGCAAGCTCGCGAGAATAAGTACAGTCAGCCCAAGATGGAAGTGGATCCAGAATGTCAGAATATGGAGTAGGTGAGAAATGCGTAGAAGTGGAGAAGTCAGTCGGAGTTCTGACTTCATGATCGGGTTGAGGAGGAGCCAACCACGGATAAGGGTCTCCCGTGGATGGCGGAGGAGAAAGCGAAGATGAACGGTATATGGTCGAGGAGTGTCCAGAGGTCACCGGGTATGGGGACCAATATCCCTACATCTTGAAGAGGAAAGGAAGAAGATTGAGGTAGAAAATGCGCAACTACACAGGATAACGCACACGGACAGACACAAAGACAAACGCAAGAGCAAACTCCGAATTCACACTCAACACGGTGAAGGACTCGAAATCGAGTCCGATTAATCTGGTTGATTTTAAGTGTGAGTTTAACAGACAAGATAGCAAGGATTACACGGCCTAAAGGGAAGTCGGCTCAGAGCCGGATGCGTCTTCCCTGTTTAACCTGTTGCCTAAGATACCACCGCTCCTTCCTTTCTTCGCTCCTATCCCAAGTCGATGGATTCAATGACCACACCCCTATCTACCTGCAAGCAGGCGGAGGCTGACAAGGCCGGAACTTCACCCCTGGGGGTTACTGGCAGCTTGTCGCAGAGTACCGCAATTTCGCCCCTATCTACCTGAGACAGGCGGAGGCTACTTGGTACTAGTCAATGAATCTGAAATTATTCGACTTGTGATATTTGCTAGGATCAGTCAGAACGTGATATGGAAGACGGGGATTTGGGCTCTACCTTAGGGTGTTCACACACACTCAGGTACCCTCACTCAGCCTGAAAACAAGGTCGGGGATTAGTCTCCCGCAAACAATTTTCAGTTTTTATTCTTTTTTTTTGGTCAATACTGTTAGCAGTCCTGATTTTAAGTTAAGTTATCACTTTAATTAATCCACCACAAAGCACGCCTATCGGACAGTCCCAATTTCCTTTTTAATTTAAGTGAGAAAATCAGAGGGGGAAATCGAGAAAAGCCGATGCAAGTTGAAATTGATGATGCGTATGCTGAGTAGAGAATACTTACAGTGATCCCTTCGCTTTTTGATGCAGGATGCAATACAGAATTGAAAACTTTACTCTACATGCAAATGCAGACGATAAAAGCCGCTCCTAGACAGGCAGTTCTATTAGCGTGAAGAACAGTTTAATTTGACTAAGTCCTGCGGTCTAGGTGCGTCTTTTATGTGTGATGTGTGGTCCTATTGATTACGAGCACAAACAAATCCTAGAGTGGCTCGAGGAGCCGCTAGTGCAAGCTAAATTACCATTCACCCACACAGCACACGGGACACAGTTTCCACTATATTTACACGCGCGAGATCCCAAACGGGAACCGCTGGAAATTATGCGAAAAAGAAAAATAAATAAAAAATTACAATGCCTCTCTAATCACTCAATTAAAATTCTTGATCGTCGAAGCGTCCAAGACTCCTCGCGTTCCTCGCACAGAAAAAGAGTGAGGTCAGAGAGTGACTCAAAAATAAAATAATGCAAAGAAATAAAAGAGAGAATAATTACAAGAAAACCAGGGGTCAGACTACCCGGGGATGAAAATCAAACACTCAAAAATATGCTACAAATTAACCTAAGCCGTGCCTCCCCGGCAACGGCGCCATTTTGATAACGCTCCCGCACCCTATGTTAATTCGGTCAAATTAATGTCCAAATTAATATTAATCGTTCGTTGCAGTCGGATACGAGAGGGTAGTCAAAAACCACTTAAATTAGATTTGAGTTAATTTCAAGCGGCAATTTTTTTTACTTGGTAGTGTCCAAGGTCGAACTCAGGGAGGCATCTGTCTCCTTAGGTGAATTCTAAGCAAAGTTCTGAGTTTCGATTTTCAAAGGGGATTTTTTTAAGTCTTTTTCGATTTTTTATGCAAACACATGCAAAAATCCAGTCAATTTGAAGTTAAATCAGAAATATGATCAAATTGATTCCAAAAATTATGAAACTTGGCCAAATTATGAATTATGGTAAAATTAAGCTACACTAATTTTTTTACAATTTTCTGATGCACGGATAATAAAAAATGCAGATGTTAGTGAAAATGGCTAAACCAATTTTAATAATTACCAAACAATGATATTTTTCAGAAACAAAATTAATGCAAATAGATCTAATTAAGAGCTATCCAAATCAACTTTAATTTCCTTAAAATACTTCACGGTTAATTAATTAAAAATTGATTAAGGTTTTCACTAAATGATTTGTCTAGGACAAACTGTACATGCAAATGATGTGAATTTTGGATATGTTGTAGCATAAAATTAGATCTACCAAAGGTGATTTTTCAGAGATTTTTCGATAAGCAGAGAATGCGCAGTAAATTAAACAATCAAATTGGGTAAATTATTGCAATTTTTCATGCAAATCACATGCAAAAATTATGAAAAATTTATTGAAAGTTAAATATGATGGAATGAAGCTACACTAATATTTTTAGAATTTTCTGACACTTTTTGATTTTTTTATGAATATTTTACTGAAAATAGAGCGACTACGGGTATTTAATTCCTAATTAATCCACGAACTAAATTTATTCAGAAATTGATTTATCTCAAATAGATATTTTAATGAAGAATCCAGGAGAGTTGAAATTTCTCAAAAATATTATTCGTGGAATAAACTAAAAATCAACTACTGAAATCACTCTAACATTTATTTTATGCAATCGACAATTCCAATTTTGATGAAACTTGGACAGTAATTAAAGCACAATGTGAGGCATCATCTACAATTTTTTTCGCATTTTTTAGAGCAATAAATATGGCTGTGCAAATTTCAGAGCTCAAATGGGTAAAATATCACTCAATTTCAATCTCTGATTTTTAATAAATAATCCAATAGCCACAAAAATACAATTAAATAGCCGAAATGTTCAAAATTAATCAATCAACAACATGCTATTTTCGTATTAAAAATTGATGCAAAAAGAATATCCAAATTAACATTCAAACGCAGGGGTGTCAATGAAATACAGAATTAAATGAAATGAACTGAAATATGGACTGTTTTGCAAATAAATAAACTTAGAATGAAAAAGATGCAAAGTTCACAAAAATAAAATAAAAGACAAAATGGACCTCTTCTTTTTCTCTTCTCCTCGCTAGGGTTCAAGGACGCAGAGGCACTTGGACGGCGGCCACGCGAGGAGGCGGGGCGGAGCGCGGGGCTGCCCGGCGTAGGACTCGCTGGCGGCGCGAGCACGGCGGCGCGAGGAGGCGGCTTGGCGCGCGGGGTGCTGCACAGCCGCGCGGGGGGGACTGGAGGGAGCCGACGGGCCGGCTACGGCGCGGTGGAGGGAGCCGAGCGACGCGCTGGGCGCGCGCGCGGAGCTCGGCCGCACTGGGGCGTGGAGCTGGAGGAGAACGGCTGCACCTGGAGCGCGGCCAACGGCGGGAGGGCTCACGCGGTTGCAGACGGTCGGGGACTGGTGCGTGGCGGCGGTGCTGTGACGGAGGGGCGGAGGCCGCGCGCACGGAGGCTGGCGGAGCAGAGCGCCGCCGCGGCTGGGCGGAGGTGGACTGCGGACGACGTCGGCGGCGCTCCTGGTGGTTGCCGTCGGCGTGGAGGGGCGGAGCGCTCTAGGTGGCCGTGTATGGGGGCTGAAGGGCGGAGGTTAGGCCCCACGACGTGCCTGGGGAGGTCCTGGATGTGCGCGCACGTGCGCGGCGGAGGCGTCAGCCGGCAGGAGGGCGGCGTCGATGGCGGCAGCGAGGGCTGGGCGCCTGGCGTGATGCAGGTGTGCGGCGGTGGGGACGGTCGTGGGCGATCGACCAGAAGCTCCTGTTTTATTTTTTTTGTATTTTTTTTGCAAATTTTTTATAATTTTGTGAGCAGGGAATGAAAATGAATGAAAATGCAATGGATGAGGGTGTGTGATTTTTTTGTAATGATTTGTGTGGTAAAAAAATGAGATGAGCAAGATGATTATGTGGTAATGGATAAAAAAATGGAGTGGTTTTTATGTGAATGTGATGATGATAGTGGTGGTGATGGTTAATGATGTTTTTGATAGAAATGATTGTGATTAAGAACAATTAGAAGAAAATATGTTAGATAAAAAAATGTAGAAGATAGAGATAGAGAAATTACCTGTGAGAATCGCCGAATTTTTGGAGCTGCAGTGTGCGGCTTCCGTCGTGGCCTCAAGAAGGATGGCGGAATCCTTCGAAGCTGAGCGAGTTCGATGGGAATCTCGCGACGCGGCAATGGTGATGCCGCGGATCTCGCCTGCAGGTCGTCGTCGCTCAACGTCTAAGGGGGAGCTGTCACCTCTCAACTTAAAACGGGGCTCGAACCTCTCTTCTCTCGAAAAACGGCGGATGAGGGAAAATGAAGGAGATGGTGGTGAATAAAAAGAGAGGAGAGGGAAGTTGGAGAAGGGATGGAGAAGATGGAGGAAGTGGAGATAGTGGGGAGTTATTGGCTTGGAGTGGAAGAAAAGAAAGGGGAGAAGAAGTAAAAGAGAGATAAATAATAATATAATAAAATAAGTAGGCTACTAAAAATAACAATAATTAAAATAATAATAATTAAAATAATAAAATCCGAAAATAATAATAATAATAAAAATAAATCCGAAAATAATAAATTAAATCCGAAATTAATAAAATAATGGGGTGACATGTGGCGGCTCCAGGAGCTGCCACATGTCGCTCCTAGAAAAATCAAAAATTAAATGTAAATAAAAATAAAAAAGAAATAATAAAAGAGATTAAATCAAAAAGTGGTCAACACGAAAGTTGCTCGTCTCGACGAGATCTACAACTTCCGTGAAGGGCCGAAAATCAAAGGAAATCTTCTGTACAAAAATGTATTTTTGGGTGGTACCTTATAGATATAAAATACCGTATTTTTTCTTTTGTAATTTTTTTGTCATTTTTAATTAAGAGAAAAATCAAAATAAAAATAGAGAAAATATGAGAGGAATATTTACAATTTAATCTAATTTTTTTGGATTTTTAATAATTAAAAAATAAAAAGATAAAATATAGGGGTAAAATGGTCAATTTATGCAATATACAAAAGGGGCCCAAAACCCAAGTTTTGCATACGAGCTCCGATTTTAATGAAATTGGTCTTGTTTCGAAGGTCTCTGAATGTATATTACTTTAAAAGTGAGTAGACCTAATTCGGAGGCTGTATGAGCGAGATATGCGTATTTTAAGGTCTAAGGCCTTCAAATTTGGGTTGGAGTTTTATTGGGTGATTTTACAAGTTAGTATTTTTTTGACATTTTTCTTTAATTAGTGTTAGTAATATATACACTAAGGAGTGGGTTTTATTGGATTCGGAATCAGTATAAAATATATACAAATAAGGTATTTTATCTAATATACAGGTGGATATTTACAAGTGAAATTGGCTTCTTATTTAATGCAAATATGAATGCTAAAATGCAAATGTTATGCTTGCATGCATGAATGGTAATTTTACAATATAAAGGGAAATATGCATCTATTTACTCGGGAACAAGACTCTATTTTCAACTTTTAGAGTGGTGAATCACAGATTCATCAGTGAGATGTGGTCTCTTGACTCACATCTATTGCATCTCACGCCTGATTATCACTGTTCTTCCGACTTGTATAGATCCAGATGTCCATATCACTCTATTCTTTAGTCCCACATCCCTTTTCTCATCTTATGATTATGCTATACTTAGGGTGTACTTTACCCTAAGTATAGGGGGGATGTAGGACTCTTGGGGATTCTTTTGATTTATTTTTTACCTCTGTTTTGCTGCCTATACTTAGGGATATTTTACCCTAAGTATAGGGGGGTAGACCCTGTACATTCTTCACCCGGCTTTCCCTTTGTGTACAACCTGCTATGCTTAGGATTATTTGATCCTAAGTATAAGGGGAAAGGCCGAGACCCTCTTGATTTCTATTCTTTCATTTGTCTTTGTATATAGACTTCCTTTTCACTTCCCTACACTAAGCACGAGTTATGTCTTCTTCATCGCTCTTGACTCTGAGGACATCGTTCGAGCTAAGTATAGGGGGGTGTGTATATATTTCATATATACTTTAGCCATAACTCGTACTTTGTGTGAGCGTGTTAATAAATAAAAATGGCCAAAAACCTTAAAATCCATAAAAATTAAAAAATTTTTCCTTGTAAATAAACATTCTTTTATTGCACATACATAGCTATTGTACAAAATTATTTTTGTATAAATGTTTGTAAAAACTTTTTGTGTAAATATTGTGTAAATATGTTCATATCAAAATTATGTATATAGTACAAAATTTTTCCAAAATGTCTTGAAAATCAAAAGTTTGCAAAAACCTTGTGTAAATTTGTGTACATATTTTGCAAAACTTGCATTCATGCATACATTCATGGGTTCAAAACATTTTTCAAAAATTTTGCATATGTGTAAATATTGTGTAAGTTGCATCTTTGTAAATACTTGTATAGTTTTTCCTGGATTATAGTTGACATTTAAACTAGCCTGGAATTAAATTGGAAAATGGAGCTTGGTTAAGATCTTAATCCATCTAATTATAAGAGGAACCTTAGAGCTTAGGGTTGAGACTTTTCAGGTCCATGGTGACTTAATTCTTTGAGTCCACTAGGCTATGATCATATGTCATCTCGATGAGCCTAAGTAGAGCACTTAACAACACACACATGACTCATATAGACAATGGCTTGACTTGGACCTGCATTTTAGATTGAGCTCTCTACGGATGAAGTGGTGAGGAGGCAGTCTTCCTTGACTTGGGGTAGCATATGAGGGTAGTACTTCTAGGCGGAACCTCTCTTCTTCTTATAGTGAAGGAAGTGCGTCTCAACCTGGTCTGGTTGCCATGAGGTCTAATGACAGGATTTGTGGGTTGCAATAATGCTTCAAAAGAGGGATAGTCTACTGGCTCAAGAGGAAAAACTCCTTATGTACATATGCTGCACCTTGTAAATATGTTGTATAGATGCACCAAAAAAATGCAAAAAGAAAATAACTCCAAAAAAGTGGTGGGTCTGATAGAAAATGATAATCCCACCGGAGTATGTATATAGTGCAATAAGCAAAGCTTGAGACTCATGTTCCATCTTATGTAGCTTGCAGCAGGGAGACTTAGCTACACTGGTTGAGCTCCCAAGGATACATGGCTACACTGGCCATGGTCCATTCTCTTCTTCCCCCTCTTCTTGAGCCGATTGAACTTGAACTTAGAAGGGAATACCCCGCTCCTCGAGGAAAGAGTGGCCAGACTAGGGTCATAGAGTTACCTTGTTGGGGAGGGTTGTCATTTTGCTACTTCTGAGGTGGAGAGCTATACATCACATACACTGTACAAGGAAAGATTCATGGTCTTCAGGGTTTGTGTATGTAGACTTGTTCTGATCTGGATTATTGAGGAGTCTTGACTATAGATTAGTGGATCTTAGAGGCTGTTGAGTTTTAAACCTAAATCCAAATAAGGTTCCGATACATTAATAATCCAAAGATCTGACCGAGCTCCATACTCCAATTTAATGAAGGCAAGTTTAATAATCAGCATTGATCCATGCATTTCTCATCTTTTTCTTTTTCCTTTTCTTTTTTCACTTCTTTTTCAAATAAGTGTTTGCTAAGGGACTAGCAAAGTTAAGTATAGGGGGGTGATGAATACCCATTCATCACTCTTTATTCTTTTATTTTAGCTACAAAACCCGTGCAAAACATCATGTATATGTGTTTAAAAAAAATAATTTATCAAATTGCATGCATCTTGTAAACATGCATATTTAGCATGTTTTTGTGCATAAATAAAAGGATAAAGAAATAAAAGAAAAAGAGGAAGATATTTAGAATAAATATTGAGTGACCTAATCCCAAAGGAGGGCTCAGCATGGACCTGACCGCAAAAAATCCAAGTAGAGGGAGATAGGGTCAATCTCATGTGTGTACATATACCTATGTATATAAATACAATTATTTTCCTCTTATTCAATACACCGACTGTGGTTTCGCCTTGTGAAACCGTACGACCATCGATTTTCCCCGATTATCAAATAGTAAACGATTTTATTATTTTTAGGTTATTAAATAAAAAATATTTATTATTTTATAAGGTATTTTAATATGATTTTAGTTATTTTTTAGAGGGATATAAATACAAGTTGCCTTTTTAAGTCTATATAGGTATACATATCTATATATTTCAATATTTTATTTTTATTTTGTATGTTTAATTTATTTATTTTTGTTTATTATTTTATAAATTTATAAAAAATTTTTATACACTTAAAAGTATTTTTATTTTATTTTTCTGAAGTATTTTGTATACTTAATAAAATATAAGTATTAATTATATAAGTATATATACAGGTATGATACCTATGTATGTTATATATAAATATTTTATTTTGTATTTTCTTTAGGTTTTTATTCTGATTTTAATGTACACATTTATTATAAATAATATTTACAACATTATAAAAATATAAAATGGTAAAAATAATGAATATATAATAAAATGAATATTTTAATCTGTACAAGTATACAATAGGGGTCCAAAACTCAACTTTCAAACTGTAGCTCTACAAAATGCGAAACCACTGCCATTAAATAGCTTATTTTAAATTATATACAATTAAAGGTGAGTTTGACACATTTCAAGTTTTTATTTGCGAGATACAGGTCTGGGAAGTTGGGATTCTGGAATCTTGTTTAGATCATAACTTTCTATCTGTACATTATTTTTGAGTGAAATCAATTTTGTATTTTTATTTATTTAATTATCTACAACTTTCATGTACAAAGTTTCTTTATTTGGAGTATAAAAAGTGGAACCAAAAATAGGTCCTAAAATGAATAAAGAATGAATAAAATGAATAAGTATTTTTATTGTATTTTGGCCCTTATCTCCCCCTACTTTATTCCTTGCCGACCTAGTCATCGAGATGCCTAGGTCTTGGGATTTCGGGTCATAAAATATATACAATATTTTATTCGTTTTCTTTTCTTTTCTTTATTCTATATTTTTGGCATTAAAAACAGTATTTTATGCACAATTTGTACACAAATGCATGGATGCTAAAATGCCTGAATTAAGTCTATTTACACACATTTACACAATCAGAGGTAGAGGAGCGTGAAAGCAATGCAAGAAGCAAAACAATGATGTATGCTAAAGCGTAGAAGCTCACCTTGCCTCCAGCACTCTACATGCAAGGATGCTCAGCAGAATTGAAACCTATCTATATGCAAATGCAAACTGATGAAATCGCCTTAAGTGTGAGAAGCTGCTATTAGCGTGAAGCACCACAAGTCGATCACCGATCTTCAATCCAGGAGTCCGATCTAGGCTCACCCCTCCTCCTCTCGACACATCAAGTTCAGGAGCAACGCTTGGCAGGGTGGGCTCGCGGCACGAAGGCTCGAAGATGATGAGGCGACTGTTTAAAGTTTTAAACTAAGTCCAAAGTGCACTATAGGTACATGCAAATATATTAGATGTTTGGCCTTAAGACTACGTCAAGCAGCTCCTACGGCTAAGGGCTCAATCACACAAAAGAAATAAAAATAAAATCGAAAAACAAATAAAAAATGCGAAGAAAAGCCGACAAAAATCACGGTGAGCCCCCAAGTGTACAAACACTTGGAAATTAGGCTCGAGTGTCCAGAGTGTGAGTACCTGTATTATTACAAATTTAGTGGTCTCTCTCTCACAAAAATTTACAAAAATAAATGCAATAAAATAAAAGCTCAGGAATCGTCTTCAAATTTCCCTCCAAGTCCTCCTTGATGCGAAGCCCACGCCGCCTCACGTGGTTGCATGAGCGCTCCTAGAATGGAATGCCTCCCTCGATCCGCGTACCTCGCACAAACAAGTCAAACAAGAGGGTGGTCAGACAATTCAAATGATATATCAAAATAAAAGAGCAAATAAAATAAGCAAAAATAAAAACTGCGAAATAGACAAACAATCACAATCACGCAAAAACCCGAACTAAACGATGTTGCTCCCCGACAACGGCGCCATTTGTTTAACCCAAAAATCGACGGTCTAATATGTCTCACACAAGGCAGAGACAGTTGCTGTGGCGACCGCACGAATCGTGGATTAAAGCAACAATTAACCCACAACAGAAATCAAGCGATGAAAAGTGGTGCGGTGTTAAAATTTATTATGACTCTACAACAAAGATGTGTATAGGTGCAAGTATGTGTAGAGGTCGAACACAGGGAGCAGACAGGTAGAGCGGGGCAAAAAATGCACAAAAAGTGTGACTGTGATCAATGTCTATTTATGCTATTTTTTGTGTGTTTTTAATTTTTATTTTTTAATTTTTAATTTTCTATTTTTATTTTTTAATTTTTAATTTACCAATTTTATATTTTCTTTTTATATTATATATATATATATATTTTTATTTTCTTTTTCTTTAAATAGGATATATACACAATATAAGAAAAGAGAGGATAAGGTATTTATAAAAATAAGGAAAAATACTCAAAAATTACGGAATAAAATGTTTTTAGGTTTTTTATATTTTTCTAATATTTTTGTGATTTTCTAGAATTTTCCTATTTTTTGGTATTTTTAAAGTCAAAAATACTAAAAACAGTGAATAAAATTGCTGGCCGGAATTAAAATGGGAATGAAAAATAGTAAACAGTGACAAAATTTTCCCAAATTAATTTTAAATGAAGGACAATAAAATAAAAAAATTTGAAAATAGAGTTTGTATTTTTAGAATTTTTATGGATTTTTAATATTTTTCTGACGATTTTTAGTCTTTTGTAATTTTTAGGAGTTTTCTTTTGTAATTTTTAGTGATTTTTTGATTGAAGTTAAAAGACACTAAAAGACACAAAATATTTTTTTTTTGGAATTTTCTGAGGTGCTTTTTATTTTTTATTGCAATCATTCTTGAAAATACGTGTTTTTGAATTTTTATAAAAAAATAAAATACAATAAATATGCAAAATAAAAATATGTTGTGATACTACAATGCAGTAGGAACCTATGATGATTTTTGTGGAATTTTTGGGATCTTGTAAATGCATGCAATAAATAGAGATAATAATAAGAAAAATCATGCTGGTAGGGGTATTTGTGCAAATATGGAAAAGTTGAGGGGCTTGCATGTAAATTGTCCACAAAATATATACTGCAATTGAACTTTTAAGGACTAAATATTAATCACAAAATCTGTGGGGGCACAAATACAAAAATCCCAAATCACGCGCGAAGCACGCGCGCTTGGGATGGACTATTCTGCAATTAACGAAAACCTGCGGGGCTCAAATGCAAAAATACCAGAAATATATAACCGTAATTAAAAGTTTTTGGACCAAAACTCAATACCCCAAATAGCCAAGGGCTTCCCTACAAAATCGCCAAGTCACGTGCGCGGAAGCACGTGACCTAACAAGGACCAAAACGTAATAATACAAAACTTCAGGGGGCTTAATACAAATGTTACAAAAATAAATAACAACCAATGAATGTTTGCAGTTTTAATAATTAAATATAAAAACCGGCGGGGAAAAGTATGCAAAATACCCCGCCTTAGGTGCTGATGGATGGTGGGATCGCTCCCACTTATCCACGTGGCGTGATCCTGTGCGTCGATACCCTTCGCGATCAATTGCCGTGATTAAGACATTGATGTCGATCTGACGGTGCTGGCGACCCTCGATCCTACGGCTGTTGCGCTTCCTGAAGAACAGCCTCGATCTAACGGCGGGGAACGCAGGAGCAAGAATAGGGAAGAAGTCTCCGACGAGCGAGCTTCCCCAGCCTCGCTCCTCCTCCGGTGTGAGATGAGGCTACGAGATGGTCCAAGGCGCTCCTGCAGGTGTCCTCTAAGTGCTGAAAACGCCAGGATGCCCGGAGGGTCACCGGAGCTCTCCCACGACGACGAGGAAGCTAGAGAGCTCCAGGTACCTTCGACCTTCCTCAAAATGGCTCCAGCAGGTCTCGATGCTCCCAGATCATGCACAAAGACAAGTTAAACCGCGAGGGCAAACTGCCTTGTCGGTTGGAGGAGCGGATGGAAGTGGGAACGGCGAAATGGAACCTCACCGGAGTGAGCTCCGGCGAGGGGGGGGGGCTTAGATGATTAGGTAGCTAATAGGCGAGCAGAATGGGTCGGGTAGAAACCTAGGACTACAGTGGAGATAAAAGTATGGAAAAAACAAGATAAAACGAACCTCAATGGTGGTCAGACCAGAGATAGAACCTCACGGCCAAACTTGGCAGGAGATGGTGGTGGAGCGCCTCACGGCCGCCTAACCACGCCTCGAGGTGATGGAGGACCTCCTATCACCAAGCCCAATCCAGAGCACGTCCAAGAGATGGAAGAAGACGGTCAAAGAGGGTTCAATGAGCAAGGGGAGGTGACGGGGGCTTTTTGAAAGAATGGCCGAGTGGGTGTGAAGATCGAGATGAAACGCCTCGTACAGCGATCCAAAGCACAAGAATTCACTTGGGCGTGAATCACCAATAAATGAGGAGCAAAAAACGCAGAAGAAAGTTTCTCGAGATAGTGTAAGGTGTGGCCTCGATAATTGGTCGAAAGTGGGTCGAAACCTAGTTCTGACAAAGGCACAGGCAGGGGGTCAAAGAGTTGACCCGAGGTCAA
Source organism: Ottelia alismoides (assembly GCA_037367405.1). Classification (NCBI taxonomy): domain Eukaryota; kingdom Viridiplantae; phylum Streptophyta; class Magnoliopsida; order Alismatales; family Hydrocharitaceae; genus Ottelia; species Ottelia alismoides. The sequence continues at coordinate 868,226 of JAZKJV010000962.1, forward strand.
CTCTCCAGTCCACATGGTTGGTCCACGTGGACCAACCAGGAAAAAGCCTGGAAAAATACTTTGTAAAATCAATTTAAAATAGTAAATGATTTTATTATTTTTAGATTATTAAATAAAAATATTTATTATTTTATAAGGTATTTTAATATGATTTTTAATTATTTTTTAGAGGTATATAAATACAAGTTGCCTTTTTAAGTCTATATAGGTATACATATCTATATATATTTAATATTTTTATTTTGTATGTTTAATTTTTTTATTTTTGTTTATTATTTTACAAATTTATAAAATATTTGTATACACTTAAAAGTATTTTTATTTTATTTTTCTGAAGTATTTTATATACTTAATAAAATATAAGTATTAATTATATAAGTATATATACATGTATGATACTTATGTATGTTATATATAAATATTTTATTTTGTATTTCCTTTAGGTTTTTATTTTGATTTTAATGTACGCATTTATTATAAATAATATTTACAAAATTATAAAAATATAAAATGGTAAAAATAATGAATACATAATAAGATGAATATTTTAATCTGTACAAGTATACAATAGGGGTCCAAAACTCAACTTTCAAACCGTAGCTCCGCAAAATGCAAAACCACCGCCATTAAATAGCTTATTTTAAATTATATACAATTAAAGTGAGTTTAATGCATTTTGAGATTTTATTTGTGAGATACAGGTCTGGGAAGTTGGGATTCTGAAATATTATTTAGATCATAACTTTCTATTTGTACATTATTTTTTAGTGAAATGAATTTTTATTTTTATTTATTTAATTATCTACAAGTTTCATATACAAATTTCTTTATTTGTAGTATAAAAAGTGGAACCAAAAATAGGTCCTAAAATGAATAAAGAATGAATAAAATGAATAAGTATTTTTATTGTATTTTGGCCCTGATCTCCCCCTACTTTATTCCTTGTCGACCTAGTCATCGAGATGCCTAGGTCTCGGGGTTTCGGATCATAAAATATTTACAATATTTTATTCTTTTTCTTTTCTTTTCTTTATTCTATAATTTTGATATTAAAAACAGTATTTTATGCACAATTTGTACACAAATGCATTGATGCTAAAATGCCTGAATTAAGCCTATTAACATGCATTTACTAGGGTTTTAAGGCCAAAATGATAGAATAAAGATGATGAAACGTAGATTCATCAATGATGCATGCAAAGTTAGAAGGACATACAATACTTCCCAGCTCTCTCCATGCGGGATGTAAAGCAAAATTAAAATTTACACTACATGCAATGCAAGCCGGTGAAATCGTTCTAAGAAAGAGATGCTATTATCATGAAGAACCAAATGTTGAATACCTAGAAGTGAAACCCAAAAGTCACATCTTGGAGACTTATTGGCGCCCGCCAACAGATGCTGTCAACGTTGTATAAGGCCTCTCATGGTGCTCGGTTTCAATCCCAAGTATTTAACAATTTAATTTGAGCTAAGTCCAAACGTAATTCTATAGGTGCATGCAAATATTAATGTGTTGGACCTAATTTACTCGGCCAAGTAGTTCCTAAAATATCTAATGGCTCAATCACAAAGAACAAAGAAAAATAAGCTGGAAAGCTCAAAATGCGTTAAAGTAATAGTGTCCAAGTTATTACAAATTAGTATATAAAAATAAAAAAGGAAACACTCTCTCACAAAATTTAAAAATCGTAAGCTAAAATCCCTACTCTTCTTCCTCTCTCTCATATTAGCCTATGCGAAAAAGGTCGATATCCTCGTCGCTTGGGTGCACCAACTTTCTAAGAAGTTGCCTTCGTCACTCAGTCCCTCGCAAGAAATTCAACAAAGAGATATTTAGAAACAGCTAATTTTTCAATAAAAAAGAAAAACTATGTAAAAAATGGAGTGGGGAGCCTAGTTAGCTCCACCACGGGACATCCTCACTTATTCCCCAACATATATACATATATATAGGGAAAAATGTGGCAACCCTCTAGGGGGAGCTAACTTATTCCCCCCCTCCCCCACCATCCCATTTTCCTTAATTTTTTTATTTTTTTCAAAAAATACTTATGTGTATTTTCATAAATTTATCCCTATATTATGTCATTCAAATTTCATACGAAATAGAGACTCTTATGGCCTCCATCCAGATAGGGTCGATTTCAACTATTCTACGACTGTTAAAAAATGATTATCTGGATGGAGGCCGTAGGAGTCTATGTTTTGTACGAAACTTGAAATACATAATATAGGGATATAGTGATGAATTTCCATGGAAGCATTCTTCGAAAAAATAAAAAATTGAAAAAATAGAGGTGAAGGAGCTAAGTTAGTTCCCCTAGGGGGCAACCCCATTTAACCCATATATATATATTTATATATAGGAAAAAATGGAGCTTCCTCCGTCATATTTTTCTGTAAATTTTTTTATTTTTTTTGAAAATATTACCATGCATATTCATCTAGATATCCTTCCTCATATGCCCTCCATCTAGAACATGTAATTTTAACGGTCTAAACATTGCTGTAATTGACATGTTCTAGATTGAAGGCATATGATACTATATTTCTGATAAAATTTGAATGACGTATAGAAGGGATGTATAGATGAATATATATGATGATATTTTTGAAAAAAATAAAAAAAGGCTGAAAATGGGGTGGGGGCAGTGAGTAGGCATGATGGCTACCCCAAGAGGGCAGCCCCATTGAACCCATACATAAATACATACATATATACATATATGTGTGTGTAATTGGTGGCACTATGGTCAATCTTGATGTTGAAGTACCTCCATTGCTTCGTTTTATATGTATATTGGCGATCTACAACAAATGTCATTAATGGCAGTCCTGTTGGGAGAATTTGCGATAATAAGTGTAACCATAGACAATAGGATCTACTTGCCGATGATTTGTTCTTGCATTTTACCATAGAATTGGTAGTAGCGATGATCTGCTTCGATGTGTACTGAGTGTTGAGGGTAGTGTGAATGCACAATCAAGTCTTTGAATTCAGGAACATAGGATTTGTTCTTGGATGATTTGTTCAAACATGTTTCCAACCATATTTTTTAATAGTTTACCACTGGCTTGGAATTCAGGAATGTAGTATCATCCACATCCTGCAACTTCATATTACAAAAGATTTTTGAATCTTCCTAGAATTCAACACACAAAACAAGTTCATTTCCCCAACCATACACACATGTAGTTATTCAGCAAGAGGTGCGAACTACAAAAATATATATATTAATCTTTACATGTTGGTCCACCGAAGGAGAACATGTATCCGTGCTTATCATGAAGATATAAACTCACATCATGGCAGGCATCGTTGGTCACCTTCGAGTGCTGTTTCAAAGCGCTCAGACCCCCCCAATTATGATCAGGACCTACCACCTGAGATTGCCTTATGTTGCAACCACCGCCTATCTCCTGTGACGGGTTGTGACCGCTGCCCATGGGCGGGCAGTCCTGGTCCTTCCGGCAGCTCACGAGACCGCCGAAGTCGATGACGGAGACATGATCCATGTTGGTGAAGACCTCAGCAGGCCAGTACCCGACGACGTTGGTGTAGTCGCCGAGCGCGAACCACCAGTTCTTCTTATCATCCTGACAGAAACTGGAGTCGATCAATACAGTAGCAAATATAAGGTCTAATGAATCAAGTTGTTTAATTTCCATTCAAGCCGAGAAATTCAAGAGACAGTGGACAATCACCATGTACACGTGGCAGTATATGTAATATTGATTTCCTCTGAAGGTAGAAAGTGGCATAATTGCATATCCCAAAGCCACCTTATGGTTGACTTGCACAAATCCAGGGCACTCGAGATTGTAGCAGAGGTGCTGATCTCCATCTTGCTGATATATTTTCAGAATTTATATGATTTGTTAATGAAATAAAAAGATGTAATATATTGTGTCCAGGCATATGATTTGACTTCTAACGTACACTATATGCGATCACCATCCTCGTATTGTGGTCATTGTACTTCTCTGGCATAACCTATCGTGGAACGAAAAAATCATCAGGTATCATATGATTACTTTGCAACAGATAATCGATAAGAGGACATAAATATTTTATGCATGGTTATGCTTACGATCCATCCAGCTCGAATGGTTCCTCGCGTTGGAACAGCCTCGTCTTCGTTCTTAAGCCAAATCATGCCAGCGCTTAGTTGGCCTTCAATTGCGTCCACCCCGTACACATTGATCATAGCGGATGCTCCGTAATAAGTTCTCCACGACGACCTTCGAATGGCAATCTGTATTCAGGTCAAGAATTTGAAAAGATGATTAGTCGCAGTCACTCATCAAGAATAAAATCGATAACATAAACTTGATAGATCAGCAAACAAAGCCGTGGTCTGATCAGATCCAAGGTAGTTTTACCAGAGTGTCTCGTGGACCCTGATTATCGACTCCCCCTTGTGTCATGATATCAGTAGAGTTGGTTTTGGGAAGCCTGTGAACGGGCACAGTCCCCTCGGGACATCCTCCTCCCTCCAGCTCCACATCTGCGAGTACGGTGTCTGTCGCATATGAATCCATCTGCACTTCTGGGGAGTTCTGGAAGATCACGTTTGGTTTCATCTGCACATGATCAACAATTCTGGATACTTGGAAATCATGGAACACGGAGCTGTTCTAAGTAATGTAAAAAAACGAGTAAATCCTGATGAATCTATCTGCAGAGAACCAAAAATCAAGGAACACAAAGGTGTTCTAACTAAATCCGTAAAACAAGTAAAAAAACGTGTAAAACCCTTTGCATTGGTTAAATGGTTTTGTCTGCTAAAAAAAGTTGACAAAAAACGACACCCGGTGATTCTTCCAATCACTTGCAAGTATTATCGATGTAAATTATTTTCTGGTTTCTCAAATAAAAAGATATTTGAACATTTCCATTATAAGATTAAAAAAAAAGGAAATGATGGTCATACGAGAATCTTATGATCTTTAAGCAGGGGATGATCAAAGGCAGGTTGCTTGTAAATGTCCACACAATCGAATATATCTCCTGCTGTTGTCTGCAATTGGAAAGGTATCTCTGTTCAACATCGAGTTTAAAGAGAAGTATATACAGGATAAGGAAAATCAAACTGAAATGGTTACACGAATATCGATCGTACCTTGATGGTATTGACATGAAGATCAAGGGATCCTCCATTTGCAGCATAACACCAAAGGACAATATGGATTAAGAACATGCAAAACATAACTTTAGCCATTGCTTCGGAAGCTCGATCTTGCTCTGGTAATGCAGGTGCAGATATCATCTTGCGAGGGTCTTATATAGCGCTTGGCCAACTCCAAATTTCTTGTTTCTATTGTTTCTTCTTACATTAATGACATCTGAATTAATTAGTTTCATAATGGTCATTCTTTTGAAGGTGAATAGTTTTTCTTATTCGAATAAAGGGGAAGACGCGTAGGTTTCTGTTTCAATAATTTAGTCTAATAAAGGGGAAGAGATACATCTTGTATTGTGTTGCATTTATTCTATGCCTTTTTATCGAGGCGTAGAAGGTTTACATTGCAGTGGCCAAACAGAAGTACAAGTAATAATAAAAAAAATTTAACTGACCTTCTCAAAAAAATTAATTTTGACATTCTTTATTAATCGTAATTTTTAAAATTATAGTGTAAAACAAAGGAAGAAATAACTTTTAGAAACTAAAATAGATAGATATGATCAATTTTAAAAAAGGTAATTATAAAATAATAATTCTATATATAAAGATGTTAGCACTCAAAATATATCATTCATTTTCATATTCAAATCCACTATTATCACATAAATGACAAATATAATAACAAATAAAAAATATCATAAAAAATCAATTTTACAATATTCAATGTAACGTTAAATTCTTCTTTTTCTTATGAGAGGAAGAAAAGTTCTTTTTAAAGAATACTGAAAAATTAAACATAATACATCTGTATATGAGGGTCCTTTACAATGCATGCAGTTGAATAACCCAAAATGAAAATATGCATTATATCATCGAATTTTTATTTATTTGTAGTAATCACTACAAGAAACTTGACTTATGGTAATGACTAACTTAATATAAATTGACTTACCTTCCCTTGCCAAATTTATAATAACAATTAGTTTTTGTTGTTGCATTCATAAATTCACGACGAATTGTCGATAGATTACAAGCAATGAATCATAGAACAACGATCATCCATCGACTTTTTAATAGTGTTTAGTACAAATTCTAATGGAAAAATAATAGGATAATTGTTGTTATATAAACAAAAAATAAGTAGTAATTTCACTACAACAAAATGGGTCTACACTGATATTTTTAAAAACCGGTCAAAATATTGTCCATTGTAGATATATAACCACGATATTAATCATTACGAAATTATTTTTTATACTTGACATTAGCTACAATATTCATATATGTTACCTATATCATTAGCGATGGTCCATATAATAATATTTTTATGTTCCTATTTTTTAAAATTTTGAATAATTGTTAATGGACTTTGAAGTAAAATATTAGCAATAATTAGCTAAATTTGTGAAATAACAATAGATAAGTGTTGTTATATGCACATCACTAATGATATAATAATGAATATAACATTCATTGCTAATTTCAAGTAGGATTTTTATCAATTGTGCTCCTCTGAGATTTTGCAACATCGGTTATGCCCCTCCTTTTTTGATTGTGCTCCTACCTTCTTTCGAAATTCACAGTCCTACCCTTTTGTAATATCGGTTATGCCCCTACTTTACCTTATCAAAAGGGCATAACTGTGAATTTTGCAAGAAGGTATGGCACAACTGATGTTTCAAAAAAAGAGGGATATAACTGATATTGCAATATCTCGGAGGGACACAACTGATAAAAATCCTTCAAGTATAAGTAATAATTTCTCAATAGTATCATCATTATATATTTAACAATGGCTGAAAAGATGTTGGATTTTTAAAAGAATATGACAGTAGACCCATTTTATTATGGTGTTTGTTACTAATCACAAGAGCGAAAAATGGTTACAATAAGTAATATTTGTTGTTAAAAAATTAATTTCGGAATGTATAATAATAAGTAATGAAATTATCCATTGTTGTAAGTCAATTTCATTGTAGTGTGTCTGTGCATGTGCATGTGGGTGTGGATGTGTATGCGTGTGCAAGCACACATGTGTAAACATTTTTTTTTGGAAAATGAAAATATGTATATTCATCACTATATCCCCTTAACATGTTATTCCAATTTCGTCAGAAACAAAGACTCATATACCCTCCATCTGAAAGGGGCCTATTTCAACAATTCTGAGACCACTAAAATTTGACAATCTTGATAGAGGGGATAGAAGTCTCAAATTAAGTCGAATTTTTAATGACAACATGGTGACATATTGTGATCTAAATTTCAATAGGTTTCATTTCAGAAAAATAAAAAAAAACGGGAAAAAAAGGTGAGAGCATGTAAGTTAGCGACACCCAAGGAGCATACTCCTTTTTCCCATATATATGATATGATATGTATGATATTTAATGGTGTATAGAAAAATTATTTAATGTATAGTGTGAAATATTAAGATTATCTATGCATTTTATTTATATTTCAAGTATATTTAAGTGTATATTATATATATTTTATTTCATTTCACTTTGATTACATGGTTCAACCCGATCCGATCATTTTGGTAAAATTTTCGATTTGGTGTCCGATTCAGTTTCAAAAACATTGCTCTGAGTGGAAGCTGACCCATGATAATTAGGCCGGACCAGACCAGACCGGACCGATTGTAACAACACAAAATTGCTGGACTGCTACCCTTACCACAACTCATTGAATTAAATGGACTGACATGACGTTTTTACATATTAATCTTAACTTAATTATTTTTTCTTTCAATTATTATTCGAATTAAAACTTTAATTAAATTTTAATACGAACTTAGACAAAACAAGTTAATAAAAATAAACTGCTTTGGAGTGTTTTTCCGAGAATTTTTTACAATTTATTTAAGCGTTTTATTCTGATAATGGAGCATAGACGGACCTGCAAAGAAGAAGAATTTAATCAATTAATGCCTAAATGGGCTTAACCCAATTGAGACCTTGGGCCCATTATTGAGAGATAATATTAGGAGCACGGGCAAAAAAGTGTGTGCTCCATATAAACATGTAATGTTTGAAGTAAATTTCTACCCATAAATGGAACTTCAATATAAATAAGGTATGTTTGATATCTCAAGAAAAGTGTCTTAAGGCAACGAATAATTTAATATTCATTTTCATATCTTCCGTAATTAAATATATAACAACGAATATTATTCATTGCTTACTTCCTTAAATTCTTAACGAATAATGGTATTCATTGCTATATTTCTAACAAAGAATCATTTAACAACGATTATTCATTGATTTTTTTCCTTCAAATCGTTGCTAAATTTGAGCAACGATTAGTGGGAATTTTAACGAATAATTTAACGGAAAAATCGTCGTTGTATGAACTTTTAACAATGAACATGACAGTCGGTGCTAATTACAAGTACAAAAGATGATTTCGCAACGAATAATATCCGTTGTTATATCTTTAATATCAAAAGATATCACAACGAATATTCAAATTATCCGTTGCCTTAGATCCAGTTTCATGAATTATTACAATTATTTCATATAATAATTAGAGTTTGTCCGGAGAGATCCTGGCGATGCGGGAATGTTCTTCCAGTAAAGGGAGCGAGACAATTCTTCCATCATGTACAGGGTCATATACGCCTTTTGCATTTTTTACCCATATTTATATGATTTAGAAAAGTATCACAAAGCAGTCATGAGGCCTGCTTGCTCTATGAGTCTGAATACTGGCTTGCAAACCATATATACGTGCAGAGAATGATGGTAGTGGAAATGAAAATGCTACGATGGATGTATGGTCATACATGGAATGATCAAATTAGGAACAATGTAATCAGAATGAAAGTTGGAGTAGCTTCAATAGAGGATAAAATGAGAGAGGATCACTTAAGATGGTTTGACTATTTACAAAAGAGATCAGGCGATGCATCAGTTAGAAGATGCGAGACTTGGAATGTTGAGCATGTTAAGAGATGGCGAGGAAGACTTAATAAGTATTGGAAGGAGAATATTCAAAGGGAACTTAATTATTTAGATCTAATCATGAGAATGACCCGAAGAATCCGTGTAGATGATCTAATGTGGGACAAGACTTTGTCGTTGTTGTTGTATTTATATGATTTAAGAAAACTCAAAACAAAGGTAGAGCATTTAATGATATTTATCATAATATCATTAATTGCTATAAGGAAAATGATCTTAGCCATTAACTATTTTTTTGAGAATCACTAATTATATTTGAGATTTACATATTCCATCAACTGAGAAGTTAGACCCAACATTATGGTTCACTAATAACTTAATAACAGATTAAATCATTAAACTTTTTAAATTATTTTTTTCTATTGATAGATGATTGGTGTTTCCGAAAATTGTATAATATCGCTAATAACTAATTGTTAATGAAATGAATAGCTTTCGCATTGGGATCAAGGTGAATTTATATATTGATGGCGTAAATTTGTCAATGATTTCGTTAGCAACCATTACAGATAGGCACCATGACTTATAACACACCTTACTTAGTCTTTCTTTGTATATAGCACATATAGATATTAGGCACCTAAAATTACTGATACGTTCTGTAGAATCACAATGCAATAATGTTGTTTATTGATCTTTACTCATTACTGTGATATACTTAAAGTTTAAAGTAGTGTTCTTAGGGAGTGGATCCTATAACTATTATATTTGACCTTAGCTCGATAAGCTTAACTCGAGTTAGCTCTTCCATTGATCAAGGGATGATGTCATTGATTGAGATAACATAGCTAGACCTACGTATTAGGGGTGAACTTTGATCGAATTAGATCGGATTTCAGCTTAATCCGTGTTCAATCCAATCTTAACGGATTTTTATTTTTCGAATCCAATCAACCGTCTCTACAGAGTGCTATTAGGGACGGTTGTGTGACCGTTCCCGTCGAGTCGTACATGAGACGGTTAAGACCGTCGCCTCCCACTCTCTGTGAACGGCTCTTTAAGTTCAAACGAAGGGGACGGTTGCGACCGTCCTATTACGTCGCATCAAATTTTACATACGTGGTTTTTTATTGTTTCGGAGCTCATAAAGGACGGTCTTAAGTAAACTGTCCCCAATCGTTATTAGAGGGGATGGTCAAATGACCGTCCCCGATGGATTTCTAATATAGAAGCGCCGCCTCCCACCACATTCTCCATTCTTCCTCTCCCAAACCCCTTTCATCTCCCGCCGCCTCTGACTCTCCCATCGCTCGGCCGCCTCTCAAGCCTCTCCCTACGCCGCCTCCGTTGTCAAGATCTCGTCCTCCATCTCCCTCTCTCGTCCACTCCATCTTATTCTCAGATTCTTTCCATTTCCTTCGAGATGAATCCAGTAACTTAGGATATATATCTAAAGTTTTTTTTCAAAACGTTGATCTTAGATACAAGAATGATGACCTAAATGTATATTGGTATACATAATAATGGTGATTTTCTTCTTCATAGATGGTTGTGTTAGATGAAATTTGTTTGACTTGTGTTATATTCATGAATAAAAATGTGTAAGAATTGTGATCACTATATGATTGTTTATATGCAAGTATGATTAGAATACCATTATATAGTATTAGATTCACCAAATGATTCGCATGTGGTGTAAGATTCACTATATGGTTTTGATTCATATATGATGTTTGATTCGTTATTTAATTTTTGATATTCCATCAATTTGATTTATTATTTGTAGTACTCTAATTTAAAGATAATTCCACATTTTTTGGTGTTTGTGTGTGTGTACGTATGTGTGTGTGTGTTTGTGTGATTGTGTGTGGATATGTGTGCATCGGTCCCTTACACTAGTCTTACAGTACATATAGTTCTCTGTTGCCCATCCTTTGGCGGAGAGTCATGAGTCAATTTCAATGATGGAATGTACGAATAAGAATCGATCAATGGACTCCAACAAATGATGATGTTGCAGACCTGATTTTTGCAAATTTGGGTGAGAGAGCACGCCGATGTTAAGATCAATTTATGAGGATCCTTAGTCCTTTCATGACGATAGCTGAGAACTATCTTCAAGGATATTTTGGTATGTTTGAATACATAAATATTCTTGCATCTGTGAGGAACTCATTCAAGTGCCTGGTGAAGGGGAGGCTGCGAAAAGTTAATGTACTTTTAGGAGCCCTGCAACATCTATCTCCCATAACATCTTTGTTGCTGAAGCTATTTTATGAACTACTATCCCTATATACTGGAAAGGTGATACTGGTTTTTGATGGTTACATCAAATATTGTCGTAGTTATTATCAGAGATAATGCAGGTAATTAGATGTGGATCTTGTGACAAGAAAACTCCTACAATGCTTATTGCATTACCATCTTTTGTGTCCCCGTTTCATGGCAATATCTTAAAAGCATAGATTTTTGTATTCAACATTTAATAACACATCAGATTTATGTTTGATTATGTCGATTGCTATGCTCAGACTGGTACTCTTCAGCCTACCATATTACTATTGGGTTGTAATGTCTTATCCAGATCCTACCAGAGGAGGGCAGCTAAGGGCCTATGAAAATCAAAACTTCCATTTCAGAGGAGGATGTAATATCCCTTAGGTTACTTGTAATGGTTTGGACTCATTGATCTAACCCTCCGAACTATGGATGCACAAATTTTAATTTTGGAGGATTTATCATTGGTTGTTGCTTCTGCAGATGTGGGCTTCTAGGGATCTGGGACATTGTGATACAAAGAATGTTCAGATTGCGGTGGTTGATTGATCTTCTGCAGTTCATTTGGGCTCCCAGACTTAGGTGGTTATCGGCGGAGCATCTGCATCATCATGAACTTGAAAAAAAACTCTATACGATGGATCATCATCCTCTGCTACAAAAAATGGAAGGAAGATGACATTTAGTGTTTACTTAGTAATAGATGATTGCGAATTGTAAGAATTATATGAACTACATATGTGATTAGTTATAATCTTTTTTTATTCTTTGTACTTAGATGTTGAGTTTCATTCAATATTAGTATTTTTGTAACTTATATTATTAAAAATAATTACTTTGATTTGATCTTCACACTGATAATCATAACATTTAGTTAGCTATTAAGATATATCTATTTGTACAGTACAGGAAAATTGGATAAGAGTTGGATGAATAAAAGATACGATGATTTGGCAACTTTTAGAAAAGGTGTCAATGATTTTTTAGACTGGGAATTTTGTTGTGAATTGCTATATAATATTGTTGGAGGTGAAGGAGATAAGATTCAATGTCCTTACGTACGATGTAAAAACACTTTGTTTATAATCGTAGAGTAGTTTACAAGCATCTTATATTGAATGGGATTTGACTACATTATACAAATTGGACTTATCATGGAGAATGTCATCAACATGTCATGGATCCAGATTTTGGTGCAAGTAATGATAACAATCCAATGCAAACAGATGTCGGTGACAGAATACTAGAAATGCTAGATGATATTTGAAGACCTATTTCAGACGAAAGTTCAGAACATATTCATAATGATTTTCGTGAAAAGTTAACAGAGGCAGAAACATGTTTGACTCTGGTAGTTGAAATGTCTCATCTTAGATTTTTATTAGAGTTATTTAAGATGAAACCAAATATTTTTTTGAATAATACAATTTAAATAGTTCAAAAAAATCCGACCTCCTTCTATGGTTCAGAGAGAGAGTGGAGCATACGAAAGAAAACAAGGATGATCGGTGGAGTATGATTCTTGATGTTCTTAAATGACATGAATGTTAGCAAGTTGTTTCGCACGCTGATTATATTGTAAATGGATTTAGGTTCAGAAAAAAATCGATGGAGGAAACAAAACAACACAACTTTCAAGGATGATAGAGAAAGCGGAGCTCTCCAACGATATAAACAGATATTATAGTGAGATTGATGATATATTAGATGTCAGTTTTAAATACGAATTAAGATGTGTCCTATTTCAATGTATTTGATTTGATATCGACCGTGAAGGAAATGGATTTAAGAAGGATAAAAATGAGTTTATCTCACTAAAACAAATATGTCGATTTTAAACAAACGAACCTTTTGCTCTCGCATGTCAGGTAGAGAAAGTCTTTTATTTCATGACAACTCCTTAAATGGATGGATTATACCTATCAGAATAATGCCTCAAGATTTTTTTATGCAGATGAAGATGCAGAATTTTTAAACAATGATGATGCATATCAGAAATGTACCAACTAATATTATGCCTTGTATACTTGGAAATGATAGTTAAATAAAGGTAATTTTGGAACTATATTTCTATTCATCATGACAAATTTTAATTATATATTTAATGATGATTGGTGTTTTGACAATTATTTTGCAAAAATAATGTAATTTTCAGGTATGGCACCTCGTCTAAGGTGGATTCGGGAAAATCCCAAACCTACTCCCCAGCAACGTGTAGAATCTTCAGATGGAGGTAGTGGCAGTTCTCAGCATTTATGTGGACCATCCCAGTGTAGATTTCTAGATCACCTTCCACTTCGACAGATCCTACGTGTTCACATTGTAGGGGGAGACACCGTAGGTGAGAACTCTATGGAGTTCCAGAACTACCTAAGTCAAGTGGTGCGTGCCCGTATTCCCATTACTACCCATGACTTTCGCCAATTTCCTCGGTCTGTGAACGTCATCATTTTATCAAACATGGAGGTAAAACCTTTAATTTTTGGCATGTAAAGGTGGACATTCTGATTTTTATGAATTCGTTGCAGGTTGTATTTTCTTGGGATCAGGATACTATCATTGATGGACAAATCCTTAGTCACGCAGTAGAGATGTTACGCCGGTATAAAGGACGCATCAAGTCAAAGGTTAAATCTTGACTTTTTATATAAATTATTTAGCGTCCTCATTTTTTATTTCATCTTTGTCATGTAGTATTACAATATTCAAATTGCTTATGAACAATTAGTTTAAAATGTTCATCCAGGTGTGACTCCCGATCAGTGGAGAGAGCTAATCAACTTCTGGTCTAGTAAGGAGTTTACGGTTTGTAAAGTACTTTCTATTTATTTATACATTATTTGTATTATTTCGAATTATATCAGATGATATCGATGAAAAATACTGCGAATCGTGCAAAGGAATTTAGATCGACACATCAGATGGGGAGGAAGAATACAAACCAATTCAAGCACGATTTTGTAAGTTCGTTAAATAAGTTCAAGATAAAAGATACAAGAAGTCTGAAGAAATAGCTTTTCTTTCGATTTTTAGGAATTGGAGAATGAGTGAGAGGTCACTAGGATAGAGGTTTTCGTGGGATCAATGAACTGAGACATCGGATGACAAGTAGAATGGGTCGACGATTCATATACCCCCATTCATGTAAGTAAACAAGGATTTCCTAAAATTAGCAATACCTTTTTTCCTTAATTTAGTTTAAAACAAAATATGTAGGAGGAGATGATCAGATTCACTACGACCGGCTCCTTAAATAGTACGGGTACAAGCACGTTACTGCTATTTGCTGAAGAGGCATTCGTCCAAGCCACATGTCTAGAACATTCTGGACGTATACGATGTGGTAGACGGAGACCGATGATACAAACATGGTACGGTGGTAGTGGGTTTGTATCATCATCGCAACGAAGTGAGAGGGAGAGAGAAATGGAGAGAGAGAGGGAGTTGTGAGGCGTCAAGGCCAAGATGTCCGCACATGAAGATGAAATACCTCCCTCCTCGAGGACTGAGTTGCTGATGAGCCGCCCGAGCGACTAAGGTAAATCAGGTGTCAATGGTCGTTGCGACCTCAACCTCTCGGGACTCAGAGCTCGATCAAGAAAATAAAACCAGACCACCAAACAAAGAGATAAAACAATCAAAACATAAATAGTTGTCCTAGCTATGTGATTAACCTGGTATAGCACCCAGGGTCGGTCTCAGGGAGCACGAATTGGCCTCGCGGCCTACGAAGTAGTCCAGAAAGAAAAAAATAAAAACAAATATTTTTGATGGATTTTTAATTAATTTTTATATTTTTTTGGATTTTTAAAAATGGGGAAAAATAAGAAAAGGGAAAAATCAAGCAAACACAACAAATGATAAAAGCACTCAAAATACTCCAAAAATTCAAACAAAAATATTTTTATGTTTTTTAGGTTTTTTAATGTTTTTGGTGAATTTTTCAGATTTTTCTAATTTTTATATAATTTTCTAAAAATAAAAAAGGGACAAAACAGGGTGCTATTGTACAGCCAGATTTGTAAGACCCATAAAAAATGTCAAATGGATCTATAACAACCTGGAAGCAATTTTTATGAAAGGTATAAACAAAAACTAAAATTTGGAAAAAGTGTTTATATTTTTTTGATTTTTCTATATTTTTTTAGAATTTTTATAAGATTTTTATGGTTTTTTTTAATTTTTATGGCTTTTATATATCCAAAAATAACCAAAATTGCATCAAAAATAAAACACACTAAAACTAACTAAATATAATTTTTTTTAGAATTTTTAAAATAGTTTTTATATTTTTTAATGATTTTCTAAGTCAGATAGAAACAAAACAACAGTTTTTGAATTATTAAAAATATCAAAAAACCTCAAAATTGTACCAAATTTTTATGGAAATTTTTACATAGTGGCAGGAGTCACGTGTCCAAATTTCACGAAATTTGGATTTAATTTGCTATTTTATTTAAATAAAATAAAGGCTCATAGTGCATAGGGACCTAAATGCAATAAAAAGTAATTCCAGGGGCCAATCAATAACAAGCAAACAAAGTACAAGGGCCCAGTGCAAAATATCCAAGTAATCACGCGCGAGGCACGTGAATCAGGCACGGAGGGACCTACTTGTAATTCCTATTTTAAAACATGCAAACAGTAACACACAGAAACCACAGGGCACAAAATGCAAATAGACCAGAACCTCACGTATCGATGCACGTGTCCCACATATATAAGGACTAAAATGCAAATAGCAAAAACATGAAGGTCCAAAATGCAAATATCCCAAAATAAAAACAACTATATTAAATATTTACAGGATTAAATAATAAAAACAAAATAACAGGGGCCTAAGTGTAATTTACCCCTTATTATCGGAGGGTCGAAGAGACGCCACGTGGAAGATCGGAGGGATGTGGCTTGCGCACGCCTCTTTAGCTGATGGATGCTCGAGGGTTCGCCACGTGTAGGATCTAACGGTACTGGATCGTGGAAAACCCCTCGCTGGATGCACGGTCCTGATCGACTCCCAGATGGATCGAACGGTGGCTGACGCTCCTTAAATAGATGGTTGCGATTGAATCTGGGGCGTCGGGGACAATCGAACGACGGAGGAGGATCCTCCAAGAACTCGACGCCGGCGAACTTCGCCGGCCCAATGTGCACGCCAAGGTCCTCCTCTGGAGCTGCTGAGATATGGGAAAGCTTCGCCGAGGAGCTCCGCAGCTGATGGAAGCCTCCGATGACGCCGGGAACCACCGGAGCGGCCCCGTGACGGCGGAGGGAGGAAGCTCCTCTGCTCGAACTTTGGACCTCCAGATGAGGTCCCTTTGGCCTGCAAAACCGCACGAGAGAGCTCCTGGGTCGGGGTGGAATGGTGGTCGGGCGAGTCGATATGGATGACCTCCGGCGAGGCGACGGCAGTGGAGGTCGAGCCTTGGTTCCGGGGCGAACCAAGGTGGGTGAGTGGGTGCAGAATGTGGGGAGAATCTCACGGAGGTGATGGTCGAGTCCGATGATCGATTGGATGACGGAGATGGTGGGAATCGACCGGCGACGGCGGAAGGGCGAATTGGGCGTAATGGAAAATTAAGGAAAACTAGATGGAATCGGGGTTAACTAGTGACTGGAGTCGATTGGGGACGAGCTCGGGAAGGGTCTGGGTTGTCAACTCGAAGGGTCGTCGGGTCCCGAGGCTCTGGCGCACCTCACGGCGGCGCACGGCGACAAGGGTCACCGGATCAGTGGCGGAAGGCTTCCTCTCCTCTCTTCGACACTCTCCTCACTCAGCTGTCACTCTGGGGAGAACAGTGGAGGTCCTGGGACGAAGGGGCAGCGCCAAAGATGGCGGGAAAAGTGCGGCGGAGGTGGAGCTATATACTCCTGCAGGTCCTAGAAGAAGGCGTCGGGTCCGGCTTGGTGAAGCACGGACGCGTAGGCAAAGTGTCGGGTGTGGATCTCGAATGCACGGAGCGTGATTAGGACCCGGGGTTTAGGCAAATGGAGCTCGAATCATGCGGGGATAATTATGAGAGGTCGGGTCGGGTGCACTGATCCGAGTTGAATGGTCCAGGGGGGAGAGTTGACCGTGGGTCAACATCCCCCGTGGACCAATCAGAAGCAGCCACTTATTAATTAATTGAAAAATCAATAAAAAATAGTAAATTCCTTTATTTCAAAAAACTTTAAACATGAAAATGTTTATTTATTTCAAATAATTTTTTAGTGATTTTTATTTATTTTTTTGAAATATAAATTATGTATAATCATTATATAGGTATATACATATATGTATTTTTAATTTTTATTTTTAATTATTATTTTTATACAATTTATTCCAATTTTATATTTTATTTATTTATATTATAAAATTTGGAATAAAAGTGTATTTTTATTTTATTTTTATTATTTATTTACATAGGTTAAATAAATACTTTTATTTACATATTTACATGGTATATATACAAGGTGGATTTTGATTTTATTTTATTTCTTTTTATTTTATTTTTATTTTTTTGTAATTTTTATTTTATTTATTTACACCATGAAATATGGAATGTGAAAATATTTTTATTAGATTTTTATTAATTATTTTCAAGGGGAAAATAAATAGATATGTTACTTTTATGTACATGGTCTATATACCTGATGAAGGGGATTTTATTTCTTTTTATTTTTATTTTGTTTTTCCCAGGTTTATTTTAGTTTTATATTTACAAATATACAAATTAATAAATACAGCTTGCCTAATTAATCAACAATGAACCCACAATAAATAAATAAATCAAGCAATGAAGAATAAATGTGGAGTCAAATTTATTATTAACTCTACAAACATGTGTATAGGTGTAAGTATGTAGAGGTCGAACACATGGAGCAAGGCAGGATAGATCAAGCAAGATTGCAAAGATGTGAATGTGATCAATGTGTCTACACTATGCAAATATTTTTTTGTGGGTTTTTAATTTTTATTTTTTTTTAATTTTTAATTTTGTATATTGATTTTTAATTTTCTGATTTTATATTTTCTTTTTATATTTTATATTTTTTTATATTTTCTTTTTTAATAATTAATATAAACAAGGTAAGAAAGAGGAAGATAAGATATCAATAAAAATAAGGAAAAATGCTCAAAAATTAGGAAATGAAATGTTTTTGGTCTTTTTATGTTTTTCTACTATTTTTTGTGATTTTTGGGGATTTTTCTGAATCTTTTTTGGTATTTTTAAAAGGCAAAATACAAGAAAACAATGAACAAGCTGCTGGCCGAAATTAAAATGGGAATGAAAAATAGCAAACAGTAACCAAATTTTCCCAAATTAATTTTAAAATAAATACAATAAAATAGGGAACCTACAAGACCTGAGTATATATTTTTTGGGGTTTTCTAGAATTTTTTAGATTTATATGAAGATTTTTAGGGTTTTCTAATTTTTAAGATTTTTGTTTTGAGTTTTTAGTGATTTTTGGACTGACACTAGAAGAAACAAAAATAGACCTTAGGTAATTGTTTTGGAATTTTTCAAAGTCTTTTAATATTTTTTTGGTATTTTCTAATGCAAACAATAGCTAAAATGCATGTTTTTTATTTTTAATAAATATGAAAATGCAATAGATATGCAATGCAAAAATATGACGTGAATCAGCAACCACACAGGAGCTTAAGTTAAATTTTTGGGAATTTTTCGAGTTAAAATGATGCTCCAAATAAATAGGGAAAGCGAGAAAAAATACAAGGTCTAGTTGCAATTTTCACACAAAATATAATACTGAATATTACATTTAATGGACTAAACACAAATAACCGGACCCGCAAGGGTTGACCTGCAAAATACCCACAAGGGCGCGTGACTAGCACACGCCTGGGAAGGACCTAGATGTAATTTTCAAAAATCCCAGGGGCTTCAATGCAAATGTTCCAAAAATATTACATGTGATGGGAAAGTTCTTGGACTAAATCTAAATACTTAAACCCTGGAGGGGGTCCTTGCAAAATGCCCTTCACCTCACGTGTACAGGTCACGTGAGGTGACATGGCGAGGACTGGAATGCAATATTGGAAAGTTCAAGGGTCTGGATGCAAATATTACAAAATATTTTAAACTACAGATAAATGTTTAAAGACTAAATCGAAATACAAAAATGCGGGGGTGTCTGATGCAAAATACCCCTCGCTGTGCGATCCAACGGTCGTGGATGATTCACTTGACACGTGGTGGACGATGGACGGCAGATGACGCTTCGGCTTCGACGTCTGAGATTAGATCTCAGATCGAGATCTAACGGTGGATGGGCACTGGTGATCTGACGGTCGACATGCAATCTGGAGCGGCAGCCCAATCTGACGGTGGGGAGGCGCGGAGGAAGAACGGGGAAGAACGCCGGCGAGGCGAACTTCCTCGAGGCTGATCTCCGAGTTCCGGTGGCTTTTGAGCTTCAAAATGGGGCTGCGGCCTCCTGGGAGCATCTTCTATGCGCAGGGGGGGGGTCCAAAACACCTCGGCGACGGCTGAGGTTCGCTAGAGGCACGGGCGGAGCTGGTGGAGCTTCGTGGCCTCCGGCGAAGGTCAAAATGACCCCCAAGCGGTCGTTCAAGTCCTGGTATCTGCAAAAACAAGTGAGAGGACCTAGGGCAAAATGCCTGGGTCCCGCGGTGGCGAAATGGTGGCGCGAAGCGGCGGGGAGGAGCTCGGCCGGAGGAGCGCTCCGACGAGGTTGATGTGGAGGATGATTTGATCGATGAAAGTGGAAATTTCTCGAGGGCTTTTGATCCTAGGATGAATGCGAGTAAAATGCGACGAAAATAAAAGGGGAATTGGTCAGTCTCGATGGTCGGAGCCAGAGGGAAGGCGTACATATCATGAAAGGGTGAAGGATTTGACCTCGAAAAAATCGAGAAATAGGGTCAAGAACGAGGTCTGACACAGGCACTTGGGGGGGGGGGAGACGACTAGTTGACCGGGGACAACTGGGATTTACGCCTGGTTGGTCCACGTGGACCAACCAGGAAAATCCCCTGGAAAATGTTTTGAAAAATCATTTAAAAATAGAAAATGAATTATTTAGTTTTATATTATAAAAATGTTCGTAATTTTATAAATTATTTTATGGTAATTTTTAATTATTTTCATGAGGTATAATTTTATAAGTTGCTTTTTTATAGCCTATATAGGTATATTACCTATATATTTTATTATTCTATTTTTATTTAGTATTTTTAATTTATTTAATTATGTTTATTATTTTATAAAATTATAAAATACTTTTATACACTTAATTATATTTTTATTTCATTTTTCTGAATTGTTTTGTATATTTAATAAAATACAAGTATACATTCTACATGTATAAGTATAGGTATTATACCTATGTATTATATATAGGTATTTTTGTTTTATGCTTTATTTGAGTTTTTATTCTGATTTTAATACACATATCCATTATAAGTAATATTTACAAAATTATAGAAATATAAAATTATAAAAATAATGAATAAATAATAAATTGAATATTTTAATCTGTACAATTATACAATAGGGGTCCAAAACTCAACTTTCAAACCGTAGCTCCGCCAAATGCGAAACCACCACCATTAAATAGCTTATTTTAAACTATATAATTTTAAATGTGAGTTTGATGCATTTGGAGTTTTCATTTGTGAGATACGGGTCTGGGAAGTTAGGATTCTGGATTTTTATTCAGACCGTAACTTTTTATCTGTGTATTATTTTTCAGTGAAATCAATTTTGTATTTTTCTTTATTTAATTATCTACAACTTTCATGTATAAAGTTTCTTTATTTGAGGTATAAAAAGTGGAACCAAAAATAGGTCCCAAAATGAATGAATAATGAATGAAAAACATTGTATTCTGGACCTTATCTCCCCCTACTTTATTCCTTGTCGACCTATTCATCAAGATGCCTAGGTCTCGGGGTTTCGGGTCATAAAATATTTTATTCTTTTTCTTTTCTTTTATTTATTCTATAATTTTGGCTTTAATTACAGTATTTTATACACTATTTACATGCACATGCATGAATGCTAATATGCTCTAATTAAGGGTATTTACACGCATTTGCTAGGGTTTTTGAGGCCAAAATGATAGAATAAAGATGATGAAATATGGATTCATCATCTCCCTATACTTTACCTTTGCTAGTCCCTAGCAAACACTTATGCAATAAGTGCAGAAAAGAAAAACAAAGAAAAGAAAAAGAAGAAATGTGGATTAAATTTAATTATCAAACTTGTCTTCACAAAATCAAAGTTTGGAGCTTAAGTCGGACTTTTGGAATTTTAGTGGGTGGAACCTTAATGAGAACCGTGTTTGAAATCCAACAGTCCTTGAGAATCATAAAACTCTGTCCAAGTCTCCTCAATATCCAGGTCAGAAATATCTCAATTCATACGCAAACCCTTACGACTATGAATCTGATTCGTACAATGTAAGTGATAGTGGATCTCCCCAACTAGAATGACAAAGAGACTGACTTCTCCAGTATGACAACCCAATAATTCCCCAATCCAATAACTCCATCCTCGAGGAGCGGGGTATTCCCTTCTAAGTTCAAGTGGCAACCATCTCAAGAGGAGGGGATGAAGAGAAGAATGGACGGTAGCCAGTGTAGCTACCTATCCTAGGATGCAAGACCAGTGTAGTCAAGTCATCCAGCTGCAGGCTCACATATTTGACTTTGGAACTCAAGCTTGCTTATTGACTTTATACAAATGTACATACTTTGCAGGCATTTTATTTTTGTACAGGCCTGACCTTTTTTTTGAAATACTATTCACAGCAGCATTTACATAAGGAGTTTTTCCTCTTGAGCCAGTAGACTATCCCTCTTTTGAAGCTTTATTGCAACCCACACTCTCCTGTCTTTAGACTTCCTCATCACTGGACGGGTTGGGGTGCACTTCCTCCCTAGAGGAGGACAAGTGTTTCCACTTGTGTGCGTCTCATACCAGCAAATCCAATCCCCTCACCACTCCAACTGAGTTGAGCCATGTGAAAGGTGCATGTGTCCAAGTTAGGTCATTATCATCAAGAGTCATGCGTGTGCTCCGAAATACTCTACTTAGGCAGTCAAGAATCCATTGAACCAAGTCTCGTGATCCTCAAAGAATTAAGTCAACTAGACCTGAAGTACCTCAAACCCAGTTCCTATAAGGTTCCTGTTATTAGGTAGATTTTAAGGTCCAATCAAGCTCCAATCTTTGGATTTTACTTAGACTTGTTCAACTATCAAATTCAATCCAAAAATGCGAATGCTAAGCAGATGCTATGCAAAATGCAGGAAATATTTTTGTGATGCAATTTTCAAAGATTTTGAACTTTTTATGGATTTTTGAAAAGATGATGATGATGATGATGCATATGCATTTTTTTGTATTTTTCAAAAGATTTTTCAAATGTTTTTGGTATTTTAGTTTTGCAAATGTTTTTGGGATTTTTGAAAACAAAAAGTTTTGGCTAAAAACTAGGTTAAAATATTTACACGGGGATGCTTCTTATATTTACAAGAAGTGAATTTTAAGAATTTACAAGGTAAGTGGTCAATTGTATAAGTATATATATAGTGGATTTTGGTGTGATGTATGTATTCCTCAAACTTATTTGACACAGGTTTTTCAAACAATTTTTGAATACTATAGTCCAAAATAATTTTTACAAACATTTTACAAACATGTACACATATTTGAAAATCATTTTGCAAAGGTTTTCCAAACAGTATAGATGGATTTTTCAAAATATTTTTGTAACCATTTTTCAAACAATTTGCAAATCATTTTTCAAACAATTTTATTTCACACAAAGAAATTTTTTTTACAAACCACACATTTTTACAAAGGTTGAAAACATGTAACAAAACATTTTCCAAATAGTTTTCAAAAGATTTTTCACAAAGATTTTCAAACTATTTTTCAAACATTTTGCAAAAAAACATTTTCACATGATTTATTAATCAGTAAATACAAAAAGAATTTGAGGAATAATCAACATCTTTTATTAGGGTTTTTAATGAATTGTAAAGAATAATTAGCCATGTTATTAGGAAAATACGAAAGTACGAGTTATGGCTAAAGTATATACGTAGTATATACGACCCCCCTATACTTAGCTTGAGCTATGTCCTCATAGATCGGAGAGAAAAGAGAAGACATAACTCGTACTAAGTATAGGCAAGTCTAAAGAATAAATAAATAAAGGAATGAACGAATGAGAAGTTGACCGCCCCCCTATACTTAGGATCAAATAATCCTAAGTATAGCAGACTGTACACAATGTAGGGAGGGTCAAGGGTGGGAATGAATAGATCGTACTCAGATTGTCTCTCCCTATACTTAGGGTAAGATATTCCTAAGTATAGATGAGAAGAGGAGACAATGGAGAGGATAAAAAAGAATAGAACAACTCAGGGTGCATACCCCCCATACTTAGGACAAAGTACGTCCTAAGTATGGAAAACTGTCTACAAGGGGCGACACCTTTTCGGTAGATGAAGAAGATAGAAAATGAAAAGAAGAAAAGAAGAAAAGATATCAACAGATGAAGGAATGATATGGACAGGTGGATCTGTACAACGAAAGATGGAAGTGATCACCATGTATGAGATGCAAGTGATATGAGTCAAAGAGGACATCTCATACCAGAAGAATGGGGACAATGTCAACGGTCGACGGATTATGGTCTAGATATAGCTTCAGGCACTGACCGTTAACACGGAAGGTGGATGAAGATGACGGCTCGGATATATCAATGCTACCATTGTCATGTACCTTCCTGACCACGTAAGGACCTTTCCACTTGCTCTGTAATTTCCCTAGAAATAATTTTAGCCTGGAATCAAACAACCATACACGCTGATCTGGCTCAAACTGTTTATGGCTGATATGAGAATCGTGCCATGTTTTCACTTTTTCCTTGTACTGTAGGCTGCTAGAAAAGGTTGTATCTCTCAACTCCTCCAGGGCTGCCAACTCTGCTCTCCTTTGTTCTCCTATACTCTCGGGATCCAATAATAACTCAGTGACTGCCCAAAGTGACTTGTGCTTGATCTCCACTGGCAGGTGGCACGGCTTGCCATAGACGAGACGAAAGGGAGACGTCCCTAATGGATTCATGAAGGAAGTCTGATAGGCCCACAAAACTGAGTCCAAAAGCTGTGACCAATCCTTTCGGTCTGGGCGGACAACCTTCTGTAAGATAGTCTTTATCTCCCGGTTTGACACTTCGACAAGACCATTAGTCTGAGGGTGATATGGCGTGGCAACACGATGGTTAATGCCGAACTCGTCAGCAAGGGCCCTAACCTTGTCATTGATGAAATGAGACCCCCCGTCTGAAATCAAGACTCTAGGTACCCCGAACCGTGAAATGATATTTTTCCTCAAAAATTTACACACAGTCTTAGCATTTGCGGCTTGGGCGGGGATGGCCTCCACCCATCAGCTGACATAATCTACAACGAGCAAAATGTGCTCGAACCCCTGACTCTTAGGAAATGGGCCCATGAAATCAATCCCCCATGCATCAAAAACCTCACAAAAGTTAATGGACTGTATGGGCATCATGTCTCTCTGTTTGCAAGTGCCCATCTTCTGACAGTCAGTACATCTCTTCACGAACTCATCTGAATCCTTGAAGAGAGTAGGCCACCAAAGGTCGGATTGAAGCACCTTCCGTGCTGTCCGTCTCCCAGAATGATGTCCTCCTGCCTCCAGCTTGTGGCAGTATGTGAGGATGCTATGCTGCTCTTCTTGAGGAATGCACCTCCTCCAGATGTTGTCCCCTCCTTCATGATAAAGGACGGGGTCCTCCCAATGATAAAACTTGGCCTTCGCCAGGAAGGTCTCAAGTTTCCGCCTGGGCCAACCTTGTGGGACTGTCTTGGCAACAAGATAGTTCACAATGTCGGCATACCATGGGTGCGAGGTGATAGCCAAGATCGCCTCATCTGGGAATGTCTTAGTGATAGGTGCGCTGGGCTCAGATTCCTCAAGGTTCTCTAAGCGGGAGAGATGATCCGCCACCACATTCTTTACTCCAGGCTTATCTTTAATTTCAATATCAAACTCCTGGAGCAGAAGGATCCATATGGTAAGGCGTGCTTTGGCATCCTTCTTGGCCATTAAGTATCGGATGGTGGTGTGATCTGTGTAGATAGTGACTCTAGATCCGAGAATATATGATATGTACTTATCCAAAGCAAAGACTACATCCAGTATCTCTTTTTCTGTCACAGTATAATTCCGCTGAGCGGCATCCAAAGTCCGGCTGGCGTAATGAATGGAAAACGTCATTCCATCCCTCCTTTGTCCTTGCACAGCCCTAACGGCAAAATCAGAAGCGTCCATCATGATCTCGAATGGAAGAGACCAATCGGGTGGCTGAAGGACAGGAGCCGTGACAACCATATTCTTGAAAGTCTCAAAAGATGCAAGACACTTATCATCTACAATGAACTCGGTGTCTTTCGTCAGCAAATCAGTGAGCGGTCGGGCAATACGACTGAAGTCCTGAATGAACCGTCGGTAGAAAGCGACATGCCCCAGAAAAGACCGTAATTAACACATATTGGACGGTGGATTGAGTTTTCTAATGATATCCATCTTGGCCAGATCGACCTCCATGCCCCTATTGGAGATGATATGACCAAGGACCGTCCCTTGAGTCACCATGAAGTGACTCTTCTCCCAAGACAAGACAAGATTGACCTCTATTCAGCGCTGAAGCACACGGTCTAGGCAGTCAAGACAAGCATCAAACCCATCGCCATAGATCGAGAAGTCATCCATGAAGACCTCCAAACAGTCACCCACCATGTCCGAGAAAATGGACAACATGCACCTTTGGAATGTCACCGGGGCGTTTCATAGACCAAAGGGCATCCGTCTGAAAGCATAATCCCAAACAGACAGGTGAATATCGTTTTCTCCTGGTCTTCGGGCGCAATGGCCACTTGATTATAACCGGAGTACCCGTCAAGAAAACAGTAATGACTCTTCCCAGCTAGCCTCTCGATAATCTGATCAATGAATGGCAGCGGGAAATGATCCTTCTTGGTGGCCTGATTCAATCGTCTGTAGTCCACACAGACCCTCCAAGAAGTGGGTATTCGGTTAACGATCTCCTCTCCAGACTCACTCACAACTGTAGTGATACCCGTCTTCTTGGGTACCACATGTAATGGACTAACCCACTTGGAGTCGGAGATGGGGTAGATAAAATCGGCGCTCCACCACCTCGATATTTCTTTCATGACCACATCTCGAAGATTCGAGTTCAGCCATCGTTAGAACTTACGCGACGGCCTAGCGTCCTCCTCAAGATAGATGTGGTGGGAGCACAGAGCCGGACTAATTCCCTGGAGATCAGCTATACTCCAACCTATCGCCTTGCGGTTTCTTTCAAGAACCACCATCAGACGAGATTCTTGTTCTCCAGTCAAACCTGCTGAGATAATGACTGGGTGCATGTCAGGCTCACCTACAAGGAATCTATACTTCAGCAACTGCGATAAGGGTTTCAGTTCTAGACAACTCGGAGGTGGCAGATCTGGCTTCTGATAAGTCTGTGTGAAGGCGACCAGGTCTGTATGTAAGAACTCTCGCTGCGCATGAACATCTGACGAAGGGAGGCCGTTGAATCATCAATAAACTGTACTGGCTCGCACTCCGTCCTAGCTGTCGGCTCAGAAGGAATCAGACAAGGTAAATATTCATCAAAATCATCCCAATCAATGTCTGAATCCGAGGGATTTAAAGTAGATGAACAAGACTGGAAATCATCACCATTCGTCCCACAACTGTCAGCCTCAAAAGTATCCTCGTCCAGGGGTGTGCTCTCCAGGCTCTCAACTGCCATAAGCCATAAGTATGGTGAATATATAGGCAAGGCGAGGGTCTGTGCTACGGGATCTTTTCAATTGGATTCATCATCTGTCATTACAAAATCACACTCCCAGTGGATGTCTAGCTCTTCTTCTGTCATCTGTGCGGCTTTTCTGGACTACTCTGAGCATGCATATTCTCTCGCTCTGGTTTCCTCGATCATCGCTATTTGTATGGTTTCTCCCTCTACGCAAAAACATACCTTCCCACTATCATGATCGGACACCGCCTTGGCTGTGGCCAAGAATGGGCGCCCAAGTATGATGGGGGCATCGGTTATCGACTCAGGGATCTCCATGTCCAATACATCAAAGTCCACGGGAAATTTCAAGCCTTGAATGGTAACGACCACGTCTCTCAATAACCCCTTCGGCCTCTTAGTCGACCTATCAGCAAACTGAAGGATCGTCCTGCTCCTAAGAAGAGGACCAAACTCGAATTGGTCGAGTAAGGCTGCCGGAAGAAGGTTAATCGAAGAGCCGCTGTCTAATAGAGTACGATCAAACTGCTGCTCCTGAATCTCGCATCTGACATAGGGAGCTCCTGCATCTGGTCTCTTGGCTGGCAGTTTGTTCTGAATGGTGCAACAAGTGTCCTAGGTGAGCACATGGATCTGATCTTTGTACCTCCTCTTCCTGCGGATTGTAGTCTTCTCTTTCAAGTTCTTTTTGAAGAAGGGGATGTGCTCAAATGCTTCCCGTAGAGTTAGCTGAATGTGGAATCTATCAATCATCTGGTTGTTGAACTCTACCTGCTGGGTCTTTTTTGGATTTTCTCTTTTGTTCCCCTTCACCCGGTGAAGTGCTTCAGGGAAGAGGATAGTAGGGGCCTCCGCAGATGGAGGACTAGGAATAGGTTCCTGCGCCTGTGAAGGAATAAAATCCGTACAATGATCATCATGCAACACATATGGATCTGAAGTATACACAGAAGCCTTTCCTTTATTCATATTTTTGTTCTTTTTCTTGTTACCACAATCCTGAGATACAAAAGGTGGCAACACAACAGAAGGGAGATCAACAGAAGTAGAAGTGGTGGCCTCAGTACCACCAACGACACCTGTCTTCGCGGCATCAGCACCGCGCTCTGGCTCTGCATCAAAAATGGGCATCAGCACCACCGTCTGCATCGGGTATCGCGACGGCCTCAGTACCGTCGTCTAGATCTCCATCATTGGTGGCCTCAGCACCACCGTCTTCAACATCATCAACGGCATCAGCACCGCTACTCTGCTCATCTAGCGCTCCTGATTCTGCATGTGGTTGTCGCTCAGATGAGGCACCACCGGCTGGCATCCTACTGCTCCTAGTAGTCACAAAATCAGCATCATACAAAGAAGAAGACATGTCACTCAAATAGTCACTAGGAGAGGTATCCTCTGTAAACTGTACCTGCTCAGACTTCCTCTTCAGATTGTCCGGATTTGGTTCAATCTGAGCTGGTATGGCAGCTTTGCCCTTGATCAAATCCCTCACCTCCTATCGGAATTCATCTATGTCCCGTCGGTAGGATGCCTGATGGTCAGAAATCAAGCAGGTGAGGTCCTCGAGAGCTGGGTTCTCGAAGGTTGGAACCTGAGAACCGGATGTATTCCCCTGCTGGAAGTGAGGTTGTTGCTGTTGGTGAGAATAATGCTGGGATAGCTGGGAATATGTCTGCTGAGGCTGCTGACGCTGCCTCCACTGCTGGTTGTGATAGGCGGGACGAGGACCATGCTGGTTCTGCTGGTGGGCATACTGGGGCTGGTGCTGTTGCTGCTGTTGGCTGTTCTGATATCCCTGAGCCGGAGGCTGCTGCTGGGAAGAGGTGCCACCAGTGGTCCAACAGAATCCGGGGTGATCGCGACGAATCCCGGGCTGCGGGTACCGGTCGTACCAAATCCCATTGACTTCCATCAATGGCTCCTGCTCGAAGGATGGTGGAGGTAGAACTACCAGTGGCTGATCCGGGTGATAGACCACCATCTGAGTGTCCTGAGACGGTGGTTGCGATGGGTAGTACTGCAATAGCGGGACCAACTCTGCCTGAATGTGGTTGACCTGGCGGTACAAAGCAGAGGGCTGGGTTGAGCTGCTACTGCTGGGATCAACTTGTGACCTGGGAGGCTGCTGAGAAGATGTTTGTGCCTCCTGGATGCAAAGAATCTGCGTCTTCACGTCACTCATGGTCTTGGTAATCTAGTCCATCTGGGCCAGTACTTGCATCTACTTCTTCTCTAGGATCTTGAGACGGTCCAACTTTTCATTAATGATGCCCGTGTCGGCTGCGGCTGATTCGGCTTGGGCTGCGACTGCCGACGGACATCGATGCAGGCGATCCTCTGAAATGATCCCGCTCCTTGGTGGGGTTTCTGCTGCATGTAGACGCAAGCTTGGGCCATGACTGTTGAGTTCTCTGCCATCCCTTCATAGATGGCCCAAACGTCGTCTTCACCCTTGGAAAAATATGACACACCACAAGAGGCATTAACGGGCCCCTGCAGCTCCGGTGTCAGCCCACAAAAGAAACTCAGAACCAGATTGGGCTTGGATATATCATGGTGTGGACACCGGTCAATGAGCTCTCTGAATCGATCCCAAGCTTCATGGAACTGTTCATTAGGGATCATTATGAAGTTACTGATCATAGCTCTTGCTGCGTTCGTCCGATCGAGAGGATAATATTTGTTCAAGTATGCGGTCCGGAGTTCTGCCAAAGTGTCGATGAACCTCCCCAAATGTTTAAGCCAATACGCGGCTCTATCAACTAAAGAGAAGGGGAAGGCTATCATCTTGATGATGTCCTCAGTCACCAGCCTGTCGTGAATTGTGCTGCAGATCATTTCGAATTCTTGTAGATGGAGGTGTGGCTCTTCGGTCGCCAGCCCATGAAATTTAGGTAGGAGCTGAATAGTGTGTGGGTGAAGCTCGAAATCTCCATGGATGGGAGGGAGTCTGATCCATCTATGAGTGAGGAAGGCTGCTGGATTGTTGATTTAGACAAAATTCACGGGGTCTAAAATTATGTCTCACACAAGGCGGAGACAACCGAGGTCGCTGCGGTGACCCGCAATGAATCCTGGACTAAAATCAACAATTAACCCACACTATAGATATCAAGCAATGACAAGCAATGTGAAGTTAAAATTTATTTTTAACTCTACATAAATGGTGTATAGCAAGAAAGTATGCAGAGAGTTCGAACACAGGGAGCAAACAGGGTAGACCAAACAAGTGTGTGTGTGACAGTGTGAAGTGTTGTCTACACTAATGCAAAGCAAAGATTTTTGTGGGTTTTAAATATATTTTTTTTATTTATTTTTATTTTTTTAGTTTTTAATTTTGTATTTTGATTTTTAATTTTTTAATTTTAATAATTTATATTATATATTTTTTTCAATATTGGAATATATAAACAAGGCAATAAAAGAGGTGCTACAATATTTATAAAAATAAGCAAAAATAGCCAAAAATTCAGAAATAAAATCTTTTTGGTATTTTTTTTATTTTCTACTATTTTTGTGATTTTGGGGTATTTTTCAAAATGTTTTTGATATTTTTAAAAGGGAAAATAAAAGAAAACAGGGAATGAGCTACTGGCTGTGAGTAAAATGGGAACTAAAAAAAACAAACAACCACAAAACTTTTCCAAACTAATTTTAAAAGAAAGATAATAAAATATAGAAACTACAGGGGTGGAGTTTGCCGTTTTTGGAGTTTTCTATAATGTTTTAGAATTTTTTGAATTTTTTAAGTATTTTCAAATTTTAAAGGCTTTTCTTCTGAGATTTTTAGTGGTTTTTGGACTGACACTAAAATAGGTTAAAATAGACAGTAGGTAAATTTTTTGGAATTTTTCGAGGTATTTTAATATTTTTTTGATATTTTTTAAGCTAGACAGTACTGAAATGGGGAGTTTTTTATTTTTAATAAATATAAAAATGCAATAAAATCAAAAACTAAAAAATATGGCGTGAAAGTGTAAGTGAACAGGAGCTTCGTGTGATCTTTGTTGAATTTTCAAGTTCAAATGATGCCTTAAATAAATCAGACAAGTTCACAAAAATGTCACAGCCTAGCATGGGTATATATACAAATACTAAAACATCCAGGGGCATCCAAGCAATTTTCCACAAAATATAACACTTAATATTCGAATTTATGAACCAAATACAAATAAGCAGAACTGCAGGGGTATCGATGCAAAATACCCACAAGGGCGCGTGACTTGCACGCGCCTGGCAGGGACCCAAATGTAATTTCAAAAACCTCCGGGGGCTTACATGCAATATTCCCAAATAATCGATGGGAGTGAAGGATTTGACCTCGAAAAAATCGAGAAATAGGGTCAAGAACGAGGTCTGACACATGCACATGGGGGGGGGAGACGACTAGTTGACCGGGATCAACTAGGGTTTGCGCCTGGTTGGTCCACGTGGACCAACCAGGAAAATCCCCTAGAAAATGTTTTGAAAAATTATTTAAAAATATAAAATGAATTATTTAGATTTAAGTTATAAAATAAAAAATATTCGTAATTTTTTAAATTATTTTATGGTAATTTTTAATTTTTTTATTAGGTATAATTTTATAAGTTGCTTTTTATAGCCTATATAGGTATATTACCTATATATTTTATTATTCTATTTTTATTTGGTATTTTTAATTTATTTAATTATGATTATTATTTTATAAAATAATAAAATACTTTTATACACTTAATTATATTTTTATTTTATTTTTCTGAACTTTTTATAGCCTATATAGGTATATTACCAATATATTTTATTATTCTATTTTTATTTGGTATTTTTAATTTATTTAATTATGTTTATTATTTTATAAAGGAATAATAAAATACTTTTATACACTTAATATATTTTTATTTTATTTTTCTGAATTGTTTTGTATATTTAATAAAATACAAGTATATATTCTATAGGTATAAGTATAGGTATTATACCTATGTATTATATATATATATATATATGTATTTTTGTTTTATGTTTTATTTGAATTTTTATTCTGATTTTAATACACATATTCATTATAGGTAATATTTACAAAATTATAGAAATATAAAATTACAAAAATAATGAATAAATAATAAATTGAATATTTTAATCTGTACAATTATATAATAAGGGTCCAAAACTCAACTTTCAAATCGTAGCTCCGCCAAAGCGAAACCACTGCCATTAAATAGCTTATTTTAAACTATATACAATTAAAGGTGAGTTTGATGCATTTGGAGTTTTCATTTTTGAGATACGAGGCTGGGAAGTTGGGATTCTGGATTTTTATTCAGACCATAAATTTTTATCTATGTATTATTTTTCAGTGAAATCAATTTTGTATTTTTCTTTATTTATTATCTACAACTTTCATGTACAAAGTTTCTTTATTTGAGGTATAAAAAGTGGAACCAAAAATAGGTCCTAAAATGAATGAATAATGAATGAAACACATTGTATTCTGGACCTTATCTCCCCCTACTTTATTCCTTGTCGACCTATTCATCAAGATGCCTAGGTCTCGGGGTTTCGGGTCATAAAATATTTACAATATTTTATTCTTTTTTTTCTTTTATTTGTTCTATAATTTTGACTTTAATTACAGTATTTTATACACTATTTATATGCACATGCATGAATGCTAATATGCTCTAATTAAGGGTATTTACACGCATTTGCTAGGATTTTTGAGGCCAAAATGATAGAATAAAGATGATGAAATATGGATTCATCACTATTTTAAATTGATTTTACAAAGTATTTTTCCAGGCTTTTTCCTGGTTGGTCCCCGTGGACCAACCAGGTGGGCTGGAGAGTTGACCTCGGGTCAACTCTCTGACCCCTACCTGTGCCTTTGTCAGAACTAGGTTTCGACCTACTTTCGACCAATTATCGAGGCCATGCCTTACACTATCTCGAGAAACTTTCTTCTGCATTTTTGCTCCTCGTTTATTGGTGATTCACGCCCAAGTGAATTCTTGGGCTTTGGATCGTTGTGCGAGGCGTTTCATCTCGATCTTCACGCCCACTCGGCCATTCTTTCAAAAAGCCCCCATCACCTCCCCTTTCTCCTTGAACCCTCTTTGACCGTCTTCTTCCATCTCTTGGATGTGCTCTGGATTGGGCCTGGTGACAGGAGGTCCTCCAGCACCTCGAGGCGTGGTTAGGCAGCCGTGAGGCGCTCCACCACCATCTCCGGCCATGTTTGGCCGTGAGGTTCTATCTCTGGTCTGACCACCATTGAGGTTCGTTTTATCTTGTTTTTTCCACACTTTTATTTCCACCGTAGTCCTAGGTTTCTACCCGACCCATTCCGCTCGCCTATCAGCTACCTAATCATCGAAGCCACCCCTCGTCGGAGCTCACTCCGGTGAGGTTCCATTTCGCCGTTCCCACTTCCATCCGCTCCGCCAACCAACGAGGCAGTTTGCCCTCGCGGTTTAACCTGTCTTTGTGCAGGATATGGGAGCATCGAGATCTGCTGGAGCCATTTTGAGGAAGGTCGGAGGTACTTGGAGCTCTCTAGCTTCCCCGTCGTCGTGGGAGAGCTCCGGTGGCCCTCCGGGCATCCTGGCGCTTTCAGCACTTAGAGGACACCTGCAGGAGCGCCTTGGACTGTCTCGTAGCCTCATCTCACGTCGGAGGAGGAGGAGCGAGGCCGGGGAAGCTCGCTCGTTGGAGCCTTCTTCCCTGTTCTTGCTCCTGCGTCCCCCACTATTAGATCAGGGTTGTTCTTCAGGAAGCACAGCAACTGTAGGATTGAGGGCCGCCAGCACCGTCAGATCGACATCAACGTCTTAATCATGGCCATTGATCGTGAAGGGGTATCGGCGCATAGGATCACACCACGTGGATAAGTGGGAGCGATCCCACCGTCCATTAGCGCCTAAGGCGGGGTATTTTGCATACTTTTCCCTACCGATTTTTGTATTTAATTATTAGAACTGCAAACATTCATTGGTCGTTATTTATTTTTGTAACATTTGTGTTAAGCCCCCTGAAGTTTTGTATTATTACGTTTTGGTCCCTTCCGGGTCACGTGCTTCCGCACACGTGACTTGGCAATTTTGCAGGGAAGCCCTCGTCTGTTTGGGGTATTGAGTTTTGGTCCACAAACTTTTAATTATAGTTATATATTTCTGGTATTTTTGCATTTGAGCCCCGTAGATTTTCGTTAATTGCAGAATAGTTCATCCCAAGCGCGCGTGCTTTGCGCGTGATTTGGGATTTTTGTACTTGTACCCCCACGGATTTTGTGATTAATATTTAGTCCTTAAAAGTTCAATTGCAGTATATATTTTGTTGACAATTTACATGCAAGCCCCTCAACTTTGCCATATTTGCACAAATACCCCTACCAGCATGATTTTTCTTATTATCTCTATTTACTGCATGCATTTATAAGATCCCAAAAATTCCACAAAAATCATTATAGGTTCCTGTTGCATTGTAGTATCACGTCATATTTTTATTTTTACATATTTATTGCATTTTATTATTTATAAAAATTTAAAAACACGCATTTTCAATACTGTTTGCATAGAAAATCCATAAAAAAATATAAAAACACCTCAGAAAATTCCCAAAAAAATATATATTGTGTCTTTTAGTGTCTTTTAACTTTAGTCAAACCACTAAAAATTACAAAAGAAAACTCCTAAAAATTACAAAAGCCCAAAAATCTTCAGAAAAATATTAAAAATCCATAAAAAATCCTAAAAATACAAACTCTATTTCCAAATTTTCTCTATTTTATTGTCATTCATTTAAAATTAATTTGGGAAAATTTTGTCACTGTTTACTATTTTTCATTCCCATTTTAATTTCGGCCAGCAATTTTATTCACTATTTTTAGTATTTTTGACTTTAAAAATACCAAAAAAATTTGGAAAAATCTCGAAAAATCACAAAAACATTAGAAACATATAAAAAAACCTAAAAACATTTTATTCCCTAATTTTTGACTATTTTCCTTATTTTTATAAATTCCTTATCCTCTCTTTTCTTATATTGTGTATATATCCTATTTAAAGAAAAATAAAATAAAAAATATATATAATATAAAAAGAAAATATAAAACCAGTAAATTAAAAATCAAAAAATAAAAATAGAAAAATAAAAATTAAAAAAAATAAAAATTAAAACCCACAAAAAATAGCATAAATAGACATTGATCACAGTCACACTTTTGTGCATTTTTTGCCCCGCTCTACCTGTCTGCTCCCTGTGTTCGACCTCTACACATACTTGCACCTATACACATCTTTATTGTAGAGTTATAATAAATTTTAACTCCGTACCACTTTTCATTGATTGATTTCTGTTGTGGGTTAATTGTTGCTTTAATCCAGGATTCGTGTGGTCGCCACAGCGACTTTGTCTCCGCCTTAGACATATTAGACCATCGATTTTTGGGTTAAACAATCATTCGATACTATGGTAAGATTTCCACCTTAGTGTCAACTTACACGGCTTTTCTAACTCTTCTCCAAGTTTTGTATCACATAGGATTCAAAAAGGAAAATACAAAAAAATATTAGGCATATTATTTTAAAAATACTCAAAAATGAAAATCAAGAATTAAAATAAGGAGACTATTTAATATATTTTGACCTAATAAAAATTTGTAACGAATATTCATTATTTGGGGTTCATAAAGCTCACATTATTTTCAGGTACATTCCTGGTTGAGTGAGGCATGACCCATAAGGATTAAAGTCTAAATCCCAATCGATAATTTCAATACTTATTATTATACCTTCTGAAGTTAACTTTTTAACAACAAATATTATTTATTATAAATCATTTTTTGATCTTGTGATTAGTAACAAACATTGTAACAAAATAGGTATGCAATCATGTTCTTTTAAAAATCCAACATCTTTTCAGCCATTGTTAAATATATAATGATGATATTATTGAGAAATTATTACTTATACGTGAAAGCATTTTTATCAGTTGTGCCCCTCTGAGATATTGCAATATCAATTATACCCTTCCTTTTTTGGAATACCAGTTGTGCCCCAATTTTCTTGCAAAATTCACAGTTTTGCCCTTTTGATAAGGTAAAGTAGGGGCATAACTGATATTACAAAGGTTAGGATTGTGAATTTTGCAAGAAGGTAGGTGCACAACCAAAAAAGGGAGGGGCATAACTGATATTACAATAACTTAGAGGAGCACAATTGACAATAACTCTACTTGAAATTAGCAATGAATGCCATATTCATTGTTATATCATTAGCGATGATGCATATAACAACACTTATCCACTGCCACTTCACAAAATTTAGCTAATTATCACTATTTTTTTACTTCGGATGGTAGACCGTTAGATCCTCCTGATCCAACAGTGGCTGATGCTCGAAGGCGAGGGCGACGTGTCGCGACGAGGATTGTTAGATCAATATGATCCAATGGTGACTGTGTGTTGTCTCCTCCGGGCCGCCGCCTACTACGGTGGACTTGGCGGGACTCCAGTGAAGGGGGCCTGGCTCCGCCGCCCTTCCCCATGGTCGATGAAGATCGTAGGAGGCTCCTAGATAGCTTGGAGTGGTCGTGGAGGCGTGGCGGAGCCGTAGGAGGTCTTGGAAGGAGCTGGGGAGGTCCGAAGGTCGGATTCGATGAAGCTCGAAGGAGCTCTGATGACGCATCTGACCAGTGGCGAAAATGTGCCTGCAGGGTTAGTGGTTGCCAGAAAACGATGCTCGTGCTTGTGGAAGTGCGATGAGTGTGCGAGAGGCCTACGAGGTGAAGTGATCGGGCGATGGTGTTCGTCCACCGCGACCGACAGAGTTGTGGTCAGAAGTGGTGTGACGGGTCGTGGGGGTCATCTGAAGGTGTTGCGAAGATCAGAGCTCCAGGGCGAAGCTCAGGCAATGATCGATGGAGAGTGGAATCGAGCAGAGACGACAAGAAAATTGGGAGAAGATCGAGACGAAAAGAGAAAGAAGACCGGAGGAGAATGGATGAACTACCTGGGGATGGAGGCTCGCGAAAGAGGCTCCGGTCGTCGCTCGAGGGTCAGTAGCGGCCCGAGCTCGTGCAACTCATTAGAGGAGCTGCTACACGGTGAGGTTAGGCCACAGATCTTGCCGGAGGTGGACCACCTTCGTCACTCACTTTCACTCTCAATCGCTGTCGCAGATGGGTAGCTAGGAGCTCTAGGGTACCTCTTGTTAGGGTGGATGGGTCGAAGGTGATCGGTGGTGGAATATTTAAAAGAAGAAGGTGGAGGTCCAGGCGATGGGAGGCGTGGTTGGCGTGGCGTTTGTGGAGCGAGGGAGAGGCAATCATGGTGAGAGTGGCCTGTGGCGAAGATGAAGGGAGTGTGGGCTTCATGGTGAGGGTGTCGATGAGTGGAGAAGGTGGTGGAGATGGCGACGAAAATAGAAAGGGGGAGGAGGCGACGCAAGGTGGGCGACATGCGCGAGGCTCTTCGGAGGAAGAAGACGGTGTCGTGGCCATTGGATCTCGCGATCCAACGGGCAGGAGATGGGCGCGCGAGAATGAGTAGGATTAGATCCGGGAGGTTTGAATGAAGGGCACTAGGCATGACACGTGGCGAGCGTAGGCACGGGAGCTAGGGAACAATGGAGATGAGATCTGGCGTAGGATCAGATGGTCAAGAATTGGAGTGGGATGAACGGCACTGATGGATGCAATCTAGTGGCACATGGTGAACCACGTGGTGCAAGGAGGTGGAGGTGGAAATGAGTAGCCGTGATGAGATCTGGGATGATGAATCAGATGGCTGGAATCACATCGGAGATGAATGGCGCAGATTGAGGCGTTAGGAGATGATCGTGTGGTGTGGGCGATGACACGTGGCTGGCTGAGAAGAAGGCACTGGCCGACGGTCTAGATGAGATCTAGGCCCAGATCAAACGGTTGTGAGCTGATGCAACGTGAACGGCCAAGATCTGGTGGAAGAGGGAAGATATGATTGTGGAGAAAGAGGGACGCGTGGCGCGTGATGAGTAGGATCGCGTGGCGCAACCAGAGGGTGCCATGTGACCCAATCCGAATGGTTAAGGAAGGATGTGAAATAAGAGGGAGAAAATGGCCGAACCAAAAACGGAAACAAGATCGAATAAAGTAATAAAATACAAGGGTGCAAATATACATACATATAATACACAGGGGGGAACCCAAGTTTTGCATATGAGTTCCGATTTTAATGAAATTGGTCTCATTTTGAAGGTCACTAAATGTATATTATTATAAAAGTGATTAGACCTATATTGGAGGTTGTATGAGAGAGATATGTGCATTCTAAGGTCCATGGTCTCCAACTTGTTTTGGGGTTTTATTTGTCAATTTTACAGGTTAGCAAAATTTTTTGGTATTTTTCTTGTATTATTGTTAGTAATATATACAATATAGAGTGAATTTATGGGATTTAGGGTTAGTATAAAATATATACATATAGGTGATTTTTTTATAGTGGACTTGGATTCTTAGTGCAAATGTGGATGCTAAAATGCGGATGTTATCAATGCATGCATGAATGCTAATTATGCAATATTGGTGGAAATATGCCTTTAATTACCCGGGAACAAGCCTCTATTTTCAACTTTAAGAGTGATGAATCACAGATTCATCACCGGCCACAACAACAGATGGTTGTATACCAACCGGATTTCCTCCAGACCTCAGATACAACATTCCCACTACCACCCTTGATCCAGGAAGTTAATGGTGTGTGGAGCAACGATGCACAACTGGCCCTTCCTACCGGACACCCCCAAGGCCAGTCACAAGGCAACAGGCCATTCCACCAACCACAAGGTGGTCGGTTTGGTCAGTCCTCACAACCTCCATCACAGTAGCAGCAGCTTGCCCAATATACGAATTAATGGAGGCAGAACCAATACTACCAGCAACCGCAACACCGCCATCAACAGCAATATCACAAGTATGCGGCTGCTCCACCTCCACATTATCAGCAGTACCCTCCTCCCTCCTATAATCAGTATCAGCTTCCTCCACCACCTCAGCACCACCAACAATCGTCGCCTCCGTTTCCAAATGCGCATCAATAATGTGGTCTGTACGCTGAACCTTCAGAGGCGAGTCCCGTGAACCCAACCCTCGATTGCTTGACCCAGCTTGTCAAAGGGCTAGAAGATATGCCTAGGAAGCTAGATGACCTGACCGTCACTAAAATCACCATTCCGACGCAGGTCGAAGCTAACCCCAACAGTTTCAAGAAGAAGGAGCATGTAGAATGTGATGTCCTATCTATGCCCGTAGAGTCAGAAGATTGTGCTATTGTTTTATCTAATGCTGTCACTCTCAATAATGGTAGGGCTTTGCCTCCACCAGCCATCAACAAGGGGAAGAATAAAGCTTCAGGTGAATCGTCATCTTTTGCATCAACCATGCCAACTACAGGGACGGGTGAGGAAGAAGAAGAAGGAGGAGCCAGTTCAGCTGCCATTCACTACCATCAACATCAACAACAAAAAATTAGTAAAAGCAAAAAGAACAAAAAGAAGATCGTCACCGAAGTGAAGCTGCGCTTGCCTTGGAGGTACCGCCAGCAGCAGCCGATCTTGTGCCAGCCGACAGAACTGGGGCCCCACTTTTTGCTTGTCCACCGGTATCTCAGCTTCCAGATTGTACTCCTTTTTGTAACCCTGATGTACAACATATTGTGGACAATGATTTTATTGTAAATAAGAACTCTATTTTGGATTCCAGCAATGTACATATTCCTTTTCCTGGTGCAATAGAAAAACCCAAAAAAATTGCAAAAAGAAAAAGTGCATTATATGATCCTGGAGTTGTGGATATCATTAATAACTTGACTATTGAGATTCATCTGATGAAGGCATGGAGTACATGCTAGTTGTGAAGAAAGGTCTGAAAGAGGAATGTACAAGCAAGCATCTCCCAGCATGAAAGAATAGACACAAACATATTGAGAAGCACGTTCTCACCATGGCCACTACAGCCGCCATCAGCAACCTCCCACAAAAGAAGCTGGAAAAAGGAGCACCTCTTATCAGTTGCGAGATTTCCGATCATGTCTTCGAGCGCACTCTGCTTGACAATGGTTCTTCCATCAACCTTCTGCCCTCGTCACTATTGCAAGAATTTGAGCTAGGTCTGCTCAAGCAGACACGGATGATCCTTCAGTCCGTTGATCTATCCATCATGCGACCTAGAGGTCTTTTGGAAGACATTGTGGTGAGGGTGCGAGAAATGCAGTTCCCCGTGGACTTTGTAGTCCTTGATATGGACTCTCCTGCACCTTTACACCAGACTCCTATCATCCTTGGCCATCCATTCTTGCGCACCTCAGAAGCCATGGTTGATTATGAGTTTGGCAAGATTACATTCGGCTCGGACAACACAAGAATCACTATAGACATGACCAGTGAGCCCAAGATCATGACTGATGAGGGATACACAATAACGCCTGAAGCAAACTGTGACTTCATTGTGGAAATCAGAGACATACCGCTTTCATTAAATGACCCATGGACACAGGAAATCCTCACCCTGGAGGAGGACCTGGAAAGCAAAGTCGACACAAGCTCCGATGATAAATGGGATACACAGTAACACGTGAAGCAAACTGTGACTTCATTGTGGAAATCAGAGACATACCGCTTTCATTAAACGACCCATGGACACAGTAAATCCTCACCCTGGAGGAGGACCTGGAAAGCAAAGTCGACACAAGCTCCGATGATAAATGGGAGACATATTCCAATATGCTGATGCATCTTTTTGACTTCAATAACTCACTCCAGCCCGAACACAATGTGCCTAGTACAGAACCGTTCGACACATTCGCAGAATCTCAACGGAGCACTGAGGTTAGCAACTCTGCAAAAGTCCATGCCGCACATTCACCCACCAGTGCAGTTTCTGAAGTGACTAATAAGTTGGCCAGATTAGAACCAGAACTCAAGCCACTTCCAGCATGCCTAAAGTCTGCTTTCCTTGCGGGTACAGAAAACATGTATCCGATCATCATCAACAGAAGGCTGACCCCGGAGCAAGAATCTCGACTTCTCGAGGTTCTAGAGAAAAACCATAAGGCACTTGGTTGGCATGTATCAGATCTCCGCGGGATAAATCATGCATTGTATTCACACCACATTTACCTGGAAGAAGATGTCAAGCCATCTCGCGAATTTCAAAGAAGATTGAATCCAAATCTCAGGGACATTGTCATGAAAGAAATCACGAAATGGTGTGACACATGCTTCATTTATCCCATCTACGATTCAAATTGGGTGAGCCCTTTGCGCGTGGTTCCAAAAAAGTCAGGGCTTACAGTGGTTACAAGTGACAGAGGATAGGATATATCTACTCGGGTACCGACATCCTAACATGTATGTGTTGACTATCACCACCTTAATGCAGCAACAGAGAAGGACCACTTCCCCTTGCCATTCATTGATTTGGTTTTGGAAAGACTAGCCAGAAAGGAGTCCTTCTGCTTACTGGAAGTGTACTCTGGGTACAACCAAGAGGCAATCGCCCATGAGGACCAAGAGAAGATACCTTCACTTGCCCGTTCGGTACCTATGCTTTCATTTTAATGCCCTTTGGATTGTACAATGCACCAGCGACATTCCAGAGATGCATGCTTGCAGTCTTCGCCGAGATGGTAGGCAGTTTTCTTGAGGTGTTTATGGATGACTTTTCCATCTACGGTGACAGTTTCAATTCTTGTATTAAGCACCTGGACAGAGTACTTCAGAAGTGCCATGCAGTCAATCTAGTGTTGTCATGGGAAAAGATCCACTTCAGGGTCACAGAAGGGATTGTGCTGGGTCATATCGTTTCCAAACGTGGCATGGAAGTCGACTCGGCAAAGGTGGATGTGATAACCAATCTTGAGCCACCTCAGACAGTAAAGAATGTGAGGTCATTCCTGGGGCATGTGGGGTTCTACAGAAGGTTCATCCGTGATTTCAACCGCATTCCCGACCTCTTATTGAATTACTATGCAAGGAGACTGAGTTTAATGTCGATCAGCAGGTGCTCCTTCCATTCAACCAGTTGAAGGAGCTTATCACTCAAGCTCCAATCCTACAACCGCCAGATTGGTCTCTTCCTTTTGAGATCAAGATAGATGCATCAGACTTTGCAGTTGGGGATGTGTTAGGACAGAGGAAAGACAAGGTGCCCTACGCCATTCATTACACCAGTAAAAAATTAGATGAAGCTCAGAGAAATTACATGGTGACAGATAAAGAGTTGCTGGTTGTGGTATTTGCCTTGGAGAAGTTCAGATCTTATTTGCTTGGATCGAAAGTTGC
The DNA here is from genome assembly GCA_037367405.1 of Ottelia alismoides. NCBI lineage: Eukaryota > Viridiplantae > Streptophyta > Magnoliopsida > Alismatales > Hydrocharitaceae > Ottelia > Ottelia alismoides. The sequence goes on from JAZKJV010000962.1 coordinate 910,697, forward strand.
CATTTTTACCAACCACTCTGCTATCCGATATTTACAACAGAAGAATGATGCCAAACCCAGACTGATTAGATGGATCCTTCTCCTCCAGAAATTTGATTTGGAAATCAAGGACAATCCTGGAGTTCAGAATGTGGAAGCAGATCATCTCTCCATAATTGAGCAACAAGAGCCTCCGCTAAGCAGTGCACCCATCAAAGAAACCTTTCCTGACGAGTCAATTTTGGTCGTGGATTCACTCCTTTGGTGTGCTGATATTGTCAACTACCTCGTTTCAGGGGTAGTACCGTCGGATTGGACAAAGATTTAGAAGGTCAAATTCTTGTCGACAATCCATTTCTACCAATGGGAAGATCCTCTCTTATTCAGGGAAGGAGCAGATTGCATTTGACGCAGGTGCATCCCTCAGGAGGAGCATCATAGTGTCCTCGAGCATTGTCACTCGCTCGAATCTGGTGGACACCACTCTGGAGACAAGACGACATCAAAAGTACTTCAATGTGGCTTCTGGTGGCCCATACTATTCAACGATGCATCATCCTTTGTCAAAAGATGTACTGACTGTCAGAGATTGAAAGGCACGCTCACAGCGAAAGACTCAATGCTCCTGAAGATCATTCAGATAGCAGACATCTTCGATGCTTGGGGTATTGATTTTATGGGACTTTTCCCTAACAGTCAGGGATATGAGCACATCCTTCTTGCCGTTGACTATGTGAGTCGCTGGGTTGAAGCTATCCCCGCTCGAGCTGCAGACAGCCGGACAGTGTGCCGATTTCTAAGAGAGAATATCATTTTGCTGTTCGGGATTCAGAAGATTCTGATATCAGATGGGGGCAACCACTTCATAAATAAATAGGTCAAGAAATTAACGAAGTAATACGACATCGACCATCTAGTCGCATCTCCTTATCATCCCCATACCAATGGCATGGTAGAATTATCAAACAGAGAAATCAAGATGATCCTTCAGAAACTTGTAAGGTTGGACATAAAGAATTGGTCACAATTCTTGGACTCCGTCCTCTAGGCATATAGAACTACTTACAAGTCTCCCTTGGGCATGTCACCCTATCGTCTTGTATATGGAAAACCATGCCATCTGCCGGTAGAATTAATTCACAAATCCTTGTGGGAAATCAGTATGTGCAATTTAAACTCAAAGAATAGTGGTCAGAAAAGAAAAGATGATATGAACAGACTCTTGGAATCTTGAGACTATGCATACGATAACACATTGATGTAGAAGGAGAAGGTGAAATGCTGGCATAACCAGCACATCAGACGAAAGACCTTCGAAGCTGGGCATAAAGTGTGGTTATTTGATGCAAAGTTAAAGATCTTCCTGAGCAAACTAAAAAGAAAATGGACAGGGCCATTCAAAGTTCGAGAAGTGCGTGACAATGGAAGTATTGCAATATCAGAATTATCTCCTGATGCACAGTCATTTGTCGTCAACGGTCAACTACTGCAGCCCTACCTTGAGCCTGATACTTTCTTGGCTATTGTCGACTCAATCCAGGTACTGCACTCCGAAGATACATCTACAACACTGGCAACATCAAGAGATTCAGACAATGCACCTCAAAGACTTTTCATGTGATCACTTCTCTTTTCTTCTTTTCCTTTTCTATTTTCTTTTCTATCAAAAAGGTTTCGCCCCTTGTTGTCAGTCTTCCATACCTAGGACGTACTTCATCCAAAGTATAAGGGGGTGAGCACCCCAAGTCCTTTCCTTCTTTGATCCTCTCCATTGTCTCCTCTTCTTATCTATACTTAGGGATGTCTTACCCTAAGTATAGGAGGAGACAGTCTGAGTATGATCTGTTCATTCTCACCCTTGACCATCCCCGCCTTGTGTACAGTCTCCTATACTTAGGATTATTTGATCCTAATTATAGGGAGGGCGGTCAACTTCCTGTTCATTTATTCATTTCCTCATTCCTTCATTCTTTAGACTTTTCTAGATTCAGTCTGAGTTATGTCTTCTCCTTTTCTCTTTGATCTATGAGGACATAGCTCGAGCTAAGTATAAGGGGTCGTATATACTATGTATATACTTTAAGCCATAACTCGTACTTTTGTAATTTAAATAATACCCATGGCTATAAATAATGTTAAATTCATTACAATCTTCTAATAAAAAGATGTTTATAGCTTCTCAAACTCTTTTTGTACATTCTGATTAATGAATCAGGCAGAAATACTTTTGTAAAGTATTTGAAAAATAGTTTGAAATTCTTTTTGAGAAATCTTTTGAAAGCTGTTTGGAAAATATTTTGTAAAAAGTGTTCAACCTTTGTGAATATTTTTGTTTGCAAAAATTTATTTTCTTTGCATGAAATAAAAATATTTGAAAAGTGAATTGCAAATGTTGGAAAAATGGTTGCAAAAATATTTTGAAAAATCTATATATACTATTTGAAAAACCTTTGTAAAATGATTTTCAAATATGTAAATGTTTGTAAAGATCATTTGTGAAATTATGTTGGAATATAGTTTTCAAAACTATTTAAAAATGATTTTCAAATAAGTTTGAGGAGTTTAAACACTATACTCAAAAGTCTTTATAAATATATAAAAGTGAGCAATCATCCCTTGTAAATCCTTTAAGAACCAAAACTCTTCTATACATAAGGTATATCCATGAAGATATGTATCCATTTTCAAAATCACAGAAACATCTGCAAAACTAAAAATACTAAAAATATTTTTGTATGTACACATCCTTTTTGTATATACTGATTACTAAATCAGGTTAAAAATATTTTTACAAAATGATTTGAAAAATGGTGTGACCCATTTGGAAAACATTTTGTGAAATATTTTCAACCTTTATAAAAATATTTTGATATGCAAAAATTCTTTTCTTTATGTGAAATAAAAGCTTTGAAAACCTATTTGCAAATCGTGCAATATATATATATATATTGTGTGAAAAATCTTTGCAAAATGTCTTTCAAATGTTTGCAAAAAGTATTGTGTACTATAGTTTTTAAAATTATTTCAAAATAAATTTAAGGAATACCATAAATAAAATGTATCAATAAATAGATAAAATTCTTTACCAATTGTACCTAAGAAAATAATTTGGTCAAACCAGTAAATTCTTTACATTCTTGAGTCTTATAAATAAATGAAAATGAGCACGCCCGTGTAAATAGCTGTAAATATTTTATACTTTGTGTGTGCAAAAATTATTTTTAGTTGCAAATTATTTGTGTAAAAATTCTTTTTGTTTGCAATTTCTTTGAAAAATTGCATCATTCTTGGCATCATTGCATATAGCATTTGCATAGCATTCATGTTCTTTTAATTGAGCTTGATGATTGAACTAGTCCAATAAAGTCGAAGATTGGAGCTTAGTTGGACCTTACCGCACCTAATTGCACTGGAACCTTATGGGAACTAGGTTTAAAGTGCTTTAGGTCTAGTAGGACTTAATTCTTTGAGACTCAGGGCTGGGTTCAAGTCACCTCAACTGACTAACTAGAACTTTTCGAGACGCACGCATGACTCTTGTCGGTCGTGACCTAACTTGGATATTTGCACCTTTCACTTGGCTCAACTCAGTTGGAGTGGTGAGGGGGTTGGATTTGCCGGTCTGAGATGCACACGGGTGGAAACATTCGTCCTCGTCTAGGGAGGGAAGTGCACTCCAACCTTGTCCAGTTACAATGAAGTCTAAAGACAAGAGAGTGTGGGATGCAATAAAGCTTCAAAAGAGGGATAGTCTTCTGGCTCAAGAGGAAAAACTCCCTATATAAATGCCGTTGTGAATAGTATGTTGAAAAAAAACTAGCTCCAAAAAAGTGGTCAGGCCTGCAAATAAAAATAAAATGTCTGTCGGAGTATGTGTATATGTTCTAAAGAAAATAAGCAAGCTTGAGCATCAAAGTTATACCATGTGAGCCTGCAGCTGGATGACTTGACTACACTGGTCATGCATCTCAGGATAGATATCTACACTGGCTACCGTCCATTCTTTTCTTCACCTCCTCCTCTTGAGTTGGATGCCACTTGAACTTAGAAGGGAATACCCCGCTCCTCGAGGACATAGTGCTGGATTGGGGAATCATTGGGTTGTCATTCTGGAGAAGTCAGTTCCTTTGTCATTTCAGTTGGGGAGAGCCACTATCACTTACACCGTACAAGTCAACTTCATAGTCATAAGGATTTGCGTATGATGTAGGCTAGTTTTTACCTAGCTATTGAGGTGGTTTGAACTGAGCTCTGTGACTCTCGAAGGCTGTTGTGTTTTAAATTTGGTTCTCGACCAGATTCCACACACATTCTCACATCAAGGGCTAACCTGAGCTCCAAACTTTGATTTTTATAAAAACAAGTTTAACAACTGAAAACAATCCTCTTTACTCTTTCTTTTTCTTTTCTTCTTTATTCTTTTTGGTACTTATTACATAAGTGTTTGCTAGGGACTAGCAAAGACAAGTACAGGGGGTGATTGAAGAGTTTGTGATTACCCTGCATAATTTAACTGAATTCTCGATTAAATTTAATATGCGTTCATTGTAGTCGGATAAATCAAGACTGATCAAAATCATTTAGATTAATATCAAATTAAACACAAGCGGCAATTTTTTTACTTGGGCAAGCTCAAGGTCGAACTCAGGGAGGCAACTTATTCCTTAGGTTAATTTGAAGTTAATTTCAATGTTAGATTTTTAGGAGAATATCATTGGTACTTTTTATGCACTTAAGAAAAATACGATGCAATTCAAGCCAAATTTAAAGGTCAAATTTGAAGTATAGTCAAATTAAGTCCAAAATGATGAAACTTGGCCAGAATATTAAATGCAATGAAATTAAGCTAATGCAATTTTTTTTGGAATTTTTCGACTCTAAATGAATTAAATATGAATTAAATATGAATGCAGGGTAGTTTCTACAAATTAATTTTAATAATAAACAAAATCCATCATTTGAAGATACAAAAATTATTCTAAATACTTCTATGTGAGATGAATCCAGGAAAATTGATAGACCTCCAAAACGATGAATTTTGGACCTATTAAAAATCAATTAAGCATAATACTAATTAATTTATTAAGCCCTCGTTATTCGTGCAAATGATGTGATTTTTGGACATGAAGTAGAACAACCAAAATTAAATCTATTGTGATTTTTTAATGATTTTTGGAGCAACAAATAATTAAATATGGAGTTTAAAGCACACAGTGGCAAAACTATGTAAATTTCCACAAAAATAATTATATTAAATTTCTCGAAGCTCCAAAAAATGTGACAAGTGTCCACAATGATAAAGCACAAGTTTCTCTACAACATGCAATTTTTGGAATTTAAAAATGATGCTAAATGAATGGTGAAATAAACGTGCAAATACATGGACCAAAATGCAAACAAGAATTAAAATTGATTAAATCAAAACATGCATACAGGGACTGAAATGCAATTACCTATAATATAGGGCTATGTGCAAATAGTCCACGAAACATGTGTGCCTCACGTGACGCGCCTGGCAGGGACTGGAATGCAATCTAGAAAACTTGTAGGGGCCTTAGTGTAAAATGCCCAAATATCAGACCACATGAAGTGCTAGGCTCGGGAAGCGTCGGAGGCTTGGACGGTGGCTCGGGTCTTCTGTAGGCTCAAACGTGCTTCGGAGTTGGCTCGGGAGATCCGAGCCTAAAGGTCAGGGAAGCGGCTCAGAGGAAGCGACGTGGCATGATATGGATCGTTCGATCGAGATGATCAAACGGTTGCTGAAGCTGGAGACGTGGCGATAGATGAACCATCAGATCCTTAAGAATCCCATGGTGGATGGAGAAGGTGACGTGTCCTCCTGAGGTCCGTCAGATCGCAAACGATCCAATGGAGGCTGAAACGAGAGACGTGGCGTGATGTAGGCCATTAGATCGTCAAGGATCCAATGGTATCTGGAGCTGTTGACGAATGTGACGTGGAGTGCTGGGAACCGTCCGATCAAGATGATCGGATGGCAATTGTGCTTCGTGCTCCTCCTCGCCGCCGCCTCCTACGGCGGACGTGGCTGGGCTCCAGCGATGGGTGGCTACCTCCGCCACCCTCTAACGTGCTCGATGCTGATCCCCAGAGGCTCCTGAGTGGCTGGACGTGACGTGGAAGCTTCACGGAGCCACCAGAGGTTCTGGAAGAGGTTGGGGTGGTCTGTAGGCCGGAGACGAGGCTTGGCGAAGAAGCTCTGGCGAAGATCCGACCAATGTCAAATGGTACCTGCAAGGTTAGTGAATGCCAAAAAAGGTGCTCGTGCTCTCATGGAGGAAATGAGTGATGCGAGGCCTGTGGGGCGAAGTGAGTGAACGTGTGGTGTTGTTCCTCCGCCATGACCGACGGAGAAACAATCGGAGTGATTGGTGACCTAGAGAGGTCGTGGCGATGAACGGAAGGGGGCACGAAGATGGCAGCTCCAAGGCGGAGCTCATATGGTGGTCAGTGGGATGTGTTGACGAGCGAGGAGGTCGGAGAAAATACGAGAAACTCGGAGGGGAAGAATAAGATGATCGGAGAAGAAGATGGAGGGTGCTACCTGGGAATGGAGGCTCGAGGTGGAGCCTCAGGTCGTCGCTCAAGAGCCAGTAGAAACCCGAGCTCGTGCAACTCCAAGGAGGAGCTGCTGCACGACGAAGCTCGTTGTGGATCTCGCCGGAGAGAGTACCACCGTCGTTGCATGCTCTCAGTCCTAATCTTTGTCACCGATCGGTAGAAGGGAGCTCTAGGTTCTCTCGTGCAAGGGCGGATGCCGGTGAAAGTGGCCGGAGGTGGAGTATTTAAAGGGGGAAGGTGGTGGTCCATTGTTGGTGGGAGTGGTTTATGTGGGAGTTGTGGAGCGAGTAGAGAGGGATTCATGGCGTGTGTGGCTGTCGGCGAGGATGAGGGGAGTATGGGCTCCATCGTGGGATAGTTGGCGAGTGGGGAGAGTGGGGGAGACGACGGAGAAAATAGGAAGAGGGAAGAGACGATGTGGGCGAGGGAACTTCGGGAGGAAGAAGATGGTCTCTCGACCGTTGGATCTGGTGATTCAATGACTCTGAGCGGGCGCCAGCGAACGGTGAGGATTAGCTCTGGGTTGCGTGATCGAAGGGCGTAAGAATCACCACTTGGCACGCTGAGGGTGCGATGCTGACGGACGACCTAGATGCGATCATGGGGTTAATTGAATGGTCAGGAATTGGGCGAGAATGAACGGCATGGATGGAGGTGTCCTGGAGGCTATCTAGCAGCACATGATGAGCCATGTGGCGCAAGGAGAGTGAGGCGGAGATGAATGGTCGTGATGTGATCTGTAAATCTGATCCAAGGGTTGGGGTTTAGGCGGGATTGGACGGCTTGGATGGTGAGATGTAAGAGTTGATCGGATGACAGAGGAAGGAGGGCGTGTGGCGCGCAATGGAGTGGGTCGTGTGCCGCAACCAGAGAGCGCCACGTGGCCCAATTAGATTAGTCGAGTAAAGAAGGTGAAATAAGAAGGTGAAAATGGCCGAACTTGGAAAAACCCAAAACATGAAAGTTGTAGATCTCGATGAGATCTACAAGTTTCATGTTGACCAAAAATGGAAACGAGGTCAAATGAAGTGATAAAATACAAGGGTACAAATACAAGTATACAATGGGGGCCCAAAACCCAAGTTTTGCATATGAGCTCCGATTTTAATGAAATTGATCTCATTTCTCTGAATGTATATTATTCTAAAAGTGAGTAGACCTAAATCAGAGGCTGTATGAGAGAGATATGTGCATTTTAAGGTCCATGGTCTTAAACTTGGATTGGGGTTTTATTGGTCAATTTTACAAGTTAGCATTTTTTGGTATTTTTCTTGTATTAGTGTTAGTTATATACACACTATAGATTGAATTTATGGAGTTTAGAGTTAGTATAAAATATATACAAATATGTGATTTTTACAAGTGGATTGGACTTCTTATTTAATGCAGATGTGAATGCTAAAATACAGATGTTATATGTGCATGCATGAATTCTAAATATGCAATATAGGTGATGAAATGCATCTAATTATTCGGGAACAAAGCTCTATTTTCAACTTTTAGAGTGATGAATCACATATTCATCAACCTCATGTACTTAAACCTTGTTCGTCCCCGAGCAACTAAAATGAAATGCAAAGATGAAATGATTTTGGGTTCCATATCAAGGTCATGAACAAAAGGTGAAAATGGAGCTTGACTCGACCTTTGGATTAATTGTGCGGCGGAACCTTATTGGGATCTGAATTTAAGACCTAACAGGCTTTAAGTTCCACAAGTCTTCTATTCAAGACACCTCAACAGTCAGGTCAGAACAAATCCTCATACGTAATTTTCTGATGACTATGAATCTTACTTGTACTGTATAAGTGAAATGTTGCTCTCCACATCAGAAATGGCTAAGAACCAGCCTCCTCTAACAAGGTAACTCTAATTCTCCGGTCCAGTAACTCTTTCCTCGAGGAGCAGGGTATTCCCTTCTAAGTTCAAGTGCGATCAACTCAAGAAGAGGGGGTGGAGAGAAGAATGGACGGTAGCCAGTGTAGCTACATATCCCAGGATGCCTGACCAGTGTAGCCAAGTCATCCAGCTGCAAGCTTCTTGTAAATACACATACTCCGACAGGCATTTTATTTCCAATCTGGCCTTTCTACTTTTTTTGGAGTTCTTGCAATTTTTTTCTATATACAAGGTGCAGCATGCACATCAGGAGTTTTTCCTCTTGAGCCAGTAGACTATCCCTCTTTTGGAGCATTATTGCAACCCATAGCATCCCGTCCTTAGATGTCAACACCACCATACTAGGTTGAGATGCACTTCCCTCCCTAGAGGAGGATGGATGTTTCCACCCGTGTGCTACTCCAAGCTAATGGATTCTACCTCCTCACCACCTCATCAATGAAGAGCTACATGCATGGTGCTTGTCTAAGTTAGGTCACTATCTAAAAGAATCGTGCGTGTGTACGAAATATTCTACTTAGACTAATCAAGATGACATGTGAACATAGACTTGCGGACTCAAAGAATTAAGTCAGTCGACCTGAAAAATCTTAACTCCAGTTCCTATAAGGTTCCTATGAAATTAGGTAGATTAAGGTCAAATCAAGTCCCTCCTCAACATCTATTCCTAAGTTGGTTCAGAGCCCACTAATCTTTTCACTTTGCATATGCAAGATATGCAGATGAGGTGCAGATTACATGCTATGTAGATGAATGCAAGACTCTTTTTTTCTTTCTTTTTAAATGCAGGGATGGTATGCAAGAGTAAATAAGAAGCCTTTGATTTTGAATTTTTTTCACAAAATGATACAAGAGTATTACAAATATACATGTATTTTACAATTTTTTTAATTTTTTACCCACCACGTAATTATTGCATAATATATACAAAACTACGCTTAGTACGGGCTATGGGTAAAGTATATATGTAATATATACACGCCCATTATACTTAGCATGTGCTATGTCCTCAGAGAACGAAAAGCGAGGAAAAGATATAGCTCATGCTAAGCGTATGAGAGTTAAAAGAGTAAAAAGTATAGAAGTCGTTCCGCCCCCTATACTTAGGCTCTAGCAGCCTAAGTGTAGAAGAAGATCAAAAATGGGGCGGACGAGGTCAAGAGGGGAAATGGATGAGTTTATATACATGATGAGCATCGGTTCCCCCTATACTTAGGCTCTGGTCAGCCTAAATATAGGACATGAGTGAGTGTGAGAACCGATGGGATCTGGAGGATGTACAACGAATGGTGAATAGACTCAAATCACTCTCCCCCCTATACTTAGGATCTGGTCATCCCAAGTATAGTCATAAAATGAAAAGATATGGAGACGGGGCGAGTGACTGGAGACGCGGGAGGGAGGGAAAGAAAATATATACATGAAGAGTGAGTATATACAAGGATCATGATCTAAATCTTTTTGATGATGCTGATGGCGAGAGCTCACTGTTGCAAGGTCTCATGCGCGGCTTTATGTGTGTCTACTGTGTCTGCCTCACGCATGAAAACAATCTCCTTAACATGGACTAATTGTTTATTGGGTTCGACAAAGTGTTTTAGCAGTTGTCCATTTACTAGGGATGTCTGTGCTCCATCTCTAAGATTTGAGATCTCTACACATCCACTATCATGCACAACACAGACTATGAATGGTCTCGTCCACTTGGATTTTAGCTTACCTTGGAAAACCTTCAGCCTCGCATTGAACAACCGTACCTTCTTTCCAGGAACAAAGTCCTTTCGTATGATATATCTATCGTGCAAACGCTTTATCTTATCCTTGTACACCCAACTGTTGTCATATGCTCGGTTTCTGATCTACACAAGTTCATTCAGATCCATATCTCTATGTTTCTGCCCTAGGTGTGTGTTCCAATTGATATTCTTGATTGCCCATTCGGATTTATGCACTAGCTTAACAGGCAAATGACACAGCTTCCCAAACACCATTCTAAATGGGGAGGTTCCTAGTGGTGTCTTGTAAGCTGTCTTGTAAGCCCAAAGGACCTTATCCAAAATCTGAGACCAGTCCTTCCTGTCTGGGCAGACAAGCATCTGCAATATGGTCTTCACCTCCCTATTTGACACCTCTGCCATGCCATTGGTCTGTGGGTGGTAAGGACTATAGACACGGTGTTTGATGTCGTAATCCTTTAAGAGTTTCTTTACTTATCTGTTCACAAAATGGCTACCCCCATCAGATATCAACACTTTAGGGATCCCAAACCTAGAGATGATGTGATCTCTAATGAATTTACAAACAGTCCTGCTGTCTGCGGCTCGGGTCGGGATAGCCTCCACCCACCTTGACAGATAGTCCACCGCTAGAAGGACATACTCGAAACCATGGCTAACCGGAAATGGGCCCATGAAGTCGATGCCCCATGCATCAAAAACATCACAAATGATGACATGTTGCATTGGCATCTCATCCTTGGAACCAACAGTTCCTCCCATTCGCTGGCATACTGGGCACGACTTCGCAAAGATGAGCGCATCGCGAAACAGAGTCGGTCAGTATAAGCCACATTGAAGTATCTTGCATGCGGTCCTCTTCCCGAAGTGGTGTCCTCCTACCTTCAGACTATGGCATAAAGTAAGGACACTCTGATATTCCTCCTGAGAAATACACCTCCTCTAGACACAATCCGCAAAGAAAAGGATCTGATCCTCCCAATGGTAATGTCTTGCATCCGACTTAAGTCGGTCTATTTGGCTCTTGGGCCAATCTTCAGGAACTTTCTTGGAGACAAGATAGTTCACTATATTGGTGTACTATGGGAGTGAGTCGATAACAAAAACCGACTCGTCATTGAAGGAGTCTCGAATAGGCGTATCATCAGAAGTATTAAGATTTTCTAGACGGAAGAGGTGATCAACCACTACATTCTTCTTTCCAGGTTTGTCTCTAATGTCCGAATCAAATTCTTGGATGAGTAAAATCCACCTAAGAAGATGTGCCTTCGCATCCTTCTTTTCCATTAGGTACCATACTGCTGTATGGTCTGTAAACACAATCACCTTAGATCCGATAAGATGATATCTGAAATTATCCAAGGCGAACACTACCACAAGCATCTCCTTTTCAGTAACTATATAGTTACGCTGAGCAGTATCAAGCACTTTTCTTGCATAGTGTATGGAAAATGGGACACCATCCCTCCTCTGTCCTAACACAGCCCCAACAGCAAAATCTGAGGCGTCTGTCATGATCTCAAAAGGAAGAGACCAATCTGAGGCTTGTAGGATCGGGGCATCCATGATCATCCCTTGCAGTTTCTTAATGGCCTCAAGACATTTATGATCAACAATAAACTCCATGTCTTTGCTTAAAAGCTCAGTTAGCGGTCGGACAATCTTTGAAAAATCCTTGATAAATCTCCGATAAAATCCATCATGTCCGAGGAATGATCGCAACTGTTTCACGTTGGTTGGTGGTTGGAGTCATCTGATCACGTCCATCTTGGCAGGGTCAACCTCCATTCCTCTCTTGTAGTTAACATGTCCCGACACAATGCCCTCTGTCACCATGAAGTGACTTTGTTTCCCAAGAGAGCACCAGATTAACCTCACAACATCTTTTGAGGGCTCGGTCCAGATTCCTAAGACATGAATCGAAGGAATCGTCGTGGACCGAGAAGTCATCCATGAAGACTTCCAGGAATTCACTGACCATCTCGATGAATACTGCAATCATGCACCTTTGAAATGTACCGGGAGCATTGCATAATCCAAAGGGCATGCGCCTGAAAGCATAGGTATCGAAAGGGCATGTGAACGTGGTTTTCTCTTGGTCCTCAAGAGCAATGGCTACTTGATTGTAGCCTGAGAACCCATTTAAAAAGCAGAAGAATTCTTTTCTCGCTAATCGTTCTAAGATCTGATCAATGAATGGTAGGGGAAAATGATCCTTCATCTTCACAGCATTCAAGCGGCTGTAATCCACACAGACACGTCACGACGTGGGTACTCACGTCACGATCTCCTCTCTGCCCTCATTAGTGGTCGTCTGAATTCCTGACTTTTTCGGGACAACATGGATAGGTGCCACCCACTTGGAATCGTAGATGGGGTAAATAAAATCCGCGTCACACCATTTCTCAATCTCCTTCTTCACTACCTCTCGTAAATTTGGATTCAACCTGCGTTGGACTTCACGAGAGGGTTTAACCTCATTCTCCAGGTAGATATGATGCAAACAAAGAGCGGGATTTATCCCGTGGAGATCGGAGATGCTCTAGCCTATCGCCTTGCGATTTTTCTCTAGGATCTCTAGCAAGCAAGATTATTGCTCCTCGGTCGATCACGAGCTGATGATGATCGGATACTTCCTTTAATGTCCCGTAAGGAAGGAGTATTTAAGGGTTGTGGGTAATGGTTTGAGCTCAGGTAACGTTTGATCATCAAGGAAGTCTGGCTCAATCAATTCTGGCTTTGTGCTAGTAGTGGCTTGATCTATCTCTGAAGTAACTACCACCAACTCATTTAGCTCTGGAGTGAGATCGTCAAAAGTATCCAAGCAATCGGTGAAAGCCACGTACGACTCATCATCCTCATCTTCTGATTGTCCTAAAGAGGGAATGACTGACATGCCTAGTTGGGCCTCTACGTCATCGAAGATGTAGGTGGATGCATTTTCTGCGCTGTACTCGCTCCTAAGGTTCTCGCAAACTGTCTCATGCACAAGATCTTCTCCAAAAGAGAGGGACTCATCAGTACTAGCTGGGTTCTGTCTTCATGATCCAACTGTGTCTACATGAACACAATCTGCTTCTGACGAAGAATACTCGTTGCTGGATTTGGAATCTGGCCTCTGCCACCTTCTCTACTTCATTTCAAGTTCCTCATCTCCGCATGTAGTTTGGAACTGAATTTTCCCGATCTTGTAATCAAATAAGGCCCCTGCTGTTTTGAGGAAGGGCCTTCCTAAAATGATCTGGGAATCTCTCCAATTTCGAGGGGTCTCCATATCAAGGAGTGTAAAGTCCACCATGTAATCCTGACCCTCGACTTTGATGATAATGTTCCTCAATTCTCCTTTGTACCTCTTGGTTGATTTGTCTGCGAACTGGAGTAAGGCTCTGGATTTCCTAAGAGGTCCTAGATTTAGCCGCTCATAGAGGGTCGTGGGCATCAGATTAATTGAGGATCCATTATCTAGGAGAGTGCGTGCAAACGCAGTGTCATCGACATGACTCACCACATAATTGGCACCCATGTCCCTTCATTTCCTTGGAAACACATTCTTAACGGCGCAAGTAGTGGCTACTGACAAAACGTGCTTCTCAACACGGCTTTTGGTTTTCCTGTTGTCCCTAGTAGGTGTGTTTCTCACCTTAAGATACTTCTGAAATGCAGGTGTCATTTCCACGTACTTATCAAAGGGAATTGTGACCTTGATATACTTTTTGCAGAACTCTGCCATCTCAGGGTCATCTTTTTGTATTTTCTTGATTTTCTTCTTTCCACCCTTAAGGGCATGGGGGAAAAGGATTATTGACGATAACTCAGATTCTGAAACTAAAAGATTTTCATTTAAACGGGAACCTGAGTTCTGTACAGGACTCTGACTCTGACATGGACTTGGATGAAAAAGAAATTCCAGTGGCGAAACAGGTGATGCATCTGCCACGACTGGAAGGACGTCCTCCTCAGATGGAGGTGCGAGCTCCTCATTTGGTTCACCGGATTCATTACTGGTGCTCCTTGTGAAACCCCCAATTTTAGTGCCGCAACTTGGTCAAGTTGATGATAATAAAATAGTTGTAGTCCAACAAGAAATTTATGAAAAATCCAATTTCGATCTGATTGCAGCATATTATGATTTGTTGGATGTGTGTCGCATCTGAAATTTTTCAAATCGGATATCGGATGAGTGAGATATGATCATTTTAGTGAGGATGGGTCAAGTCTGAAATGGTCATACCGGATTTCAGCAAGATCCATTTAAGAGGTCCGCCCAACTCTGATTTTTGGGATATAAAAGACCCCATGGGTTGCTCTCCCCTCTCACTTACAAATCCTAGCCACCATACACCATCTCCCACCTTTCAATATCATCGGAGCTCCGTCGAAGCGTCGTCGGAGGGGGCGGATCACTACCATTTTGGAGAGGAATTTCCCCTCACCATCCTCTACACGGATCATAGGGATATAGGTCCAATGCCTTCCCCGCGGGGTGGGGCGTCACACTCCTCTCCTTATCTGAGGAATTGGAAATCCTCTTATTTTGTGGGTGATGGTGATGGTGGTGCTGCTCCTCTGCCTCCAAGTTCTCCCCAGGTAGAGACTTGGCAGCGTCTTCCTCATGTGCCTGCGCCCGATCAGGTACAGTCGCGGTCCTTTCGTTCCTTAGGGACATATGATTTACATTATCATACAAAAGGATCTCGTGTTCAGATAGAGGATAATATGAATAATATACATGATAGTGTGGTCGACGCTGACCCTGATTCAGGCTATTTGGGTTGGCATGAACCTGGGTGGGAATTGGGATCTTTGGCACCATCTGCTGGTCTTGGGTACGTGAAACATGGTTTAGATTAGTTCTGATATCCATGTAATCATTCTGTATCTGCTAGACCCTATCAGTTCGGGTCTGGATGGACAAGGTGAGGGACTCTAATTCATTGGTGTGCGGGGCTTGCTGCTGCTGACTAGAGGATGAGTAATTTGGTTGTCTATACTGGCCCTGCTGGCCGTACCGATATTGTTGCTGCTAGGAAGGTGGTGGAGGGTCCTACTGGCTCGAGTGGAATGTGCGCTGCTGCTGGTGCTGCTGAGGATGGTACCCTTGTCCTGGCCAGGACTGTACGAAGCACGGTGCGGGGACAAAGCTGGTTTCTTGGTAAGCTAGGGCCGGTCGGTGTAGCTGACCGTTCCCTATCCCCGATTGTTTGCCGACGGGGTCATGGTTGTACCACTTCCTGTTGATCTCAAATACCTGTGGAGGCTCCTCGTAGACTGTCTCCACCTGTGGGGGTGCATGCTGCTCTTGTTGAGTGTACTGCTGCTCCTCAATCCAGCTACTCTGAGGCCCCTGTACCTACTCCTATACAAGATGGACTCGATGTACAGGCATAGGTGGTGTACAAGGGGCAAGTAGTCGTATCTTGGCTACCTTCTCAATCAATTCCTCCACTTGTTTCGGCAATCGTGAAAGCGCCTCAAGGTCGATGACCCTCTTGTGTATCTGCTCTACCATGGTGCACTTATCAGCTATTATCCCCATGCTAGGGACAAGGTCATCTGTCAGATCCACTACATTCCTCCTAGTTGTCTCATTAGATAGGCTTGAGGGAGACAACTGATAGGCCCTGGTGGCCTGAGATCTGCCTGTTTCCGCCATCTGCTCCAGAATATTGCATATGACATCTTCGTTCTTGTTTAGATAGCTTCCTCCACAGGCTGCACTCACTAACCCCTGCATTTCTGGGGTCATGCCACAAAAAAAAGTCTGGACTAAGATCTCTTTGGTAATGCCATGGCAGGGACATTTCTGAGTCAAGTCATTGAATCTATCCCAGGCTTCATGGAATGGTTCATGGGAGCCCTGGAAAAAGCTAGCAATCTTTGTCCTCATCTGGTTAGTCCGACTGAGTGGGTAGAACTTCTTCAAGAATAAATCTTAGAATTGCATCCAGGTCATACATCTAACCCCAAGATTTTTCAGCCAATGAGCAACCTTATCTCCTAGGGCAAACGAGGTAGCCTTCAGTCTGATGTAATCTTGTCCAACCCTTAGGTGACTAAGGTTGTTGCATACCAGCTCGAAGTCTCTAAAGAAAGCATATGGTTCTTCGGTGGAATTCCCATTGAACGCTTCTAGGGGCACCTCATGTACAAGCCAACTATGTATCTCATTCTCAGCAGGGTTGTAGGCATCTACCATTGGTCGGTCAATTCCACCTGCCTCGATCGCCTGTCCCATCCTAGCCATAAGTTAGGCATTAAGCTGCTCGGCTCTAGCCAATCGGGCGAAAGACTTGGTGCATAGGATCATCTCTGTGTTCCTCTTCTTCCGGAGGCTTCTTAGGAGACATCTTGTCCTCTTTACCTGAGTAAAGAATTTGGTCTAAGTTAGAGGACATATTAACGAATACATTCTCACCGAGGCGATGGTTTTCCTTGGTGAGATGAGAGGAGAGAAAAGGGATGGTTTGAGGGTAACCATCCTGAGGTTGAAGGATCCCGAATTCAAGAGGGTCATGAGCTCGGGTTGGCCCAAGTTGCGCTTAGACTGATGAAGATGAACTTCGTGAGGGGCTCAAGGAGAGATTTGCGAAGCATGAGTAGATATCCCCCCAGTCAGTCATCTTGATGGCAGAAAGAAGGGTCAGGAGTATAAGTGAAGATAGGATTTTACTCCTACCTGAAGCAAGCAAATGAATCACAAAACCCTGATTTTCACACTCATCATGGTGAAGGGCCCAAAATCGAGTCTGATTCGTCTGGTTAGTTTTAAGTGTGATTTTTCAAGCAAGTAGTAAAGGTTACGCGGCATATAGGGAAGTCAACTCAAAGCCAGATGCGTCTCCCTGTTTAACTTGTCTCCTAAGATACCAACGCCCTTCCTTTCTTCGCTCCTATCCCTAGCTGAGAGTTCAAGGACATGCCCCTATCTACCTACCAAAGTAGACGGAGGCTGACAAGGCTTTAACTTCGCCCCTATCTACCTGCCGAAGCAGACGGAGGCTACTAGCAACTTGTCGCGGTGCACCGCAATTTCACCCCTATCTACCTACCGGAGCAGGCGGAGGCTACTTGGCGCTAGTCAGTAGAACCCATAGTTCAGCCTGTGATATTTGCTCAGATCGGGGTAAGCGATATGGAAGGCGGGGATTTTAGATCTACCTTAGGGTGTGCACATACACTCTTGTATCCTTACCCAGCCTGAAATCAAGGTCGGGGTTAATCTCCTACAAACAGAATTTCTGATTTTATTGATTTTTTGGTCAATTTATTTAGCAGTTCTAATTTTAATTTTAGATGACCACTTGATTAGTCCAACACGAGGCACACCTATCGTCCAGTCCCAATTTCCTTTAGTCCTAAGTTTAGAAAATCAAGGGGGAAGGAGTCAAGAAAAGCTGATGCACGATAAAATAATGATGTATGCCAAGTTCAGAAGACATACAGTGATCCACGCGCTCTACATGCGGGATGCAAAACAGAATTGAATTTTACACTATATGGATGCAAGCGAAAAAGCCGCTCCAAGATAAGCAGTTCTATTAGCGAATGAAGAACATGTTAGATTTGGCTACAGTCCTGCGGTTGATGAATGAGATTTTGCGAGGGTCTAAAGTAGTCCACAAAAGGCAGGATTTTTTAGGATAAAGACAGAAAAATGGAGAAAATTCAGGAACAGAAATTGTATTTTTAGGTTTTTTTAGGATTTTTTAATATTTTTATGAAGATTTTAGGGTTTTGTTATTTTTAGGGGTTTTATTTTGTAAATTTTTTATGATTTTTGGGCTGAAGTTAAAACACACAGAAACAAACAAAATATTTTTTTTTGGAATTTTTAGTCTTCATGGTGCTTTATAAGTTCTTTCTTCAGAAGAAAGCGCTGATGAATGCATCTTGGAAAGGAGGTCGGATGCTCCTGGGACTCCCACAACAAGGAAGCTAGCCTAGTTTTGTTCTCCTCTATAACTAGTGTCAATCAAGAGGTGTGAAGCCAATCTAAATAAGCTATTCTTTTTCTTTCCCGGGAGGAGGCAGTGCTCTATCTATAGTTGTTGGCTTCGTCCTTAATAACATAGGGCTCGTACGGGCAGTAGAAGCAGGGAGGAAAGAGTTTTTATATTTTATGTATTTTTTTTAATGCAAATAGTAAAGAAAATACATGTTTTTGAATTTTTATAAATATTAAAATGCAATAAAAATTCAAAATAAAAATATGGCTTCAAAGAGCCACAAGACAGGAAGCTATGCTATTTTTTTGGGAATTTTTAGGATTTTATAGATACATGAAATAAATAAAAGAAACAAAAAGAAAATACTCTACTGGCAGGAGTATTTTTGTAATTAACAGAAAGTTCAGGGGGCAATTTGCACTTTTTCCACAAAATATATAACGCAATATAAAAGTTTTCTGGACCAAATACAAATTTCAAGACCCGCAGGGGTACAAGTGCCAAATTCCCAGAGTCACGTGTGCAAGGCACGTGAGTGGCAGGGACCGTTTTGTAAATATTTAAAAACCTGAGGGTCAAGATACAAATTAGCCAAAAATATTACACTGAATTGAAAAGTTTCTGGACTAAATAAAAATACACAAAGTCGCGAGGGCTCCTGCACAAAAATCCCTCACCTCACATGCGCAAGTCACATGAGGTGACGTAGACGGGGACCCGGATGTAAATCTACAAAGTTCAAGGGACTTTTTATAAATGTTACAAAAATATTAAAGCTACAAATGAAAGA
Organism: Ottelia alismoides; assembly: GCA_037367405.1. Taxonomy (NCBI): domain Eukaryota; kingdom Viridiplantae; phylum Streptophyta; class Magnoliopsida; order Alismatales; family Hydrocharitaceae; genus Ottelia; species Ottelia alismoides. Next base: position 929,626 of record JAZKJV010000962.1, read on the forward strand.
TTTAGTGCTAACTAGAAATTACAAAAACACGTGAGGGTGAAGTTGAAAAGTACCCTCACAAGGAACGATCCAATGGCGGATGTTCTCTACTTATGCCACGTGTCGCACAGCTGATTGTCGATGATGTTCTGTGTCGATGGCCACGATTAGAAGCCCACGAGAAGATTTGACGGCTGGCAACAAGGAATATTCGACGGCTACTGTGCGTCACCAAGAACGGTCTTCAATCTAACAGCGGGAAGGAAGGAAGGAAGAACAGGGAAGCTCCACCGGCGGAGCGAACTTCCCCGGCTCTGATCCTCCTCTCCCGTGGGTCGATGACGCTCCAAAATGGCCGAGAGGGTCCTGTGGTCCTCCTCCAGACGCTGGGGGTCTCAAAACGCTCCGACGAAGTCCGGAGTGGCCGCATGAGATCAGCGGAGCTGTGAAGCTCCCAGAACCTCGACCGGCCCTCAAAATTCCCCCAGGTGCACTATTCAACTCCTAGACCTGCAAAACTAAGTGAGGGGCTCGAGGGTAAAATGCCTCGACCCCGCGGCAACGTGATAAAGGCGTAGGTTGCGAAAATGGAGCTCGTCGGAGCTTGCTCTGGTGAGGGGAGGTAGCAGGTGGTCGATTGGACAAAATCAAGGAAAAAGATGCGGAATTGGATCCTAAAACTACAACACATGAAATAAATGCAAAAAAATGAGAATAAAATGGACCTCAAAGGCAAAGGTTGCCTGAGATACAAACCTCACGGTGACACGCTGGAGATGGGGGAAGCCGACCCTCCTGGCCTCGACGTACCTTACACGGGAGTGCTGGAGGCTCCCCTATCACCGAAGTCAATCCAGAGCACTCCTGGAGATCTAAACCTGGCCAAGAAGCGGTTCCAGGAATGAGGGGAAGATCATTGATATTTTTGAATAGGGGGTGAATGTGGCTCAAAGATCGAGGTGTAGAGGTTAGATTCATGATCCACAGCCCAAGGTAACATCTGGGCATGAATAACGGATGATCGAGGAGCAAAAGTTGTCAAGGACGCGACACGAGATAGTGCAAGTAAGAACCTCGATAAATCCGCAAAAATCCGCAGAAACGATGTTATGACAAAGGTGGCAGAGGGGGTCAGACACTTGACCTCCGATCAATGGTCCAGACCACCTGGTTGGTCCACGTGGGCCAACCAGGAAAAACCTCCTTAAAAAGAATTCGAAATTCATTTAAAAATAATAAGTAATTTTATTAATTTTAGATTATTGAACAAAAAATGTTTATTATTTTCTGAATTTTTATTATAATTTTTATTTATTTTTTAGAGGTATAAATATACAAGTTGCCTTTTATGGCCTCTATAGGTATACATATCTATATATTTTAATATTTTATTTTTAATTTGTATATTTAATATTATTTATTTTGTTTATTATTTTATATAATTATAAAATATTTTTATACACTTAAATATATTTTTACTTTATTTTTTGATGTATTTTATACACTTAATAAAATAGAAGCATTAATTATATAGGTATATTTACATGTATTATACCTATGTATTTTACACAAGTATTTTATTTTTATGTTTTATTTAGGGTTTTATTCTTGTTTTATTATGTACATAGATTATAAATAATATTTACAAAATTATAAAAATATAAAATTATAAAATAAAAAATAATAAATAAAATGGATATTTTAATCTGTAAAAGTATACAATAGGGGTCCAAAACTCAACTTTCAAACCATAGCTCTGAAAAATATGAAACCACCTTCATTAAATAGCTTATTGAAAGTTATATACAATTAAAGTGATTTTTATAGATTCCGAGTTCTTATTTGAGAGATACAAGTCTGGGAAGTTGGGATTCTAGAAACTTATTCAGATCATATCTTCTAATTTCTATATTATTTTTGTGTGAAATCAATTTTGTATTTTTCTATATTTAATTATCTACAACTTTTATGTACAAAGTTTCTTTATTTGGAGTGTAAAAAGTGGAACCAAAAATAGGTCCCATAATGAATAAAGAACGAATAAAAATAAAAAGGATTTTTATTAGTTTTTGGCCCTTATCTCCCCCTACTTTATTCCTTGTCGACCTAGTCATCGAGATGCCTAGGTCTCGGGAATTCTGATCATAAAATATTTACAATATTTTATTCTTTTTCTTTTCCTTTCTTTATTTTATAATTTTGGCTTTAAAAACAGTATTTTATACATTATTTACACAAATATGCATGGATGATAAAATGCATGACTTAACGTTATTTACACGCATTTACTAGGTTTTTTAAGGCCAAAATGATAGAATAAAGTTGATGAAACGTAGATTCATCATCCCCCTATACTTGCCTTTGTTAGTCCCTAGCAAACACTTATGCAATAAGTGCAAAAAAAGAAAAACAAAGAAAAGAAAAAGAAGAAAGATGGATTAAATTTAATGATCAAACATGTCTTCACAAAATCAAAGTTTGGATCTTAAGTCAGACCTTTGGAATTTTAGTGCGGGCGGAACCTTAATGGGAATCGGATTTGAAATCCAACAGCCTTTGAGAATCCCAAACTCTGCTCAAGTCTCCTCAATAGTCAGGTCAAGAATATTTCAACTCATACGCAAACCCTTACGACTATGAATCTGACTCGTACAATGTAAGTGATAGTGGCTCTCCCTAACTAGAATGACGAAGAGACCGACTTCTCCAGCATGACAACCCAATGATTCCCCAATCCAATAATTCCTTCCTCGAGGAGCAGGGTATTCCCTTGTAAGTTCAAGTGGCAACCAACTCAAGAGGAGGGGGTGAAGAGAAGAATGGACGGTAGCCAGTGTAGCTACCTATCCTAGGATGCAAGACCAGTGTAGTCAAGTCATCCAGCTGCAGGCTCACATGATTTGACTTTGGAACTCAAGCTTGCTTATTTTATATACAACATATGTACACTCCAACAGGCATTGTTTACAGGCCTGTCCACTTTTTTGGAGTTTTTTTGAAATACTATATACAATAACATTTACATAGGGAGTTTTTCCTCTTGAGCCAGTAGACTATCCCTCTTTTGAAGTTTATCGCAACCCACACTCTCCTGTCTTTAGAATTCCTCATCACTGGACGGGTTGGGGTGCACTTCCCTCCCCAGAGGAGGACAAGTGTTTCCACTTGTGTGCGCCTCATACCAGCAAATCCATTCCCCTCACCACCCCACCTGAGTTGAGCCATGTAAAAGGTGCAGGTGTCCAAGTTAGGTCATTATCAACAAGAGTCGTGCTTGTGCTCCGAAATACTCTACTTAGGCAATCAAGGATCCATTGAACCAAGTCATGTGATCCTCAAAGAATTAAGTCAACCAGACCTGAAGTACCTCAATTCCGGTTCCTATAAGGTTCATCTTATTAGGTAGATTTTAAGGTCCAACCAAGCTCCAATCTCCGGATTCTACTTAGACTTGTTCAACTATTAGACTCAATCCGAAAAATGCTAATGATATGCAAATGCTATGCAGAAAATCTTTTTGTGATACAATTTTCAAAAATTTTGAACTTTTTATGGATTTTTGAAAAGATGATGCACACGCATTTTTTCCTTTTTCTTTTGGGTTTTTCAAAAAGATTTTTCAAATGTTTTTGATATTTTTATTTTGCAAATGTTTTTAGGATTTTTGAAAACAAAAGGTTTTTGGCTAAAAATTAGGTACACATATTTACATGAGAATGCTTCTTATATTTACAAGAAGTGGATTTTAAGAATTTACAAGGGTGAGTGGTCAAATTTATAAACATATATCCAATAGATTTTAGGTGTGATGTATATATTCCTCAAACTTATTTGAAAAATATTTTTCAAACGATTTTTGAAAACTATTGTTCAAAAAAAATTATACAAACATTTTTACAAACATGTACACACATTTGAAAATCATTTTGCAAAGGTTTTCAAATAATATATATAGATTTTTCAAAATATTTTGGAACCATTTTTCAAACCATTTGCAAATAGTTTTACAAACATTTTATTTTACACAAAGAAAACAAAAGTTTCAAACCAAATAATTTTTACAAAGGTTGAAAACATGTAACAAAATATTTTCAAAAGATTTTTCACAAAGATTTTCAAACTATTTTTCAAACATTTTGCAAAAAATATTTTCACATGATTTATTAATCAGTAAATACAAAAAGAATTTGAGGAATGATAACATCTTTTTATTAAGTATTTTTAATGAATTTTATAGGTGTAATTAGCCATAATTGTTAGTAAAATTACAAAAGTACGAGTTATGGCTAAAGTATATACACAGTATATACGACCCCTCTATACTTATATTGAGCTATGTCCTCATAGATCAGAGATAAAAAGCGAAGACATAACTCGTACTGAGTATAGGAAAGTCTAAAGAATACATGAATGAAAAAAATGAATGAACGAATGAGAAGTTGACCGTACCCCCTATACTTAGGGTCGGATAATCCAAAGTATAACACACGGTACACAAAGCAGGGAGGGTCAAGGGTGGGAATGAACAGATCGTACTCAGACTGTCTCCCCCTATACTTAGGGTAAGATATCTCTAAGTATAGAAAAGAAGAGGAGACAATTGAGAGGATTGAAAAAATGAAAGAACTCGGGGTGCACACCCCATATACTTAGGACAAAGTATGTCCTAAGTATATAAGACTGACAACAAGGGGTGACACCTTTTTGGTAGAAAAAGAAGATAGAAAAGGAAAAGAAGAAAAGAAGAAAAGAAGAAAAAAATCAGAAGATGGAAAAAGATAGAGAAGGATGTACACATCACTCCCCCTATACTTAGGGTAAAAGAAGCCCTAAGTATTGGCGACAACAGAAGTAATGAAACGGAACAATGAACACTCGGCTCATCCACCCCCTATACTTGGGACAAAATATGTCCTAAGCAAGGCAAATACGAGAATGGGTGGATGAGCAAAACGGGAGCTGGACAAGAGAGAAGATACAACAGGGACGGATGTACAGGGATTAAGAAGGTAGAAAGCGAACCTTCTTGCGAGACCGCTGAGGAATGGATCTGGTGTGGTGCAGGTCGACATCGGGGTCCACAGTGGATGGAAACCGATCATGGTTGACAGGGTGTAGATCCTCAGTGGCCCTAGGGTGAAGAGGCACAGACGTGTGAGTGGAAGAAGTACGGCTAGGTCCGGCCTTGGGAGTCTCACTGATATCGAAGTGGAAGTGGACGAACTCATCATCATCGGAAGTAGTGTAGTCAGTGTCGTCCTGCAAGGTGTCATCCAGGTCAAAACCAAAAGGAACGAACTCATCAGTGGAAGTAGTCGACTATCTTCATCCTCTATAATCTCAACCGGATCATCTTTTTCATCAAAAGGCCCGAATTACTGAATAAACGCAACAAGATCAAATTTGACCTTAGACTCATCAATATCTGCCCTCTGCTCAATGGTGCCAATCGTGTAAATCCCGCGGATGTCATCAACGCATCACCAATCACAGGAAGCGGAAACTCCAAGGTCTATGCTTTCCGAGTCTCCCTCCTTGGAGAGGAATTCTCGGGTCTCGTCATCGGTCATAAAGAAAGTCTCTCTGATATCCTCATAAAGGTCATAGGCCTCAGGGTCATCCAAAATAGGTGTAGTCACATCAGGTGCAGGTCTTGATCGACAGTGGGTGCAGTGATGATCACTTTGCTCTCGTCAACAGGACAAAAGCGAATCTCTCCTGATCCATAATCAATAACGACCCTCGCAGAGGCGAGGAATGGTCATCCCAAGATGATTGGAGAGTGCTCTCCTGAGGAGGTCTCCATGGGCAACACGACAAAATCAACATGGTAGCTCGTGCCTTGAATCAAAATGACGACATTTTCAAGGATACCCTTCGGCCTCTTTATTGATCCATCCGTAAACTGAACGATCATCCTGGTTTTATTGAGAGGCCCTAAGTGAAGAGTATGTACCAGTGAGAAGGGTAGTATGCTAATAGAAGCACCGTCGTCTAGGAGAGTGTGATCACATGTGAAATCAGAGATGGTGCAGCTAATGAAAGGTGTGACAGTGTTCTTCTTCCGAGGAATGGGACGATGTGTGATGGCGTGGGCAGTGACCATGGTCAGAATGTGACGCTCAGATTTGCTCCTCCGCTTTCTCTTATTGGGAAGAGGAGCATATAAATCGGTCATGGCCTGTTGAAGTGGGGCACGGATGATCTCATGTATAGTGCCCACCACTTCGGGTTCAGTCAACATTTTTTTGAATTTTTGGACTTCCTCCATATAAGGGAGAAGGTCGGAATCATCATATACATGAGGCATGCTAAGAGCAGTCTGTACAGCGGCATCCTCGGGGTTAAAGGCGGGACAGGGTGTGAGTGGTTGTGTGGTCAAAAAGTCTGGCAAGTGGTACCTCTCCTCACAATCTGAATCGATCATATGTCTCCCGAAATCTTTTTGTATTTTTAAAATTTTCTCATTTTTTTTATATTTTGGGCGATTACAAGCTCTCATGGAAATCCTCGAATGAACCCATATCATCAAATGGTAGAATATCATGGTCGCTCTTGGTGAGGTTGTCAATCCTCTGTCTCATGTATTCCATCATCCGGGTCAAGTACTCAAGGGTAGACTCCATGAAAGGTGACTCCAATAGCTCAGTCTCGGTGGATGTGAAGGTGGAAAATATGGAGGTGGAGATGGGTGTGGATAGAAGTCCGAGTCCCGATACTGTGGCTGAGACGGATATGTACAAAAATCAGAAAAAATAGGAGGAGGATCCTCCTGATAAAGGAAGGTGGACCGACTGGAGTGAATGAGGGATCCGCAAAGTCTGGATAAAATACGCTCCAGGGGTCCATCTCGAAAACAAAAGAAAGGGATAGTCAAGAGAGCACAATGATCAAGCCAAGAGAAGGTGAGAAAAAGGCCCAAATGTGCAGAGGTGATCTAGAATACACACAAGCAATCACAATCAAACTCACACAATACAAACCCTCAGTTCACCTACTCAACTCGGTGGAGACCGTAAAATGCGGTCTTTTTATCTAGTCTGTTTTAGAGTTAGGTGAGAAGTCAAAGATTGCGCAAACACTTAGGGACTGAAATGGAATTTGGGCACTAATCCTTAGTGTGTTGCGTGAGAAAGTAAAAGCGAAGACAATGAGGGGATTATTCGCCCCAAGACAATATTTTTCTTTTTGATCTTTTTTAGGTCAAGTAATATTAACAGTTCCAATTTTATAGATTATCATTTTTTTGGTTTTTTAGTGAGAATGCACCGCCTAACTTTAAGCACTTAGGTGATCAAAATCAGAGGTAGAGGAGCGGAAAAGCAATGCAAGCAGCAAAACGATGATGTATGCTAAAGCGTAAGTGCCCACCTTGCCTCCAGCACTCTACATGTAAGGATGCTCAACAGAATTAAAACCTAATCTATATGCAGATGCAAGCCGATGAAATCGCCCTAGTGTGAGAAGCTGTTATTAGCGTGAAGCACGATTTTCAAGATTTGACTAGATCCAAACGTAGACTATAGGCATATGCAAATATACTTAGGTGTTTGGACCTAATACTACATCAAGCAACTCCTACATCTAAGGGATCAGTCATACAAAATAAAGAAAACAAAATCGGAAAACAAAATAAAAAGGAGCGATGAAAACCGTGAAAACCGCAGTGAGCCCCCAAGTGTACAAACACTTGGAAATCAGGCTCGAGAGTCCAATGTTCAGGGTACCTGTATTATTAGGGGTCTCTCACTCACTTCAATACAAAAATAAATAAATACAAGAAATAAAAGTGGATCTAGGTCTACAAAAATCCCTCTTCATCTCCTTGGTTCTAGGATGGCAGATGCCGGCTTTATGTGGGTGCCCAGGCGCCTAGAGTATAGCACCTTCCTCGATCCACGGTTCCTCGCATGAAGTCAACAAAGAGAAGGGGTTAGACATCTCAAACAGATATATCAAAGATAAAGAAAATAAGTGAAGCACAAAGAGTAGGCAAATAATCACAATCAATCAAAGAAAACTGATCTACACGTTGTTTCTCCCTGGCAGCAGTGCCATTTGATGAATAAGATTTTGCGAGGGTCTAAAGTAGTCCACACAAGGCGGGACCACAGTGTCGTTGAGCGACCACTCACGAAACCTCAATCAATCAACAATTAACCCACAATAGATAAATCAAGTAATGAACGTAAATGTGCGGAGTTAAAATTTATTATAACTCTACAATGAATGTGTACAATGTGTAAGCAAGTAGAGTGTCGAACACAGGGAACAAGTAGGATAGATCGGGCGACAATGCACAAAAATGTGAATGTGATGTAATTGCCTACAAGTGTTATTTTGTGGGTTTTTAATTTTGTAATTTTTTTATTTTATTTTTGATTTTATAATTTTATATTTTGATTTTTAATTTCTGATTTTGTATTTTCTTTTTATATTTTTTATATTCTTTTTCTTTTAAGTGATAAAATAAAGTGTATATACAATAAAAGAAAAGGAGGATAATAATATTTATAAAAACATGTAAAAATAAGTAGAATTCGGAAAATAAAGTATTTTTGGGCTTTTTATATTTTTCTAATGTTTTTTTGTTTTTTCTAGATTTTTCCTAATTATTTTAGTATTTTTAAAGTCAAAAATACTGAAAACAATGAACAAAATAAAGGGCTGAAACTAAAATGAGGATGAAAAATGACAAACAGAATCAAAAATTCCTCAAATTAATTTTAAAATAAAGACAATAAAATGGAGAAAATTTAGGAATAAAAATTGTATTTTTAGGATTTTTTAGAAATTTTTAATATTTTTATGAAGACTTTAGGGGTTTTGTTATTTTAGGGGTTTTCTTTTGTAAATTTTTATGATTTTTGGACTGAAGTTAAAACACATGGAAACAAACAAAATATAATTTTTTTGGAATTTTTCGAAGAGTTTTTATATTTTTATGTATTTTCTAATGCAAACAGTAAAGAAAATGCATGTTTTTGAATTTTTATAAATATTAAAATGTAAGAAAAATGCAAAATAAAAATATGGCATCAAAGATCCACAAGACAGGAAGCTATACTATTTTTTTGGGAATTTTTAGGATTTTATAGATGCATGAAATAAATAAAAGAAACAAGAAGAAAATACTCTGTTAGTAGGGGTATTTTTGTAATTAACAGAAAGTCCAGGGGGCAACATGCAATTTTTCCTCAAAATATATAACGCGATATAAAAGTTTTTTGGACCAAATACAAATTTCAAGACCCATAGTGGTACAAGTGCAAAAATCCTAGAGTCACGTACGCAAGGCACGCAAGTGGCAGGGACCATTCTGTAAATATTTAAAAACATGAGGGCCAAGATGCAAATTAGCCAAAATATTACACTGAATTGAAAAGTTCCTGGACTAAATAGAAATACACAAAGTCGCAAGGGCCCCCGCGCAAAAATCCCTCACCTCACGTGCGCAAGTCACGTGAGGTGACGTAGACGGGAACCGGGATGCAAATCTACAAAGTTTGAGGGACTTTTTACAAACGTTACAAAAATATTAAAGATGCAAATGAAATATTTAGTGCTAAATAGAAATTACAAAAATGCGTGAGGGTGAAGTTGCAAAATACCCTCGCAAGGCGCGATCCAACGATGGATGTTCTCTACTTATGCCACGTGTCACGCAGCTGACGGTCGATGACGTTTCGCGCCAACGGCCACGATTAGAAGCCCACGAGAAGATCTGACGGCTGGCAACAGGGGCGATCCGATGGCTGCTATGCGTCACCAAGAACGGCCTTCAATCCAACGGCGGGAAGGAAGGAAGGAAGAACAGGGAAGCTCCACCGGCAGAGCAAACTTCCTCAGCTCTGATCCTCCTCTCCCGTTGGTCGATGACGCTCCAAAATGACCGAGAGGGTCTTGTGGTCCTCCTCCAGACGCTGGGGGTCTCTAAACGCTCCGGTAAAGCCCGTGAAGGATACGGGAAAAATCTTCAAGCGCATCACAGAAGCGTAATGATCGCGTCGAATGCGACCGGGAGCGACTAGTCGCACTAGTTGCTCGATGCAGCGGAAATTAAAATTTTCTATGTGACGAAATCACATGATCCAAGAACATTTCTCGGATCGTTTCATCTAAACCACAAACAAGTAATAGGATTACCTCTTGAAGCGTAGTTGCGATCGAGTCTCTAAACAAAGAGACCTCCTGTCTCAAGTCCGATCCGACGGAGGAGACGCTTACGAGCACGTGGATGAGACGCGTACTTCTCGCAATCCATGTTGATGATCCAAGCCACGGATCTCCTGATCTCGATAAACGAGATACGACGTCTTCCTCACGAACAAGGCATGCCAAAGTAGACGGAGATCCACGAGCAAACGGTCGGGCAGCATAACGACGATGTTGTGGCGATGGAAGATCTCTCAAGGGCATCCATGGTGGACGGCCACATGAGAGATAGAGAGAATGGGCGTGTAGAGAGAGAGAGAATTCATTGATGTCGAGTGTCAAGAAGAGGAAGGGGTGTCTCTTCTTATATAGGGTTTTGGGAGTCCATGGATCCCAATCCATGGACAACACACAATCAATGGTTGAGATTGATTTGTGTTTCTTTCAATGGCTAAGATGTTGTTGTAAAAATACAACAATAGTTGATTTAGTATTAAATTAATTTATATTGATAAATCAACATAATTAATCCCAATTTAAATCACTTTGACTGGTCTTGGAGATAATGAGATAGAATGAGTCTATCTACTCAAAAACTCATGAGATCTCATTATCTTATGAGATCTCCAAGATTTACAACAATAATTGTTGTAAATATTTCTCACAAAAATATTTCACAATTATCTTGTGAAACAATTCAATCAAGCCATTGAAATTATGTGAATCTCATTCACAACCCAAAACAAAATGTAATTATATCTTCAATTAATCATTCAATGTGAATCACATTCACATTAACAATTAATCAACAAGTATAAAACACAATATGGCTCTTTCTTATATATTATAAATCACACTTATAATATATATGATTAATATGGATAGTGTTATCCACATTATTCATATCTATGATAATTAAATCATATTTAATCATCTTGGATCTCCTTTTTTTCATGTGCCCAAATAACACGAATCACATTCACATTATTCACATCTTTGATAATTAAATCACATTTAATTATCTTAGATATCTCTCCTTAAAATATGAATCAAATTCATATTATCCACGATAATTAAATCACATTTAATTATCAATTTTCTCGATGCTTGGATACATATATCAACAATGAAATTATCCATGAACTCTTTCAAGGATAATGCGCTTTCTCCGCGGATACTTGGAGATTAGGACATGGCGATTGTATTGTTCCATGTATAGTGACTTGAGATCACATCTCAAATCCAGATCTCGGGCCTCCTATAGATGCTTGATTAAATCTAGACCGCAAATCTAATCATCCCATTGCATCTGAATCATATTCAGATCAATGTCCAACATTTGGACCAAGATCAGATTACTTCTCTATTGAGAGGAGTCACTAAAATCTAGACCCGTTTCATCACTCCCTAAGAATAGAAGTGTCATGGTTATACAATCGTTTATGATCACATCACCCTCAGGTATTCCCAATACCTGTACATCCTGCATACTGGAAGACTCAGAATAAACCCGAAGTATTAGATCAACCTTATATTGTCTACTTCAGGGTTTTATCAGTAAGTTTCTCATTTGATCATTGGGAGTTGGTATCGATCATATACTTTCTAAAAGCATATATCATACCTAGGTCTTGATCATATACTTTCCAAAAGTATATATCAAACCTACAAATTCAGTCACGCTTCCAAAGAGAGACAACCGTGCGCACGGAATTTGATTCTTCCCAATATCTCATGAGTGAGCTGATGTCTTCTGGTTCACTAATGAACATGTATGATTCCTTTGAGAGAGTGTATTAGTCATATGCCCTTATATGCACACCAACGCGCTGATGTATAGACCTTGGTTAGGTCATCTATCTATTGGTCTGCCAAATGTACATACTCATACATATAGTAACACATCTGTCTCCGGTCAGAGGATGTGTGCTTGTATCGTGATAGCATACGATATAGGACTTTTGTTATTTCGATCTTGTTAAGTCAACTCTTTGACCTAACTAATCTAACACTTCCGAATCTCTATTCCTATGCACAGGATCTGCATCAAGAGGTCGGTCAGATATCAGCCTATGTGAGAAAGGATTGTCATATCCTACTCAGGCTGGAGATCATCTCTTAACAATCATTTGAGGGTGCTTGATGAGTCCTCAATCTAACCCTTTAGATATTCATCCAAGCACGAGCCTCTATGATTCAATAATTGAATCAACAACTGTATGATCATTAAGATGGCCATGGTACATAACCCTAATTGTACTAAGGGACCTATTATGTAAATTATTTATTCTTCATCTCTGATCAGGGAATGATATTCGCAATAACAATTATTGCATAATGGCTCGTCGTGGGCTCACATGTCCAACAATCTCCCACTAGCCCAAAGAGCCATTAATGGGCTAATCATTTAAACCCACACTCATGTGACAATCATAGGCTATTTAAAAATAGCTAGGTAAGCTGATTAGTCACTCTGTTCCCGCGAGACCACGCCAAGTCCTTTTATGGTACTTGCATATCCTCAGTAACAGTGCTCGCATCTAATGCGAATGTTGCATCTTATGCAACCAATACTCAATCTTGATAAAGCAGTTATAGTGTCCTTGACAATACAACTTAATAATTATCATAACCAGTATTTCCATAATCCTTATCAGAATGCCCTTATTCCTGGAGATCTCTATCTCTTAAGGTATCCATAGTTAAGACCTTTTTAGATCTCTATCTATAAAGTCTTAAGTTTTTGAAGACATGACTTTGAGATCACTATCTCTAAAATCTTGTCATCTATGAAGATTTTGTCATTACTGCAATCAAGTGTTTTCTCTCCATAGTAGGATTAGCAACACTTTACTACTCCCACTGCATGACAGATGTCTGGCTTTTGTACACATCTAGCATACACTTAGCTTCTCATTACTGATGCACAAGTGCAAGCAGTTCTAGCATTCATTTCTCAACTCTTTGAGGTGCTATCCCGTTAGATAGGTCAATAAGGGAAGGACACCTTTCTTGGAATTTCCAAAAATGGAATATGTCCAAGGTGTACTACAAATTTGACAGTCCCAATATCCTCTTCTCTTTTCTTCTGAAAAACTTCAGAACTAAGATCCAAGAGGTATCCTTGAAATCATATTTCAAGATATGGAATAGCCAGTCTATAAAACACTTATAATCATCCTTATATCATTCCAAATGATTAGGATATTATATACATTTAGCATAATGAACACAATGGCACTCCCACTAAGCTTCACATAGTTCATCAAGATTCTATCTAAAATCATAATATTTATAATTTCATCAAATCTTATGTTCCAACTACAAGAAGCTTATTTGAGTCTATAGATGGATTTCTTTAGCTTGCACATCTTGCTTTCCTCAACCATGAAGCCCTGGGACTACTTCATGTGAATATCCTTAAAGAGGTATTCATAGAGGAATGCAATATTAACTTTCATCTCGCATACGTCAAAGTCAAGTTGCGTAGCTATAGTTAGCAATATTCTGATGGGTATAAGCATGGTTACTGAAGAGCAAGTCTCATCGCAAGCAATGTCTTCTCTTCCGATGTGTAGCTCATGGCTACGAGCCACGCTTTGAAGGTCTCTACCTTCTCATCAGATTCCCTTTCTCTTGAAGATCCATTTACACCTTTATGGGTCTTACCCATATAGGTGGATCCTCGAGGGTCCATATACAACAATTGTATATGAAGTCTACCTTAGACTTTTATTGCTAACATCCATCTTTCTATGTCATGATCCTCAGGAGCTTCATCACATGAATTCCGATCATTGTCAGACTTAACCGACACATGGAATACATCCTCAAACTCATTTGAAGAGGTATTAATGTTTTATCTTTAATTATCCTATTAGTTTCTAATTTCAGGACCCTCATTATCATCTCAAGATTCAACGAGTTCCTTTACTTCATTTTCATCTTGATTCTCAAGAGTCTAAACCTTTAAGAATCACATTCTTAGAGATGAGATCTTTTAAGAATCTCAAGGTCATAAAGTAGGTATCCAATACCGTCCTTTATTTTCCTAATGACGTAGCACTCTCTAGTGCTCGATTCCATCTTACTTGCATGGAATCTTATTAAGGATATATAATGTAGTCTCTACTACATATATACCAGGAAACTAAGAGGAAATTATGCTAAAATTCATCATTGATCAAATCATGTCACACATGATCCAATTGTATCTCCCTACAACTCTATTGAGTTTAGGTGTGTTAGGAGAATTGAGATAGAAATGATATTCATATCTTCATAAGGTATTCTTTGAATTTATCTAATAGGTACAAGCTACCTAGGTTAGATCAATTCTAGTTCATCTTTCTTCAGACTTTGGTTCCAAACCAAAATTATGAAATCTTTAAACATTTCAAAGTTTTCTTTGGTGAAGAGAAGTCTCATATCATACATACTCATCAAGAATACCTCGCCATCTAACACCATTTCCAGAGAAGGGTGTATTGGATATTTTACTTTGAATACTATATTCACAAGTATGTAAGATTTGAAATTTTAGACATTCTAAAGTTTCATATCTTACTAGTCCATTGATCTCATCAACAAACATATGTCCAAAACTTGATGCCAAATCATTGTCAAATGATCTTCATCCTCCTATTGATCATTTAAGGTTCAACTTTCAGTATTAGAAATCTTAATGAACTGTTCCTTAACTTTCTAATTTTGTGGAGTCCACTAGATGTTAGATTACTATCTGAAATATATCCATCATAACTCTTTATGATAGGTTTACTCAAGAATTCATGTTTATTTCCAACATTTAGAAACAAACAATGAGTGTATTCTAATATCTAGGTCATAGAGACATGCTCTAAGACAAAGAGCTCTCCCACTGAAAATATGAAGTCTATCTATCCAATAGAGATTGTTGCAATAATTGCATCAAAATCCATGTTTGACTATTAAACCTGAAGATCAAATTTATTAATCTTCTATAACATATGCAATAATTGTAAGTGTCATTAGAAGGATGAGATACAATTATTAGACTTTATCTTATCAAATAAGCAAGTCAATATCAATGATTAATGTAGATTATTCTGGTGCTCTATCCGAGTCCTTCTCTAAGGATTCAAGAGAGACTTGATAGTCATACTATCAACTCACCAACTTATTGCAGTATTGGCATTAATCCAACTCTTAGGATGTCATATGGAAGTCACAAAAGTAGGTCAACTCTTTGACTTTCCTTCTTACTCGGGTCCGACCCATGCTTCCACTGCGCTCCCTTCATCTATAAACAACCACTGCTTAAGATAAAGAATTTCTTATGTTGAATTCAAAAGAATTCAATGTAAGAGTATTTCAATATTTATACATGCTTCATTAAATTCATACAATATGAATATTATGAAGCTTCATGAATGATTAGAGTATAGAAAGTAGAGTGATGATACTCATCATGTCTGCATCCATCTAGAGTCTTAAAACATTGGTTCAGGCAGGTATTCAAACATTTTGAATACATAAACTCTTAGTAGAGATATCATTTTGCATGATGCAGAGAACCATGTCATTCATGATAAAATGTCAAGAGCACATATGCATGCCTTAAACATCTTCTTAGGATTTTATAAGGATTAATTGACAATTACGATCATCATCGACGTGTCACTTCCAAAGTACACTCGATGAAAGATCAAGACTATATAGACATACAAACCCTAAGGTGATGTCTTATTGTCTTATTTAATTGTCATTCCTAATTATGTTGAGGAAACTTGCATATTGCAACCACATACATTATGTGTACAATTGCAAGTACAATATCTAGATCATGAGTCCAATCCATGATATTTTACTGGTTATTATTGAGTATAACATTGAGTGGTTTTAATGAAGGATTATCTGAAATAAGAAATTTGCATAAGTGTACATATATATATATACATATTTTACTTTGATTTAGGAGTTTTTATATCAAAGTTGTCTTTCCTTGGCAACACTGAAAGTTCATTCCCTTCATCACTTTCAATGTAAGAGATATACTTACTATTATATTTCAAGCAAGATCTGGGATGTCCTTCATTATCTTTGTTAGATCCCAATAATATGAGAACCTATAACTCGGATAAAAAGAAGCAGGAACACATTCCACCTTGCAAGTCCAACTTGCATCTCCCAATTTGGTCTTTAACACCCGGGCCCACCACCCCTAAGGTGATGTTGACCCGTCATTAATTGAACCAACCGTCAACAGGCTTAATACTCGCTATATGCAATCCAATATCGCCCCAATAATATGAGGACCCGATATTGGGGTCACTACGTATACGGCCTTACTCTTTCGAGAAGCGAAGAGCCCGATCCAAATGGATTGTATGCTAGAGCTGTCACTTCGGACAAGCATATCCTTACATACAATATCTGGCGAAGGAACCCTTCACCTTGACGGGAGACCATGAAAGTCACTTATGTGATCCTCCATATCATATTCAAATTCTAATTAATCATTATGAATCATATTCATTATAATTAATTCTTTCAAGGGAAATAACAACTCTATTCATAATAGAGTGTTTTAATTTTAATTGGATTCCAATTAATCTAATCATATTAAATTAGTGATCCAATTAATATCCAACAAACATTTTAATTGCTACTTGAAATATGGTATTATCGCAAATACCTATTATTTCGAATTTTAATAATTAGAAAAATACATCATGATCTCTCAGGCATCATTCGTTCCCTAACTTCTGTCATGGCCAGTACCGACAGGAGTGGGACGGACTGCAACCGGTGCGACCCGCTATCCCAACGATCCCCGACTAGACACCATATCCGCCTCGGGAAAAACAATGCCGAGTCAATCACTTTGTACTTGAGATGATCATCGGTCTTTCAACTGAAATTATACCATACAATACTCATCAAAACCATTTTGATAATATTATAAGGAGATTTGCTAAATAAATCCCCAATCTTATTCAAGAAACAAGGTTTTGCATGTAAAATTTGTCCTACAACTATTGTAGGATAAACTAGAGTTTTCATGAAAAACAATGTTTGTTGGAAATTTGATATTAACCAATTGTGATCAAGATCAACTATCTTATCATTTTGGTTAATGCAATATCATTCAAGGAAATAATTATCATCTTTAAATATTTTAAAAATATTTATCAATAATCATTTCAGAAAATTAACAATTAATTTTCATTAATTTATTTGAATGACAATCACAAGGTTTATGATAATGATGCAATTTCCAGCAGTGACCCTCACTAACTAAAAATAGCATATCTCATTCATTTTAAATCCAAATTAAGCAAAATCAATTTCCAGAGATTGATAACGTGATTTAAAAATGAAACCATGTGATAAACACGTATTTTCAGATGTTTTAAAATCGTAATTAACATCTTAGTTACGTCTCTAATCGCCATCCCTGAAACAGTGGAAATATGGTCAATAAAACAATCATATCTTGAGCAAACGGAATCCAAATCATGCAAACTCAAATCCTACTGTTTCCTTAATTAATGGGGAACATTATCCAATTTTAAATATCGTGTTTAAACAATTAAACAGGGTCGAAATGTTATCACAAGACAGGGCTGCGAAAATTGAAATGCTAAAATCTTCACGAACCCAAACGAGCCCAAATTTTCGTAGGTTCATGGATCTCATCCAAAACCTTCGACAACCTGGCTCTGATACCACTTGAAGGATACGAGAAAAATCCTCAAGCGCATCACGGAAACTTGATGATCGCATCGAATGCGATCGGGAGCGACTAGTCGCACTAGTTGCTCGATGCAACGGAAATTAAAATTTTCTATGTGACGAAACCACATGATCCAAGAACACTTCTCGGATCATTTCGTCTAAACCACAAACAAGTAATAGGATTACCTCTTAAGCGTAGTTGCGATCGAGTCTCTAAATAAAGAGACCTCCTGTCTCAAGTCCGGTCTGACGGAGGAGACGCTTGCGAGCGCGTGGATGAGACGTATGCTTCTCACAATGCATGTCGATGATCCAAGCCACAGATCTCCTGATCTCGACAAACGAGATACGACGTCTTCTTCACGAGCAAGGCATGCCAAATTAGACGAAGATCCACGAGCAAACGGCCAGGCAGCATAACGACGACGCCGCAGCGATGGAAGATCTCTCTAGGGCTTCCATGGTGGACGGCCACATGAGAGATAGAGAGAATGGGCGTGTCGAGAGAAAGAGAGAGAGAGAGAGAATTCACTCATGTCGAGTGTCAAGAAGAGCAAGGGGTCCTCTTCTTATATAGGGTTTTGGGAGTCCATGGATCCCAATCCATGGACAACACACAATCAATGGTTGAGATTGATTTGTGTTTCATTAAATGGCTAAAATGTTGTTGTAAAAATACAAC
Source organism: Ottelia alismoides (assembly GCA_037367405.1). Lineage (NCBI taxonomy): Eukaryota > Viridiplantae > Streptophyta > Magnoliopsida > Alismatales > Hydrocharitaceae > Ottelia > Ottelia alismoides. Next base: position 948,161 of record JAZKJV010000962.1, read on the forward strand.
AATAATTGATTTAATTTTGAATTAATTTATATTTATAAATCAACATAATTAATCCCAATTTAAATCACTTTGACTGGTCTTGGTGATAATGAGATAGAATGAGTCTATCTCCTCAAAAACTCATGAGATCTCATTATCTCATGAGATCTCATTATCTCATGAGATCTCCAAGATTTACAATAACAATTGTTGTAAATATTTCTCACAAAAATAATTCACAATTATCTTGTGAAAAACTTCAATCAAGCCATTGAAATTATGTGAATCTCATTCACAACCCAAAACAAAATGTAATTATATTTTCAATTAATCATTCAATGTGAATCACATTCACATTAACAATTAATCAACAAATATAAAACACAATATGGCTCTCTCTTATATATTATAAATCACATTTATAATATATATGATTAATATGGATAGTGCTATCCACATTATTCATATCCATGATAATTAAATCACATTTAATCATCTTGGATCTCCTTTTTTCATGTGCCCAAATAACATGAATCACATTCACATTATTCACATCTTTGATAATTAAATCACATTTAATTATCTTAGATATCTCTCCTTAAAATATGAATCAAATTCATATTATCCACGATAATTAAATCAAATTTAATTATCAATTTTCTCGATACTTGGATACATATATCAACAATGAAATTATCCATGAACTCTTTCAAGGATAATGCGCTTTCTCTGCAGATACTTGGAGATAAGCACAGGGTGATTGTATTGTTCCACGTATAGTGACTTGGATATTGAGATCACATCTCAAATCCAGATCTCGGGCCTCCCATAGATGCTTGATTAAATCAAGACCGCAAATCTAATCTTCTCATTGCATCTGAATCACATTCAGATCAATGTCCAACATTTGGACCAAGATCAGATTACTTCTCTATTGAGAGGAGTCACTAAAATCCATACCCGTTTCATCACTCCCTTGGAATGGAAGTGTCATGGTTATAAAATCGTTTATGATCACATCACCCTCAAGTATTCCCAATACCCATACATCCTGCATATTGGAAGACTCAGAATAAACCCGAAGTATTAGATCAACTTTATACTGTCTACTTCAGGGTTTTATCAATAAGTTTCTCATTTGATCATTGGGAGTTGGCATCGATCATATACTTTCCAAAAGCATATATCATACCTAGGCCTTGATCATATACTTTCCAATAGTATATATCAAACCTACAAATTCAGTCAAGCTTCCAAAGCGAGACAACTGTGCGTACGGAATTTGATCCTTTCCAATATCTCATGAGTGAGCTCATGTCTGCCGGTTCAGTAATGAACCTGTATGATCCCTTTGAGAGATCGTATTACTCATATGCCCTTATATGCACACCAGCGTGCCGGTGTATAGACCTTGGTTAGGTAATCAACCTATTGGTCTGCCAAATGTACATACTCAGACATATAGTAACACATCTGTTTCCGGTCAGAGGATGTGTGCCTGTATCGTGACAGCATATGACATAGGACTTTGGTTATCTCCATCTCGTTAAGTCAACTATTTGACCTAACTAATCTAACACCTTCGAATCTCTATTCCTATGCAGAGGACCTGCATCAAGAGGTCGGTCAGATATCAGCCTATGTGAGAAAGGATTGCCATCTCCAACTCAGGCTGGAGATCATCTTTTAACAATCATTTGACGGTGCTTGATGAGTCCTCAATCTAACCCTTTAGATATTCATCCAAGCACCAGCCTCTATGATTCAATAATTGAATCAACAGATATACGATCATTAAGATGGCCATGGTACATAACCCTAATTGTACTAAGGGACCTATTATACAAATTATATATTCTTCATTTTAGATTAGGGAATGATATTCGTAATAATATTTATTGCATAATGGCTCGTCGTGGGCTCGCATGTCCAACAGCCCGAAGTGGCCGCACGAGATCAGCGGAGCCGTGAAGCTCTCAGAACCTCGGCTGGCCCTCAAAATTCCCCCAAGTGCACTATTCAACTCCTGGACCTGCAAAACTAAGTGAGGGGGTTGAGGGTAAAATGCCTCGACCCCGCGGCAACGTGATAAAGGCGTAGGTGGCGAAAAAAGAATGGAGCTCACCGGAGCTTGCTCCTACGAGGGGAGGTAACGGGTGATCGATTGGACAAAATCAAGGAAAAAGATGTGGAATTGGATCCTAAAACTACAACACATGATATAAACGCAAAAAAATGAGAATAAAATGGACCTCAAAGGCAAAGGTTGCATGAGATACAAACCTCACGGCGACACGCCGGAGATGGGGGAAGCCGGCTCTCCTGGCCTCGTCGTACCTCACACGGGAGTGCTGGAGGCTCCCCTCTCACCGGAGTCAATCCAGAGCACTCCCGGAGATCTAAACTTGGCCAAGAAGCAGTTTCAGGAATGAGGGGAAGATCTGCGGTATTTTTGAATAGGTGGTGAACGTGGCTCAAAGATCGAGGCGTAGAGGTCAGATTCATGATCCACAGCCCAAGGTAACATCTGGGCGTGTATAACGGATGATCGAGGAGCAAAAGTTGTCAAGGACGAGACACGAGATAGTGCAAGGAAGAACCTCGATAAATCCGTAAAAATCCGCAAAAATGATGTTCTGGTAAAGGTGGCAGAGGGGTTTCAGGAAGTTGACCTCCGGTCATTGGTCCAGACCACCTGGTTGGTCCACGTGGACCAACCAGGAAAAACCTCCTGAAAAAGAATTCGAAATTCATTTAAAAATAATAAATAATTTTATTAATTTTAGATTATTAAATAAAAATTGTTTATTTTTTTGAATTATTTTATTATAATTTCTATTTATTTTTCAGAGGTATAAAAATACAAGTTGCCTTTTATGGCATGCATAGGTATACATATCTATATATTTTGATATTTTATTTTTAATTTGTATATTTAATTTTATTTATTTTGTTTATTATTTTATATATTTATAAAATATTTTTATACACTTAAATATATTTTTATTTTATTTTATTGATGTATTTTATACTTTTAATAAAATAGAAGTATTAATTATATAGGTATATTTACAAGTATTATACCTATGTATTTTACACGAGTATTTTATTTTTATGTTTTATTTAGTGTTTTATTCTTGTTTTATTATGTACATAGATTATAAATAATATTTACAAAATTATAAAAATAAAAAATTATAAAAATAAAAATATTAAATAAAATGAATATTTTAATCTGTACAAGTATACAATATGGGTCCAAAACTCAATTTTCAAACCATAGCTCCGAAAAATATAAAACCACCTTCATTAAATAGATATTGAAAGTTATATACAATTAAAGGTGATTTTGATAGATTTTGAGTTTTTATTTGAGAGATACAGTTTTGGGAAGTTGGGATTCTGGAAACTTATTCAGATCATATATTTTTATCTGTATATTATTTTTGTGTGAAATCAATTTTATATTTTTCTATATTTAATTATCTACAAATTTTTATGTACAAAGTTTCTTTATTTGGAGTGTAAAAAGTGGAACCAAAAATAGGTCCCATGATTAATAAAGAATGAATAAAAATAAAAGGGATTTTTATTAGTTTTTGATCCTTATCTCCCCCTACTTTATTCCTTGTCGACCTAGTCATCGAGATGCCTAAGTATTAGGGTTTCGGGTCATAAAATATTTACAATATTTTATTATTTTTCTTTTCTTTTCTTTATTCTATAATTTTGGCTTTAAAAACGGTATTTTATACACTATTTACACAAATATGCACGGATGATAAAATGCATGAACTAACGCTATTTACATGCATTTACTAGAGTTTTTAAGGCCAAAATGATAGAATAAAGATGATGAAATGTAGATTCATCGGCGATCTAAGTGTTTTTTAAGTGTGAAGTGTGATCCTAGAATTTGTGAGCACAAACAATCCTAAGAGAGCTCTAAGAGCCGCAAGTGCAGGTCCTATCCTATGTTAAGAAACCACACAACACACGGGGACTCATTTTATTATGACTTACACGCACGAGAACCCAAACGGGAACCACTGGAAATGCAAAAAAAAATAAAAAGGAAAATTTTTTACAAGTCCTCTAAAAACACACAATTTATTTCGATGCAGGTTCGTTGGCTCGCTTGGCGAAGCGCCTTCGACTCCTCGTATTCCTTGCATGAAAATAATTGATGGTCAGATAAAGGATGACATAAAATAAATAAAAAAAGAAAAAAAGAAAAATTTGAACAGACAATATTTACAAGAAAAGCTGGGAATCAGACTACCCGGGGATGGAAAACCAAAAATCTAAATTTCCTAAAAATTAACCTCAGTCGTGCCTCCCCGGCAACCGTACCATTTGAAGAGCATGTGATTACTCTGCTTAATTCAACTGAATTATCGATTAAATTTAATATGTGTTCGTTGTAGTCGGATAAATCAAGACTGATCAAAACCACTTAGATTAATATCAAATTAAACACAAGTGGTAATTTTTTACTTGGGCAAGCCCAAGGTCGAACTCAGGGAGGAAATTTTTGTTCCTTCAGTTAATTTTAAGTTAATTTCGATGCTAGATTTTCAGGAGAATTTTTTGATATTTTTTATGCATTTAAGAAAAATACGATGCAATTCAAACCAAATTTAAAGGTTAAATTTGAAATATAGTCAAATTAAGTCTAAAAATGATAAACTTGGCCAGAATATGAAATGCAATGAAATTAAGCTACTGCGATTTTTTAGAAATTTTCAACTCTAAATGAATTAAATATGAATGTAGGGTAGTTTTTACAAAATTAATTTTAATAAATACCAAAATCCATCATTTTCAGATACAAAAATTATCCTAGATACTTCTATGTGAGATGAATCCGGGAAAATTGATAGACCTCCAAAATGATGAATTTTGGCCTTATTAAAAATCAATTAAGAAAAATACCAATTAATTTATTAAGGCCTTGTTATGCGTGCAAATGATGTGATTTCTGGGCCTGAAGTAGAACAACCAAAATTAAATTTATTGTGATTTTTTGATGATTTTTGGAGCATCAAATAATTTAATATGGAATTTAAAGTACACATTGGCAAAACTATGTAAATTTACATAAAAAATTATATTAAATCTCTCGAAGCTCTCAAAAATGTGACAAGTGTCCACAATGATAAAGCACAAGTTTCTCTACAACATGCAATTTTTGGAATTTAAAAATGTTGCTAAATGAATAGAACGTGCAAATACAGGGACCAAAATGCAAACAGGAATTAAAATTGATTAAATCAAAACGTACATACAGGGACTGAAATGCAATTACCTATAATACATGAGGTATATGTACAAATTGTCCATGGAATACATGCACCTCATGTGACGCACCTGGCAGGGACTGGAATGCAATTTGGAAAACTTGTAGGGGCCTCAGTGTAAAATGCCCAGATATCACGTGAGGACCACGTGAAGTGCTAGGCGCGGGAAGCGTCGGAGGCTCGGACAGTGGTTCTGGTCTTCTGCAGGCTCGGACGTGCTTCGGAGTTGGCTCGGGAGCTCCGAGCCTAAAGGTCAGGGAAGAGGCTCGGAGGAAGCGATGTGGCGGGATATGGACCATTCGATCGAGATGATTAAACGGTTGCTGAAGCTAGAGACATGGCAATAGATGAACCGTCAGATCCTCAAGGATCCAACAGTGGCTGGAGCGGGTGACGTGTCCTCCTGAGGTCCATCAGATCGCAAACGATTCAATGGAGGCTGAAGCGAGAGACGTGGCACGATGTAGGCCGTTAGATCCTCAAGGATCCAATGGTATCTAGAGCTGCTGACGAATGTGACTTGGAGTGCTGGGAACCGTTCGATCAAGATAATCGGACGACAATTGTGCTTCGTGCTCCTCCTTGCCACTGCCTCGTGTGGCGGGCGTGGCTGGGCTCCGACGATGGGTGGCTACCTCGGCCGCCCTCTAACATGCTTGGCGCTGATCCCCGGAGGCTCCTGAGTGGCTGGATGCGATCGTGGAAGCTTCACGGAGCCGCCGGAGGTTCTGGAAGAGGCTGAGGTGGTCTGTAGGCTGGAGGCGAAGCTTGGCGAAGAAGCTCCGGTGAAGATCTGGCCAATGTCGAAGATGGTACCTGCAAGGTTAGTGAATGCCAAAAAAAGGTGCTCGTGCTCGAGTGGAGGAAGTGAGTGATGCGAGGCCTGTGGGGCGAAGTGAGTGAACGGGTGGTGGTGTTCCTCTGTCGTGACTGCCGGAGCAACGGTCGGAGTGATTGGTGACCTAGAGAGGTCGTGGCGATGAACGGAAGGGGGCACGAAGATGGCCGCTCCAAGGCGGAGCTCAGGCGGTGGTCTGTGGGATGTGTTGACGAGCGAGGAGGTCGAAGAAAATATGAGAAATTCAAAGGGGTAGAATGAGATGATCGGAGAAGAAGATGGAGGGTGCTACCTGGGAATGGAGGCTCGAGGTGGAGCCTCATGTCATTGTTTGAGGGCCAGTAAAACCTGAGCTCGTACAACTCGAAGGAGGAGCTGCTGCACGGCAAAGCTCGTCGTGGATCTTGCTAGAGAGGGTACCACCGTCGTCGCTCGCTCTCAGACCTAATATCTATAACCGATCGGTAGAAGGGAGCTCTAGGGTCTCTCGTGCAAGGGCGGATGCCGGTGAAAGTGGCCGGAGGCGGAGTATTTAAAGGGGGAAGGTAGTTGTCCATTGTTAGTGGGAGTGGTTTACATGGGAGTTGTGGAGCGAGTAGAGAGGGATTCATGGCGTGTGTGGCTGCCGACGAGGAGGAGGGGAGTATGGGCTCCATCGTGGGATAGTTGGCGAGTGTGGAGAGTGGCGGAGACGACGGAGAAAATAGGAAGGGGGGAAGATACGACGCGAGGTGGGCGACGTGGGCGAGAGAACTTCGGGAGGAAGAAGATGGTCTCTCGACCATTGGATCTAGTGATCCAACGGCTCTGAGCGGGGCGCCAGCGAGCGGTGAGGATTAGCTCTGGGCTACGCAATCAAAGGGCGTAAGAATCGCCACTTGGCACGCTGAGGGTGCGACGCTGACGGACGACCTTGATGCGATCATGGGGTTAATCGAATGGTCAGGAATTGGGAGGGAATGAATAACACGGATGGAGGCGTCCCGGAGGCTATCTAGCGGCACATGATGAGCCACGTGGCGCAAGGAGAGTGAGGCGGAGATGAATGGTCGTGATGTGATCTGTGGATCTAATCCAAGGGTTGGGGTTTAGGCGGGATTGGACGGCTTGGATGGTGAGATGTAAGAGTTGATCGGACGACAGAGGAAGGAGGGCGCGTGGCACGCGATGGAGTGGGCCGCATGGTGCAACCAGAGGGTGCCACGTGGCCCAATCAGATTAGTCGAGGAAAGAACGTGAAATAAGAAGGTGAAAATGGTCGAATTTGGAAAAACTCAAAACATGAAAGTTGTAGATCTCGATGAGATCTACAAGTTTAATGTTAACTAAAAACAAAAACGAGGTCAAATGAAGTGATAAAATACAAGGATATAAATACAAGTGCATACATTATACAATGGGGGCCCAAAACCCAAATTTTGCATACGAGCTCCGATTTTAATGAAATTAGTCTCATTTTGAAGGTCTCTGAATGTATATTATTTTAAAAGTTAGTAGACCTAAATCGGAGGTTGTATGAGAGAGATATATGCATTTTATGGTCCATGGTCTCAAACTTGGATTGGGGTTTTATTGGTCAATTTTACAAGTTAGCATTTTTTGGTATTTTTCTTGTATTAGTGTTAGTCATATATACACTATAGAGTTGAATTTATGGAGTTTAGAGTTAGTATAAAATATATACAAATAGGTGATTTTTACAAGAGGATTGGGCTTCTTATTTAATGCAGATGTGAATGCTAAAATGCAGATGTTATCTGTGCATGCATGAATGCTATTTATGCAATATAGGTGATGAAATGCATCTAATTACTCGGGAACAAAGCTCTATTTTCAAATTTTAGAGTGATGAATCCCCATTTCATCATCTTTATTCTATCATTTTGGCCTTAAAATCCTAGCTAATGCATGTAAATAGCATTAATTTGTACAAAATATCATCCATCATTTATTAGATTTATTGTGTAAATAATACTATTTTTAAGGCCAAAATCATAGAATAAAAAGAAGAAAAAAAAGGAATAAAATATTGAAAATATTTTATGACCCTAAACCCCGAGACCAAGTCAAGAATTGAGTTGGTCGACAAGGAATAAAGTATGGGGAGATAAGGGCCAAAAATAGAATAAAAACCCAATTCTTTTATTCATTATTTATGCATTTTTCACATCTATTTTATTCTTTATTATTTATTCATCAAACGAAGAAACTTTAAACATAAAAGTTATAGATAATAATGTAAATAAAAATACAAAATTGAGTTCGTACAAAAATAATACACATTGTTCATTTTATGCACAAAATAAAAGCCAGAAATCTAAATTCACAGACTCATATCTTTCAAATAAAAACTCAAAACATATCAAATCACCTCTAATTGTATATAACTTTTCACAAGCTATTTAATGAAGGTGGTTTTATATTTTTTGGAGTTATTACGTGAAAGTTAGGTTTTTGACCCTCATTGTATATTATATCGATTAAAATATTCATTTTATTCATCCTTCATCATTTTTACAAATTTATACTTTTATAATTTTTTTAAATATTATTCATAACACATATGCATATTGTAATTAAAATAAAACTAAAAAGAAAATGTAAAATAAAATAGGTCTATAAGAATACATAGACAAAATACCTATGTTATTATATGTATATAAATAAAGGGAATTTTATTCTTTTATTTCCTTATTCTTTATATAATATTGTAAATATTATATATATTCAATTAAAAATACAAAACCAAAATAAAACTCAATAAAAATACATTAAAATAAAAAGATGCATATAAAACATAGGTAAAATACCTATAAATATACCTATAGAATATACATACTTATTTATTTAAGTATACAAATTACATCATAAAAATAAAATAAAAATGTATTTATACTCACAAAAATAAGTTATAAATATATAAAATAAAAGAATAAAATAATAAAATAAAATATACAAAATAAAAATAATAATGTATAAAACATAGATGGATATACCTAAATATACCTTATTAAAAAGTAACTAATAATAAAATATACCAAAAAATAAATAAAAATCATAATAAAATACTACATTGAATAATAAACATTTCTTATTTTATACTTAAAAATTAATAAAATCATTTACTATTGTTTACTTAATTATTCTTTAATAAAATTCCCTGTTTTGTCGTTTAGCGGCTGACGTGGACCAATCGGGTCGCGTCAAATGTTGACCCTGATCAACTTGACTCTCTGCTTCTGATTTGACTCACAGACATGTTTTCCCACGATTTCCACCCTTTTTCCTGGGTGTCGCGTCGCTCAATCGCCTTCGCCCCCTTCATACAAAATAATCATCGATCATTGTACATACATGTCATGCACTCTAATCGCGTGTATATACGCCCCAATCATTGTTTTTAGCCAGTCAATAAGGGTGCTCAATAAGGTTTATAAATAAACCCTTCGAATCTCCTTGCAATTTTGGTCACCATTAAGCATCTAGAAGCCCGGGCTTAGTGTCCAGGAGAAGTCCTCATGACATGGGGAGCGTCTTCAATGCCAGACCGAGCTCCAAGAGGACGGGGTGCACCCATGGCTGCCGTCACCGACGACCCTACTCCCTGGTTCATTCCAGGTATAAGAGTTGTTCCTTTCTCATTCATTTTGTTAATTTTAGTCATAGGTTTCATTTCCCGCTGTTAGTTTAGGATTTAGTTAATTAAAGTAGTGTTAATTGCTCCTCCCGTAGTTCGCCGAAATTGAGCGTCGACGAGCTCCTCCGCGCGTGTTTACTTCTTCTCCGCCGTACTTTTCGCCTCTATCTTACCCCTCATCGCTTCCTGATCATCCCTCAGGCATCCAAACCACCACCACCTCGGTTCTGCGAATCGACCTCCACCGCTTTGCCGGAAACCTCTCTGCCCACCTCATTTCTCGTGTATCCAGCTTCACACTTGGTCGAGGAGGAGCCCCTCGAGCCACTCATTCTTCTTGTGCAGGTCACGCACGCAAAGGAGCCCTCCTAGGCTCAAATCAACTTGGCTTGATGGTCCCCGGGGCCCTCTTCTTTCCCGAGCTCGCCAAGCCTCTCCATGGGGTCCTCGACCTTCTGGTGCACACTAGCAGCTGCGGAATGTCTCCCCGGAGGTGTAGAGCCCAACGCCATCACCAAAGACAAACCGAAGGAGGAGGAATCATCGATTGAAGGAAGGGGAAGGCACTGCTCTTCCCTGTTCTTCGTGAACAACAGCAGCCGTCCGATGGAGCACCCCGCTCCAGGATTGATCGTGGCCGTCCATCCTCGCCACATCTCGGCCGTTGATGAAGACCCTAGATCTGATCCAGAACGCTCATCTTCAAAGGGGTATCGGCTCACCAGAACGCGCCACGTGTCTAAGTGAGGGGAGGAGGACCGTCAGATCGTGCCTAAATTTGGGGTAATTGCATATTTAGCTCTGTACTTTTTGTATTTATTATTTAATACTGTAAATAAAAGTTAATATTTATAAATAAGTGGACATTTTGCAATTAGGACCCTAAGCTTTACGTAATTACAAAAAGGTCCGGTCCACGTCACCTTACGTGCCGTCCCACGTGAGGTGGCGAAATTATAGGGATACCCATGTGAGTTTTTTTATTTATAAAAAGTCTAATAAAATGAAATGCATGCTATATATTTCTATAAAAAATGCGTGGAGATCCCTGAACTTTATGATATTTGCATTTTGGTCCTTCCCAGCCTGCATCACGTGTAGTCCCACGTGATGGGTATTTTACACCAATAGCTCTGGCAGTTTTGTATTTATTAAATAGTTCAATGAAATGAAAGTCACGTTATATATATTTAGGTAAATTGCACCTTTACCCCTGAAATTTATTTTATTTGCAAAAATTCCCCTACTAGGACATGTATTTTTTGTGTATTTTATCTATTTATTAAAAATAGCTAATGTGCTCCTAAAAATTCACAAAAATAGGATTAGATGCTTCATTATCCTCACGCCACGTGTCCACTTTGCATTTAGTCTATTTCTAAAAAATCAAATAGGAGCCATATATTCCCAGTTTAATTTTGAAAATAACAAAAAATTATAAAACATTTCTAAAAATTCCAAAAAAATTATATCTAGTATATTTTATCTATCGTAATTACAGGCCAAAATTCAGTAAAATTTGATAAACAAAAAGCCTACAAATCTAAAAACCCCAAAATCCTTTATAAAATTTTTTAAAAATTCTTAAAAATTCAAAAATCTCTTTTTTTGGTTTATAATATTATTTATATAAATATTTATATATAAAAATTGGTTTGGATAATTTTGGGATTTATTTACTATTTTTAAAACCCAAATTTAGTTTGGGTATTTAACTAATCCCTTATTAGGGATACTTTTGACTTTAAAAATACATAAAAATTAGCAAAAAAATCCAAAAAATAAAAAATAGGAAAAATATAAAAATCACATAAATATTTTATTTACTATATTTTGACTATTTTTACATATTTATGTATTTATAGTATATATATTTTATATTATATTTATACATATACATATATATATATACATATATATTATATTGAAATAAAAAAAGAAAAAGCAAAAGCAATATAAAAATTGAAAATTATAAAAAGAAAATACAAAATTATAAAACCAAAAATGAAATAAAAAAATATAAAATTAAAAACCCACAAAAAAGATCTATACTTAATGAATGACTTGGTTTGTACATAAAAGAAAACCATAGGCTACTTGTATTGCTCTATGTGGTTCGATCTCTACATGCTTAGTCACTATGCACTTTACTGTAGAGAAATAAAATCGCAATGCCACATTTTTGTCATTAATTGAATTATGTATCTTGTGGGTTAATTGTTGATTAAATCCAAGGTCTTCATCGGTTACCTCGATGACGGTGTTCCTACCTTGTGTGGAACACACGACCGATGATGATTTTGGGTTTATCACCCATGCATCGAATTATCTCAAAGTGTTCATCATAACGAGGAATGAGACCCTTGTACGATGTCTTCCTTAGTATCTTTTTCCAAATCTGGGGTGTTAGTTTCAGCAGCACCTTCTCCCCAACCTAAAACTCGATCTGTCTATGACTCTTGTCATCCACCTTCTCCATCTTGTGTTGAGCATGAGCCAATGCATACTTTACTTCGTCCACTGATCCCGCCTCTCCTGTGCGAAATAGTATACAATGAGGCACCATCCTTGGTTGTCTTGTTTCACCACTTTGTGCAGTGTAACATGTTGTCTACCCCATCACAATCTCGAATGGACTCTGACCTGTGATGGAGGTCTGCTATAGGTTGTAGCAAAACTGGGCAGTATCCAGCAAGCTTACCCAAATGCGTTGATTGGTCATCACATAGTGCCTCAAGTACTCTTCCGACAGGGCATCGATCTGCTCTGTTAGTCCATATGTCTATATGTGGTTGTAGGTGGAGAACTTGAGATCAGATCCCAGCATCTTAAATAAGGTCGTCCAGAATTGGCCTGTGAATCACCCATCGCGATCACTCACAATGTAATAAGTATGCTCTAGTACTTCATCATGTTATGCAAGAATAGCTTCACCGTGGTCTCTGTGGTGTGCTCCTGGATTGTTGGTACGAAGATCACGTATTTGGAGAAGCGATCAACTATCACCATCACCGCATTATTCCCATCCACCTTCGGGAACCTATGATGGAGTCCTTGGAGATGCTCTCCCACTGACGTGAAGAAATGGAGTCCAACAATCCTGCTATCTTCTTCCTCCGTCTTGTTTTGTTGGCATACTAGACATGTACGTACACAGAATTCCACATCTTCCTCCATCTTCGGCCAGAAGTAGCTCGAGGAGAGGAGTGGCAACGTGCGCTCCACCCTTGGAAGGCCAAGCCATTGTGCATCATGTGCCTCCTTCAACAACATCTTCCTCAATCCACTACTCAGGGGGACATAGGGCTTCCTTCCCTTCACGTAGAGGATGCCTTCCTCTACCCAGAATCTCTGAACTTCTCTACCATTCACAATCTACACCAAACACGATGTGACTGGAACCTCCAGCATCTGCTCCTGGATGCGCTCGAGCATGTCTTCAGACACAAGAGTATCGATGCGACCAACGCGACATTCGTCTCTTCTTGTTCGCTCTTCCTCGAGAGAGTGTCTTCTACCTGGTCGGTCCGCCCAAGCCTATAGCAAAGGTCGAAGTTGAATTCAGTAAGGAAGTCTTGCCATCATGCCTACTTGGGAGTCGGTTTTTTTTGTGTGAAAAAGCACCTCGTCGCCACGTTGTCTGTCTGTACCATGAACTTCAATCCAAGGAGGTAGTGGCACCATGTCCTCAGACAATGGACCAATTCCATCATCTCCTTCTCGTGCATAGAGTACATCCTCTATGCTAGATTCAACTTGCAGCTCTCGTACGCCATATGGTGACCATGTTACACCAATACACCTCCAAGTGCATAGTCAGATGAGTCAGGGTGGACTTCAAATGACTTCTTGAAATCAGGAAGTCAAAGAATCAACTCTTCCACCACCGCCCTCTTCAGCTTCTGGAATGCCTCCTGACATTCACACGTCCATCTCCAAGGATGATCCTTTCAAAGTAGGTCTATAGGAAATGTTACCTTCTTGGAATATCCTTTGATGAACTTCTTGTAGTAGTCCATCAATCAAAGGAAGGATCACAGCTCTGTAGCCTTTATAGGGATCGCCTACTATTCAATTGTCCAAGTCTTACTAGGCTCCATGTGTATCGTGCCTCTGCCCATGATATGCTCAAGGAAGGAGATGGTTTCTTGACCAAAGGCATACTTCTTCGGCTTCAAGGAAAACTGATTTTGCCTTAGATTCTCAAGCACCATCTACATATGCTTGACATGCTCTTCCAGAGTCATGTTGTACACCACTATGTCATCCAAGTAAACCACAACAAAAGAGTCGATGTACTCAAGGAATACATCATTCATCAGGGTACAAAAGGTAGCCGGGGCATTAGTCAACCCAAACAACATAACAAGGAACTCAAAGTAACCATAATGCGTCATAAGCGCCATCTTCGGTTCGTCTCCCAAATTTGATGCAGACATGGTAGTATCCTGACATGAGATCCATCTTTGAAAAGTACTTGGCATGGCCCAAACGATCAAACATGTCTTCAAAATTGGAGACTGGGTACTTGTTCTTCACTATCACCCTGTTTAGTGCGCAGTAGTCCACACACATCCGCAAGCTCCCATCTTTCTTCTTATGGAACAACATCGGTGCTCCGTATGGGGCCTTGCTTGGATGGATCAGACCAGCATCCACCAACTCCTTGAGTTGTCTCCACAACTCCTACAAATGTGCAGGGGGCATTTTAAACGATGCAAGTGCAGGGGGCACCATTCCTGGCAGCATCTCGATGGCATGATCCACGTCTCGCTTCGGTGGAAGCTCCTTGGCAAACTCCTTTGATATCACATCTTTTGAGCTTTCTCGACATCTTATGTACTACCCTAGGGTACGACTGAATCTCCACGCCATCTTCTTTGACACGTACCATAGCAAGTACATTGTACCCCTTTTCTTTAGCCCATTATAAACTTGCATCACAGACAAGGCTCCGATCTGTCCCTTCTTCTTGATAGCCCTTATGAAGCAGGAACTATCTCCAACCACAAAGAAGATTCCTCCCATATAAGGAGTTACAAATTCCTTTGCCTTCTTCAAAACTCGATTCGTTGAATCGATATTCGACTATATTAAGTTGATCAAATTGTAGTAGGGTCAAATCTCAATCTGTCAAACTAAGTCATGATATCTCTATGGAGAGGACTTAGTTTAATTTATCGGGGGTAAGTCCAAGGTCAAACAAAAGGACACACGCTAATTAGATTATCTAATTAGAATCTTAATATAAGCTAATGAATAGTGCAACCTAGGTCAAACTACGCAACACCGAATGAACACATGTATTTTTGTTGTTTTTTAGATGCATTTATTTAGGACACTCTAAAATGATATGATAAATGAAATAATGTGCAATACAACATAGCAAACACAACAAGTAAACGACAATCTAATGATTTATTAATTAATCAGCTAGAAGAATTATGTAATGCTCGGGTCAAAACCACTTGAATCCGAAACCGAATCCGACTCGACTTGGGTTCGTGTGACCCGATAAAAATCCAATTAATATCGAATGAACCCAGTTCAATCCGTAGATCACGGATTAGATTCCGTCTGGATGTGATTAACTAAGTGGAGTGTATAAAGGTATGCTTGTTGTGAACGACCATCTATGTCCTTAAGCAGAGCCCTTAAGCTTGATTCCAAGAAACTATCAAAGGACTTAAGAACTTCAGGATTCTCTAGGCCTTTGTTCAATCATTCCTTGATTGCGCGAAAGGCCAAGAAAGGCACATTGGCCATGTTAGTTTTTATGGATGATATCATCCTCCTCATAAGCGATGACTCTAAATGCACTATAGAGGTGAAGATACAAACATAAGAGTGGTTTATGATCAAAGATCTTAGACCCTTGAGGTAATTCCTTGGATTGAGATTGTTTCACCACATAAGGTCTATATGTCCTAGAGATAGCATGCCATTGACCATCTACATGATACTAGGATGTTGGGATTGAAGCCAACGCATAGTTCTATAAATTCCTAGGCAGACATCTAAGAGCTGTGAGACTAAAGACACAAGCTGCTATATACGACTAGTTAGGAGGTTAATATATTTGACCATCGTAAGATCAAATATATCACTTGTATTTTGAAAGATAAATTACTTCATGGAATCTTTGACTCTAGCTCACTTTGATGCATGCATGATGAACACGAGAAACATCAATTTCTATGAAAAGACTTGTATTCAGAAAAGGCAGATCCTTTGACCTAATTGCCTATTTTAAAGTCGACTATAAAGGTGGTATGTTTGATAGAAAATTCATTTTTAATTTATGCATCTATTTGACAAGGAACCTGGTCACTTGGGGGAGTAAGAAACATATAGTTGTTTCCCGCTCCAATATTAAGAGAGAGTATATAGCCACAACTCATGCATTATGAGAGCTAGTTTTGATTCATTCCATATTTACAGAACTTCATGTCAACCCTACTAAAACTATGGAGCTCATGTGTGATAATCATGTAGTAATGTGTATAGCCAACAACTTCATGTTTCATGAACACACACTAGACATATGAAAGCTAGTTGCCCATATATTAGATACTTGATATAGAAAGGTTGTTGCACACATCTAGTGTATCATCTAATAATCGAATTGCTGATATATTCACCAAACCTCTCAATAACAACCGGTTTGATAAATGTTGTCACAACATGAGCAAGATTGATATATATGCTACAGATTGAAGGGCAATGCTAAAAGATTGGTATTCCACCTACTTAGAGGATACACTAGTATGCTTTGTTCATGACGATTCTTTCATATAACCCTAACCTCAAGACTCTCGCCATCTAAGGATCTCTAAAGTACCATATTCTAATATGATGTCCTCTCATCTTCTGGCACTATGTTATTAGTAGCCATGTTGAAGCGAAAAATATTTATCTTTTAATGATTTTTAATGAGTGGGGCCCCATGCCCCTCCTCTTTATGGAGCCAGAGCTCATCCCAAGACACCTTATGATGATGGTAGTCCCTAAAAAAATTTGCATACATAGAGTTAATTCTCAGGATTGCTGCCTAAGGAATGATAATTATAGACGTCTAGTATAAGAACACCCATGATATAATAAATTTAAGCAATTGGAGGTGGACAATCATTTATAGGGTTTTATCTTCCTAACTCTAATCAAACCCCTAACTTTGTCTTCCAGAGCACTCATCACCTTGTTCTTTTCATAAGTATGTCCAAGTGAGATCCCAAGATACATGGAATGAAGTGGTCCCAATAAACTAGAGACGATGTTAAGGGCATGTTTGGTTGCTGGGTTGGACTGGGTTGAGTTGGGTTGGGGTACCCCTGTGAATAGTAAACTGTACCCCTGTGAATAGTAAACTGTGAGGAGGATTGAGAGGGTTGGAAGTAGGGATACACCGGTGTACCCCAACCCAGCAACCAAACAGGCCCTAAGGGAAAGTACCCACCCACATTTCTTGAGAAGAGCCTACTTGTTGCAGAATTCATACTTAGTTCAGAGAGCCCATGAAAGTTGTGTATTACGTCCCTAATCGCCTTGAGTGAGGCATAGTTGCCATGTTAGAAGAACAACATGTCGCTGTGACCACATAAACAAAATTTGTAGGTGCCTTCGAGATACCCTTATGGATAACTCTATTAACCATGCACGATAGAGATTCGAGATGCCCTTATAGACAACTCTATTAACCATGCATGATAGAGATTTCATGCTCAACGTAAACGCGTGGGTTAAGAGAGTCCCTTGGCACAACTCCATGAACATATGAACATCCCTTGTGGGCATCTGTTTGCCGGGACTAGAAAGAAGAAGATATGATGCAATTTCTAACCCAGGAAATCCAATTCTACTTGAACCCTATCGCTTCCATGCTATATAAGTTGGTTTTCTACAAAATAAAAGCCTTGAGACATGCCAATTTTAAGGCAGGCCCTTCTGTCTATAGCCTTGCTTTCAAACCCTAACCTCTGAGCAGCAATTTCTGCGCCATACATATAAAGTTTAGGTGAATCTCGCGAGCACACGAGCCAACATATTAACGAGTAATTTGTACGTAACTGTGTAATAAGAGATTAGCCAGAAGCCTCCCATAAAAGAAGGTTTAGAAAGGAGTTTATACTAAAAATCATATATGACGCCATTAGTTTCAGGGGATTAGAAGAAAGTTATAGAGCTCAAGGTTCTTCATATGTCATCTCCATACGGCCTTTCCAGCACAGAGGCTGCAACATGGGCGAAGATTCTCTTTAGGGCTAGGACACAACATTGAGTCGGTCAAGAGATATACTTGTGAACTCTATTGAAGAAATTGTGGAATGCAGAACAGCACTCCAACTCCTACACTACTTGTGATTGAAAAGAGACTCATTACGAGTAAATATCCTCAAAAGGGCAGCAATTTTTAGATATTCCATATACATAAGTGGTGGGTAGTCTGATATATGCAATGATGTGCACTCAACCTGACTAGGCTTTATCAAGTTAGTCTAGGTAGTAAATATTTATAAGGCATGATAAGACCTTCACATAGTCCACCCTTTCTCCCCACACCACGTGAGACCCGATCCGTGCAACCGCCAACTCGCACAATAACCGGTGGTGGTTTTGATCTTGAGATCAAAATTTGGATTCATTCAAACACCATATCGATAAATAAATCCGTTAGAGCTGCAACACCCTCCTTTGAGTGAGGGACCACCTCCTAAGTAGCATTTTAACACGGGAAAGGGTAAGATCTAGATGAGTGATCAAAGGAAAACCAAAGCACACACTTCTAGGGTTGCCATTCAAATTCTAAGTGAATCATGGCCCTCTCCTCGGAGTGGAGTAGCAGGATGACCAAAGGGATGACTTTTATGGCTTGAATGGAAACACAACTTGCATAATCTTCCCTGAGCCAGCAGGAGGTGATGGTATCCATGAACAATAAAGTGCTAGGGTGTGACAAGCTTGTTGCACAACCTCCTAACAATGCCCTAGACTTAGGTTGTGGAACCTTATCCACATGGGAATTTCAAGCATCAGGTCCCTTGGGCCGAGCTTGCATTCTCCCTTGGGTTCCCAT
The DNA here is from genome assembly GCA_037367405.1 of Ottelia alismoides. Classification (NCBI taxonomy): domain Eukaryota; kingdom Viridiplantae; phylum Streptophyta; class Magnoliopsida; order Alismatales; family Hydrocharitaceae; genus Ottelia; species Ottelia alismoides. The sequence continues at coordinate 966,988 of JAZKJV010000962.1, forward strand.
GCCTCCTCAATAAAAAAGAGAGCAGGAGCTTAGTTGTTTAACATGCGACTCCTCTGTTTGTCGAAGACAAGTAGACCTTCATCTGCGAAGAGGACAACTTCTTCCCCATTAAAAATGGTTGGAACAGAGGTAATCTTCCTTGTCTGGGATTGGGGATTACTGCCTCTTGCAGACAACACGCAATATGGCGTGGATTAGCAGGGCTTTGGATGGCATTTAGGTCCGGACAGGGTGGGGGTCGGCAAGGAATTTTCCTCCTTGAAAGGCTCGCTTGTGGCATAAGCTACAATTCAAATATTATACAAGCACGAAACAAAAAAACTTACTTTCCATTTCACAGAGAAGAAAGCTGCTCTTAACTCGCTCCTGAAGGGGTCTTTTGTGACAGTTGATCTAAATATCAAACAAGCACGATAAACTTACTTTTCATTCAGAAAAAAAAACATTCGTATAACCGAAGAAAATAATTTATAACTATTTGACAAAAAACTGAAAGCAGTAACTCAACTGTACAATAAGATATTGATGAATTTATTTGATAGATAGCTCAATCTATAATAAATTTACCAAAATTCAGCAATAATACCTGAAGTAATGTAAGGTCAGGTAGAATATATCAGTATCATCTTTGGGAAAACGAATACAAATATGAACATGAAAAGCTGCATGGCCTTTTTAATCTTAAAAGCAAGTTTGAGTCTCAGATTTTCCGAAGGAGACACTTCAGCACCACCAACCAACTTCAAGCAGAGAAACCCTTCAGATGTAGATTTACTGTAACGGAATTAAGATAATTAAGTGGCAAAAAAACTTCTCGCCATTGATATTTATATAAGGAAAAAAGATCCTAACAAAACACCTGCCCACACCCCAATTTCTGAACTATGACATTTTTACATTGATGTTTCATTCAGCAAATCACCGATAGTTCTATACAGGAGATGAAGCCTCTGCTTTGATACAAGCTGTACACCATTCCCCCTTTCATGGCTTCACGTTTGGATTAGCAGTCAGTAAAAATCAGTGAAAGTTACACATCGTATACTGGCATGCGCTCTTCGATGGGCACACGGCATATTGGGCACTTCTTGCACTTCTCTGAGCATGATCTGTTATTGTTGCGGCATTCTTAGTAGCAGGTTGACTAAAAAAAAAGAGGAAACATATCAGCAAATGTCTACTACTTACTTGCAGAGAGTGCGGTGTCTGCAAGGAAGCAACACCATGCAGATTTCTCCTTCAAAACAAACCCTGCAGAGGACCTTCTCCTGATAACAGGATCAAACATCAGTGTCAAGAGACACAAACACCATCTCATAATGCTGTAGATTCTGTGATTCTCTAACAAATAAGAAAATTTATCTCATACAAAGAAGTCTATAATCATATCTTACCAACACCCAGAAGTACCTAAACAAATATTATCTAAACCACCATTTTTTTATTTGTAACTTTCTTGGCAACAGACATACGTTTGTAAATATACGTTTGTACAAAAAATAAAAAAACAAAAAGTAAAGGAGTAATGATCCGACATATGTTTGTAAATATAACTGTTAAAAAATGTCCACTAGGAGCAGAAAGTACATTTTGAAGTCTCTCATATTCCTGCTGGCTATACTTTGTGATTTCAGCTTGCTCGCCCAATGCAGCTTGCAATCGCCAAATCTGACATGAAATTCAGCATCTAACTTGGTAACTTCTAAATTTTGTGACAGCAAAAACCTCAGATCACTTACCTCCTCAGTGAGCTCCTTTTTCGGCATTTTCTTTACTACTTCAGGTGGATATCCAGAAAATGTGTTATACCTGTTCATATACAATAATTAATCAAAAAACGTTACTACCTACACATGTTATAAGGCATGAACTCCAAAAATATCTAGTCAACAAGCAATTTAATGGTTTGGTGGTTGAGCAGTATGTCTACCAACAAAAGAACTAGGGTTCCAACTGCCTTACAATTACCATTATCTCAGAACAAACATGTAAACAAACAATTTAAAATCCTAAATTACAAATTTGAGAATATCTGATTATGCAAAAAAGTGTTATTAATGAGAAAAATAAAAGATCAGATACACCTGCACTTTTTATCGCCTAAGGATCTTCTATAAAGGCAGCCTAAGCTTCATATGATAAAATCAAAGTTGAAAATGCTTTCAAACAAACAAACAATGATTAAATTAAGAAGGCTATTTACAATTAGCGGCTGTGAAATTTCAAATTATATCAAAGTGTTCGCAAAAACATATCTGTTTCCATATCCTTATTGCTCCTCTTTGACTTGTACCCCTATTAGAGTAGTGATAAGCTACCAATGGATGGGCTAAATCCAACTTAAGTTATTGACACATCTTACAGCATCATCAAAGCGCATTGCTACCCACCAGAGAAAAATCCCAAAAGGGGCAAAGGTGAAGATAAAAACACAGAGCATGAGCACGGCAAGAGCCCTTGTGTGGTCAGCACTCTTCATGGGAAGTGTTACTGTGCTGTAAGACTTGGCATCTCAGGTAGATACAACGATGGCAATGAGTCGGAGTTATCAAACACAGCACATTGGTTTGGTTGGGAGAACAGTTGCAACACTCTTAGTGAGTTCGTATGCAGCTGCATGGTCATGAAAGCGGTGAGATGTAGCAATGCTGCTTGGCAGATTCTGCTGGCAATGATGTAACTATTCAAGCTGCAAACAGCAGGGCACGTCATCAGAGATTGATGCAGCTGATTGAGGAGATTATTGATTTTAATTGGAAGAAGTTACTCTCAAGGGTTTTTCCTGACTCATTTTGGGATTTTTATTTGATTTATAGTTGGAATAGGATTGTGGAGGGACTGAAAAGTATATAAATTCAAATATATCTAAATGCTTATAAAACAGACGAGAAATTTTAATCAATGCAAGTGGAACTTTTGATGGAAGTAAACTTGAGGGAATTTCCCGTTGAACACGTAAAATGTGAAGGGAATGCCAATGTGGTATTTGCAAGTATAGGCTCATGTAACGAGCAAGCTTAAAAGAGTTGCATGTATAAGGACCCCTTTCCAACATGTCAACAAACAATCGTGGAAAAACATAAGCAATTTTGAAGGATACTGACCCGCTAGATCCTTCATTAAATAGTCGGGCTTGTTCCTCTTTACTTCCTTCGTCAATGGACCACCAACCTAGCAGCCTGCCATAGTTAACAAAAACATGTTGAAATTGTGACATCACATTTGAAGATGTGGAAGTAAAGAAAAAGTCTGACAACAATTACAGTTCTGCACAAGGCAGGACTTACCGCGAACCATGGTGAAGGAAGGCAAAACACTCCCTAGCAGTGGAAGAAATTGCTAAATATCTCCCTGACATAATGTTATTCTGTAGTAAAAGAACCAGCTTCTCTGTCAATCTAGCAGCGGCAAAGAAAAGTCCAGCTCCTTGCAGAACTAAAAGAGGGGAGAATAGAGCAAGAACTGGGATATATCTTGCACTGGGTGGTGTTCCCTGTGATGGACCAACAAAAAAATGAGTGAAAAAATACATGTTTATTTAAAATCCTAGTAGAAAACAAATATTTAAAGGCATGTGCAGGGTACAAAAGGCTAGACACCTAACACTAACAAGAGATGAATGCAGTAATTACAACCAATCCAAGCTTTTTCCCACATAAATGAAGGAAGATAGGAATCCCATACTGTATTAAAACACAAGCTGTGGAAAAGGGTTTTTTAGGGGGGGAATAATCAACTCCGTTGAAAGACTGATTGTAGCCTATAATCTCTTGTTAGTTCCTTTTTTTTCAAGAAAAATCTTTTGATCGGCCTCTACAAGTTGCAATATGATTTGTAGGATGTGTGACAGGAAATCTTCGGCCTCAAGGAATTGAACCACTATTCAGGAGCGCATTTTCTGTGAGAATACTGCATTGAAAATTAATAATAGGATGTTGAATCTATATATGGGTATGATTCAGGATAGATCTGTTTGGAGGCAACATTTGCACTGGACCCCATCAAAAGCTCTTTTTTAGACAAAAAAGGGGGCATGCGAAGGGGTCCGTCCCCAGAATGAATTAATTATGCAATTTTAGAAAGGCCTTATATAAGCCAAGACTCAATAAGAGTCTTAGCACGGTGTTTACGGACCTACCAAAAGTAGGAAAAATGATTAGTTTGATTTATTACTGCACCCAGATTCAAGGTATAACCAAAGATCGATCTTGGAGGTGACAAACACATTCAGTCGACCTTGATATATGTGGGAATGTAATGGTTTTGTTTTGGATTTGGGGGGGGGGGGGGTACTACCATTTAGAACTTGTTACTTTATATGAATAGAGAGTTTGTCATTTTGAAAATTGAGTAATAAATGAGATTCCATAGAGTAGCGAACTTTCTGAACAAGGAAAAAATATAAATTGGCATAGGGGCATTCATATCCATAGGGTTTTCACAAGAAAATAAACAAGGATTAGAGGAACACCAACCTCCAAACGCATGCACAGCAAAACCTGAAATACAATGAGAGGAATTTTCATGATATGTCCTCCAATATCCTGCAGACTACAGATCCGTTCTTCAGATTGATCGTCAATTGAAGATATCATCAGCCCATTTTCCCAATCAAGATATCTGATGGTTGTTGAAGATGAGCCAGGTTCGCTATGATGGGATTGTTGATGTTGATGAATCATTGGATTGGACCATTTAGTGCAAACAAGGAATGCAAAACATTCTGCAATACTTCATGAGAGAAATTGAAAGATGATTATAAAAATTGTCAAGGGATGTGAAAAAACCTGGTCAAAGAAAACCTACCCAAAGTTAATAAATAGATCCCACCAGCCCAAAGCATCAACATGGCCTGCACTAAAAGGGATAATGTAGAAAAAATTATATCAAGAAAAATTGTGTACATTGAATAAAACTTCACTTTGAGAGGCCCAACTGAATTACATGGAAGAAAACTCATGCATTGGGATTCATTGATAAACACATGGTTTCCAAGGGTAAACAAGACAGGAGAAGAAAACATCCACAGAACAAATCCCGGTTTTTTAAAGTGGAAAAACGATGGAAAAAAATTACATCGAACTCCCAGAGATATTGCACCCAAATTTTACTGAATCGAAAAATCCTACAAATATCATTAAGATATTAATTTGATTTTTTTAATTTTAAAACACTAAATGATGATTGCCCAAGATGGAGGTCATCCAACATTTAATTTTCCATCTCTAAGGAAAAACACTCTGACCTCCCATTAGAAAAAAATTCCTAATCCTCCATTTGGGGATTCCACTCTAACATAAAGTTCTTGTTTCGATAATTCAAACTTGGATGAAGAATTTTTACTAATGAATTTGTATTCAAAATTATTCCATTCTGAGTTCTTTGTTTTATCAAAGCGGCATACTTTTAAATTTCCATAGGACCACTCAGGAATTCCTTCGAAAGCTTGTTGAATAACAAAATTAAAGTGTGTTTAAAAAGAAAGCGTGGCTAACAAGTGCACATCCATGATGAATATGAAGCCTTAGCAATATATACAACAACAATAAAGCCTTTTCCCGCATTAAGTATGGTCGATTACATGGATTCTTCGCCTCCATTCAGATCTATCTTGGGTCATTCTCAGGCTTAGATCCAAAAAATCAAGATCCCATTATATAGTCTCATTCCAACACTTCTTGGACCTTCCTCTCTTAGTCGGCTCAACATCATAAAACTCGCATCTCCTCATTGATGCATCAGCTGACTTCCTTTGCAATTGGTTAAACCACTTTACGTGATTTTCCCGCATCTTATCCTCAATCGAAGCTACACCGACATTCCTTCTGATTGCATCATTCCAAATCCAATCTTTACGTGTGTGTCCACATATCCACCTTAGCATTTTCATTTCAACTACTGCCATTCTCTGCACATGTCTACGGTTTACAGACCAACATTCAGATCCAAAGAGCATAGCAGGATTCACAGCTGTTTTGTAAAACTTTCCTTTGATTTTCAAAGGAATTTTTCTTACCACAGAGAAAAGTAGATGCTCCTCTCCACTTTAGCCAGCTTGCATTTATTCTATTAGTAACATCTTCATCAATTTTCCCATCATGTTGCAAAATAGATCTCAAGTATTTAAAAGAATCTCTCTTCTGAATGTTATCGTCCACCAATCTTCACCTCGATTCCTTCACCATTGCTTCCATCAAAAGTGCGCTCTATATATTCAATCTTAGCCCTACTTATATGAAATCATTTAGTCTCCAATGCATGTCTCCAAACCTCTAGTTTCTCATTTACTCCATCTCTAGTCTCATCAATCAGCATAATATCATCAACAAATAACATACACCAAGGTATCTCATCCTGAACTTGACTTGGCAACTCATCCATAATAAAAGTAAAAAAGGAATGGATTCAAAGCTGAACCATGATGCAGACTAATGTTGATGCCGAAATAGTCAGTCTTCCCAGACTGTATCCTTACACAAGATGAAACCTTATCATACATATCTTTTATGAGGTTAATGTATATGATAGCTACATGTCTCTTCTCCAAAACTCTCCACAATATCTCTTGTAGGATATATTCATAAGACTTCTCCAAATCAGTAAAAATCATAAGGAGGTTCTTCTTTTTAGCTCTATAAATCTTCATTATTCTCCTCGACGAGTGGATGACTTCAATAGTTGAGCGACATAGCATGAATCAGAATTGGTTTTTGTTAGAGTATGTGTCACTTATCATGTAGATGGGTAAATGGATCCTTCCAAGATCCATTTACCACATCCCAGAGTTTAGTCCCACATCTACCAGTGGTGGGACTTGGAGGGTTTGTGGAGGCTATATAAGAAGCCTCAGACCTCCTGTATCCAAGGAGAAAGGCAATGCAACATATGGCCCTTTGAGGCCTTCTCCCGTGGTTTCATCCCGCTCCTTAGGGAGTAGGGTTCCATGTAAAAATCATGTATTCTTAATGTTAATTTCTTTTCTCTGATCAAGCTTCCACATTTTTTATTTCTAACACGGTATCAAAGCTGGTTTGATTCTCGAGAATTTTATGTTCATTCGCTATTTTATTCGTGTTATGCAGAAGCGATTTGATAAATAAAGCATTAATAAAGAAAGATAAAACATAGAACATGAAGATTTTTACGTAGAACTCTACTCCCTAAGGAGCGGGATGAAACTACGGGAGAAGCCCTCAAAGGGACGGATATTCTACTGAACTTTCTCAATGGATACGGGAGGTCTGGGGCTCCTTATATAGACTCCACATAGCCTCCAAGTCCCACCACTGGTAGATGTGGGACTAAACACCTGGATGGGGTAAATGGATCCTGGAGGTATCCATTTACCCATCTACAACATAAGAGGCGCACAACCAAATATTCCAACACTCCCCCTCAAGCTGGAGCATGCAATGCTCAGCTTGGACAAACATAAAGAAACTCAACTCATAAAACATGACACTACAGACAATATCAACTCAACACGCACAACTGTCGGCTATTGTCGAGGACGTTGCTTCTCATGCCGTGCAGGTGAGGAGGACGAACGGGCTTTGTGGAGTCAAACTGAGGACTCAGAATCTGACCATCGACTCTGAAACTGCGTCTGAAGAAGTCGCCACGTCGGAGAAGTGGGTCTCTCCCATCTGGCTCAAAGAATGGTACTCTACTCTGGAGTACCTATGATACCACATGAAAACCCTTGCCCACAAGGCATAGGGAATGGACCTCTACTCTGGAGTCCCTATGGCTCACATGAAAACTCTGGCCGAAACAACAAGAATGATGGGGACCACGAAACTGAAGATCGCACACTCGTGCATCTTGAACTACATGCTCGAAAAACATCTGAATGTCGAGTCTGTACATCTGTAGAGTCTGGAAATCTGAATGGCCTCTGATCTCTGAATCTGGAGAATCTGGAAAATATGACAACCTGGCATGTGACTCTACACATACTCCCCCTTTCTCACATACTTGTCGGAAAGAAGACATCGACCAAGTTGGAAGAAGACAAGATAGATGGAGAAAAATCAAATAAGCCGATTGCACATATTTTTTCTCGGCTTTTCTTCTCACATTTTTTGAATCATTTTCTAAATCATTATTTTTATCGGCTATTTTAAAAAAAATAATAGCCATCACCATTTTTCCTCTTCATTTTTAAATCATCAATTTTTTAAGCCGTTCACCATTTTTCTTCTTTTTAATCATCAATTTTTTAAGCCATTCATTTTTTCGGCTTTCTTTTTTTTGAACACATTTTTCATTTTTTTTGCTTCTCTCCCTTTTTTAGGCTATTCTCTTCTCATTCATTTTTTTATTGTGTACGGTCCCTCTTTTTTTTGCACGCGACCTCCTTTTTTTCATTTTATTATTTTTTAACGATATAAACGTGGTCCATTATAGCCCAAAGATACCTTAACCCAATTGGGCTTTACAAAATAACTCTCTCCTCTCTTTTTTCAAAGAAACCAACCCAACTCTTCAAACAAATAACCATTTTTTTATATACCGTTGGTACCCCCCTTTAGGGTTCCCACAATGGGAACCTTTCTTGTCAAGCGTCTTCCCCACCCCGATTGGAGAAGAGCACATAGGGCTCGCACAAAAGAAGGTCGCCTAGGGCTGGTCGCAGCGAGCGTGGAGATGGAGAAGGCAGGGGCTCCGCCTGCCTGGGGTGCTTCGCGTGCTGCCTGCACGATACCAAGGGCTCCGCCTGGAGCTTGTTGGAGGTCGCCACCTCGGAGAGTTGTGGCGAAAGGCACCGTCGTTGAAGATGCGGCCTGGGCTTGAGGAGGGACGCGCGAGATTGGGTTTTGGCAGATGCGAGGCGGCGCCGTTGGGAGGTCTCACGTCACCTGGAGATGCGAGATGAATCTTGCATGGGGAACTGGAGGCTAATCGCCACCGCTGGAGAAAAGATCGGAAGAAGAGGGGACTCGCCGCCAGAACTGGACTTGCGCCTAGGAATTTGTATTTTTTCGAAATCGCCTGTAAGGGAGAGAGGTGTGTCGCATGAAGATGCAGGAAGGGCTCGGAGATATGGTCGAACTGCTGCCGCCCTTTGGGGTTGACCGCAAGGGATGTGCCCGCTTTGCGTGAGGGCTGCTCCTGGAAGATGCGCGCAATCATGTATAATGTGGAGTAGAAGCACCCCGACCTTTGTAGATGAAAGAAAAAAAATTAGGGTTTCAATGAAACCCTAGAACTGAATCGCTAATGAACTTCACAAAAAATAATCTTCAACAACAAAACACAAAAAATGAATCTCGAACAAATGATGAACAAAATTCCTCGAGAATCGGCCCGCTCCGATACCATGTTAGAAAATAAGAATGCAGAAGCGATTTGATAAACATAGCATGAATAAAGAAAGATAAAACATAGAACACGAAGATTTTTCGTGGAACCCTACTCCCTAAGGAGCGCAATGAAACCGTGGGAGAAGCCCTCAAAGGGGCGGATATTCTATTGAACATTCTCAATGGATACAGGAGGTCTGGGGCTCCTTATATAGCCTCAACAGAACTTCCAAGTCCCACCATTAGTAGATGTGGGACTAAACACCTGGATGGGGTAAATGGATCCTGAAGGTATCCATTCACCCATCTACAACATAAGATGCGCACAACCAAATACTCCAACAATTCGAGATTCGATTTTTGTTAGAGATGATTATGAAGATTCAAAATTCGGAAGATTATGCATATTCATCAAGTTCCATAGATTGGAGGGTTTCCAAATCTCGATTCTGCACAGCGACAATGGTTCTTCTCCCTGGGTTCTTCTGCCATGCAACATATCGATGACGGTCCTAAACAAATCCCGGAAGCGACGCTCTCCTTGCGCCACCATCCTCTGTCCAGGCGAAGGCGGAATTTTCGAGCTCCATGTCGCAGCAATCCTCGACCATCGCATCCATCACAGGCAACCGAGCAAGCCCCAAGAAGCAGCGACCTCTTGTTTAAGACAATCGATCCCAAAATACACGTCTTTAATCATTGCTAATTTCATCATCTTCTGAGCAATGCCTCCCATCAGACTCGCCCCCGCATCAGGCGACGACCTCCCCCAGATCTTTCAAAGACCCTTTGAAGACGACAACATGAAGGCGGAGGGGCATGGGGATTCGCCGTGCAGCTGCCCCTCTGATCATGCTCCAACGACGGCTTCTCCAGACAGCGACATCTCCAACAGAGGAGCCCTCACGGCGACGGTCCTCTTCCACCTTTCTCCTCCACTCGATGAAGCTCCACGTGGCACACAACCACGCGATGGATCTCCCAGTCGCCGTTCCTAGCGGCGCAACTCCAGCAGCGTTGTTCCCAGCCATCGTTCACATGTGAGGTATCCCATCGGGGTGGCGGCCTCAAGAGAGAAGGGGTTCCCAAGTGGGAACCCTATATAAAGAAGCAACACTAGCGACACCGTGTGGCGCTCCAACCCCTCTAGGTTGCGCTCTGCTCCTCGCAGTTATCTTCTAGTCCTCTTCCAGTAAGCAAAGGGGGACACTTTTTCGATCTCGCACCCAGGTTGAGCCCCATCAGGGAAGGGGCTCCAAGCGACGAGCTCCAGCGATGAGCTCTCCCTCGTGCTCCCATGATCGAGCTCCCCCTGATCGAGCGCAGGCGCAGGCGCATGCGCATCTTTTGGCGGCGGCATCCAGACTCGAGTCTCCTCCAGATCGTGCGCAGGCGGCGCCCAGGAAGGTTCCCCCGATTGAACCCTATTTAGGATTCTCCTCTTTCAATAGGGTCGTGAGTTGATAATTAAAAGAGAGAGGGGGTAGTCGTGAGATGCAAGCCTTGGGCCCACGTGAGCCATGTTTCTTTGCTAAAAAAAATATGAAGAAAAAGCCGTAAAAAATGATGATGAGACAGCTATAAAAAATGAGAGAAAATAGCCAGGAAAAAACTAGATAACCGAAAAAAAGAGAATGAACAACTAATTGAGAAAAAAATATTTGAAAAATGAAAAGAAAAGCCAGAGAAAAAAATGATCAACTTATGTGATGTTTTCCCCATCTTCTTGTCCTCTCCCAAGTTGGTCGATGTCATTGTTTTCCGATCAGTCTAGGAGAAAGGGTGAGTATTGTGTAGAGTCGCATGTCTGTTTCAGAATCAGATTCTCCAAACCAGCCAGATTGTCAGACTCTACAGTTCAGTTTCAGACTCTACGTATTGATTCAGAGTCCAAGTTTGAGGCACTCCGTATTTGAGTGGCCCATTTTCTTCGAGTTCTCCAGAGAGAGACTCCTTTTTAGATATGCACATGTTTGTCATCATTTATCATGGTCCCCATCTTTATTTTTTGGTCTCAGAGTTTTCAAGTGATACATAGGGACTCTAGAGTAGAGATCTCATTCCCTATGCCATGTGGGTTAGGGTTTTCATGTGGTTTCATAGGGGCTCTAGAGTTGAGAGCCCATTCTCTGAGCCAGTATGGGAGAGACTCAGTTCTCCGACAATGAGACCTTTTCAGACTCAGACCGTGGACTCCGACGAGGATGTCTCCACGAATTTTTCAGTTCGACGCTTTCAGAGATGGAGCAGTCGTCCACATGTTGTGGCGGGCAAGATCTCTAATGAAGAGACTCATTTCCAGTTGCAATGACTCTGACAGGCACAACACAGAGCACATGCTCTCCGACGAGGAGATCCAGTTCAACTCACACTCCAACCCGTTCATCCTCCTCACCTGCAGCAACATCCTTGACAACAACAGACAGTTGTGCGTGTTGAGTTGATATTGTCTGTAGTGTCTTGTATTGTGAGTTTGAGACTTCTTTCAGTTTATCCAAAAGCATTGCAAGCTCCAGCATAAGGGGGAGTGTTGGCGTATATGCGTCACTTATGTAAGACGGGTAAATGGATCCTTCCAAAATCCACTTACTACATCCAGAGTTTAGTCCCACATCTACCAGTGCTGGGACTTGGAGGGTTTGTGGGGGCTATATAAAAAGCCCCAGACCTCCTGTAACAAATGAGAAAGTATAATGCAACATATGACCCTTTGAGGCCTCCTATGGTTTCATCCTGCTCCTCAGGGAGTAGGGTTCTACGTAAACTCCATCGTTCTTCATTATTCTTTATCCTTTATTTCTGATACTTTCCGCATTCAAGTTTTCTAATACAAAGATTTTAAGGGGTAGAGGAAAGGGTGACTCAGTTGGGTATAGCAGGGAGAACGAGGTGGAGCCATGTAGGGAAGCGGATGGGACTCTTTTGGTAAGATGGACGACGATCAAAATAGCATCACCCCAATAGGTTTTAAATACTTTCATCTGAGTGAGAAGGGATCTGAATATTTAGTAGATGTTTGGGTTTACTTTCTGCTACCTCGTTCTGCTGGGAAGTATAAGGACATGAGGTTTGATGAATGATGTCTTCGGATGCAAAAAAGTCTGTTAGATCATGTTGGGTAAATTCCGAGGCATTATCAGAGCAAAAAACTTGAACACATGAGGAGAAAATATTCTTGACATAATGGAAGAAATTCTTAACAATTTTATTAATCTCTGGACGTTCTTTTAACAGATAGACTCAAGACGATCGACTGTAATCATCAATGAAAACGATGAAATATTTATGCCCACTCATAGTACGGACAAGGCCCCCAAATATCACAATGAACTAATGAAAAAGGAGCTTCACGACGTAGCTCAGTTGAGCAGGGAAAGACAGTCGATGATGTTTCCCGAACTGGCATGCCTCGCACTCGAAAGGCTTGAGCGTAGAGAGTTCAGGGAACAATAAAGAGATGGCTTTTGCATATGAATGACTGAGGCGAAGGTGCCATAAAAGAGGATCTTCGGAGATTGACGCAACACCAACAAAACTATAGTTAGAAGGGATATCAAGATAATAGAGGTCGTTCTTCTCATATCCCCCACCAAAAATCTGTCTCGTACGGATGTCCTGAAACTAATAACAAAACTCATAAAAAAAACTCTACAGTTAAGCTCAGTGCATAGCTTTTGTGCTGATAAAAGACTACGTGGAAAAACATGAGCGCAGTGAACTCTAGTCAGTTGGAGTTTGGAGGAAAACTCCAAAGTGCCCACAATAGTGACCAATGAATGTGCCCCATTGACAACCCGAACGGTCTTCACAGAGGAAGATGGTTGTGAGGAGGTGAGAATGGCTGCTACCTTCTACCGTCAAATGTGTCGAAGCGCCAGAATCAATAATCCATGTAGGGCTGGATGCAGAGGCAGAGTTGGCAATGGTACTTGAGGTAGTAGCCAAACTAGCAGTAGGAGCAATAGTACGAGTATCACTGGCCGAGGAGTTTTGCAGAAGTTGTCGTAGACGAGCATATTTAGATGCTATGAATGGTGTCTGACTAGCACTAGAAGGTTGATTACGTGAGGCTTTAGTAGTATCATATGTGTCATCGCATGAAGTTGTCTCATAGGAATTGTTGGCATTAGGAGGCATGCCAAACTTTGCCCAGCAATGTTCATACAGATGATTCCAGCATCAACAATATGTGCATACTGGATAGCGAGCAGTAGTAGGATCGCGTCCACGTTCATGACTATAATCACATCCACGTCCAGACTCATGATCGCGACCACAGCCAAAGTCTCAGGCACGTCCTCCCTGGTAATTGAGTCGACCAATAGAAAAATGGGTTATAGTCTCCGCAGATAGAGGATGTGGAGGAGAATCAAGTTCCCGCAACCGACTAAAGATGGTCTCAAGTGTGGGCAGTGCATCAACAGTCAGGAATTGATCCTTCATAGGCTTGTATCATGGATGTAATCCTGACAGAAAGTGATACACCGGCCACTCTGCGCATTCTCCTATCTGCTTGTCATAACAAGCATGCTAAAAAATAAGTAGCTCCTCGAACATGCCTATGAGAAGTCTGTAATACTCAAGGTTGCAAAAAGCGGTATGCGGTATTCAGTCGGTAGGGTCACTGATTACTTATTAAATGGTATGCGGGAGTTTAAACGGAAATTAAACGGGTTATGCGGTTTTGTAATTTTATTTAATAAAAAATTATTACATATATATAATTAATAAAAAAAAGTACAAATAAATAAGAAATATAATCATAGATTCACAATATAGATCAAATATTGTCAAATTCAAGGAATGTTTCATCCAAATTTCAAAATAGATAACATAAACAACATGAGTTCATAGTCAAATGTCAAAATAGACAACATAAAAGTCATGGATAATGGTGATCCTTTGAGAAAATAGATCAATGCGTTTAAAAGGCCGTTTAAGATCGTTTAAAAGGTCGTTTAAGGCCGTTTAAACGACCGTTTAAGACCGTTTAAGCGGCATGGCCGTTTATGGGCCGTTTTTCATTAAATGATGCGGCCAGGCACCGCATGCGTTTAAACGGCCATTTAGACCGTTTTTTGCATCCTTTGGTAATACTCGACCAATGATGTATCTCCTTGATTAGCAGACCAAATCCGAGTGTAGATGTCTGAGAGCCTGGACTTGGTCATCTTCTGGGAGTATGTATGCTCAAGGCTTTCCCACATTGCCTTTGCCGTTTCCTTGTAGAGAAGATTCGATGCTATATTTGGATCGACATTGTTGGTCATCCAAGTAATGACCTGGTAGTTGTCCACATACCAGGTATTGTAGTCCTTGTCCGTCTCTTTGGGTGGATCTTTAGTAAGAATTAGTTATTTCGTTGACCGCTAATAAACACCTTGAAGATAGAGACCAGAGTATGTAGTTCTTGGAGCCCTTTAGTTTGATAGTAGTGTCATGTAAAATCACAGAAGAAGTCGAGTACACCAACTTGGGTTTTGTTGATGCCATGGTGGTTGCGTAGGTAAAGAAAAAGTGATCAAAGAGTAACTCTGTCTTAATCAAGCATGTAGATGACCTAATAACACATCAACGAAATATTCAACGGTCGTAAGGGATTCGCTGGAGGCATGTACGGTGGCTAGAGAGCCGCTTGGAGGGCTTGGCATCCTTGTTGAACCTCTGCAGGAGTCTTAATGTGATGATGAAGCATCGTGGAAGGCTACATGGGCCCAACAAGTTGAAATCAGCGGTGTCGGTGTCTAGGGCTGATGAAACCCTGTTGGAGGCCTGGCAAGTCCCTTATGATGTTATAACGGTAGTGCAGAAGATCATGTGATGCCTATTGGGCCTATGTGGCAGCACAGTTGGGAAAGAGAGGCCCAAAGATGGTTCTGCGACGGTGCCAGAGGGGACCAATAGGGCTTGGCTGCATCATAGAATCGGAGGAGGTCCTGATCGTGGGCAGGCGATGCCCTAAGGTGGTTGTGCGACGGTGCAGATGGGCAGGAGATGCATAAATACGGTTCTACGACGGCGTTGAGCGCAGGCGGTGCCCTAGGATGTGTTTACAGCGGCATTGGAGAAGCCCAATGGGGCTCGGCTGGCCAGATCGTGGTCCTAGAGCACTTGTGGCGGTGCTACAGGGTGCCTAGAGGCACGACGGGTCTTCAGGCAGACCCCCTGGTGGCCACGCGAGGGGCCTGGAGACATGGAGGAGGCCCCTCGCGAGGGTGGTGCCAAAAAATGGTGGCGACGATGGCTTAGGGTTGGTGGTGGCGGAGGGATCTAAGTCAAAACAATCAGTTTAGGACCGTTGCTCCGATACCATGTGGAAAAACAATGAGAGCGTAAAATTGCATGTCTTATTCAGGAGTTCTAGGGGTCCTTATATAGGACAAAATCCTAGAGAGCTCAAAATTGGGGAAAATACATAAGTACCCTTAAAGGGGTTACAATGAATAAATATGAGCTGTAACAATACATTACTAACAACAACATACATTACATCATTGCAAAGTATGCAACAATATGAACTTCATTTGAATGAAGCGTATTATTCAAGGGATTGGTTGAGATGTTTGAGATTCGCAACAATCAAGGGAGAAAAGCTAAAACCTTGGTCAACATGAATATTTGGGATAAAGTCGGATGGGCATTAAGGTCCATATATCCCATTGTTTCGACTTTGAGAATAATGGACAACAATAAGAAATTGACTTTACGAGCATTTGGTGATACACAAGGCGTTGTGGCTGATGAGGGAAAATGTGAAAGAAAATGTTAAAAAAAGATATAAAGGCTTGCAAATCTTCACAAACAAACATAGGACAAGAATGTTATCCTACCCTCTTTGTCACACCCATATGTTATGTGTTACATTCTTAATCTTCATTTTGTTTTAGCTTTATCATTTATGATAGATCATGACTTTGTGATTTGTTGGCCTATTATTATCATAGACTGAAGTACCACTATAAGACTAACCTCATTTCTTGCCCAGAGCTCTTACCAAATCATTAGATTATGATGAAGTTGTAAAGTCAAGAGACATGCAAATGAATTGCATGAATGGGGTTAAATATGCAGTAGCATCGCAATCAAATACTTTATAATTATATATTAGTACTGACGATCCAAATGCTACCTTGATGTCAATATTGTCATTTTACAACTAGGATATTTTTAAGGACTCCTTATTCATTCGGAAGCGAAACTACAATCTACAAATAAGATAATATTCTTTACGGTAAAACTTGTTATATATACTATACTTTATACTTTATTATTAATACTGTAGTTTATTTTCTCTTTAGAGTTAAACAAATTATTTTTTTGGCAGTTGAATTGTTACTCTGCTATGATTTTGGATGTTCCCACTTGCGACAAGTGGTAGTGAACATATTATCACAAACTGCATCGAAAGTGGATGTAAGAGGAACTAGAGCATATTCAATCACATCCACTAAAAAAACAAAATTTGTTAATTTTTTCTACATCCAATACAACTTCAGGTTGAAGATGAAGCATATAAGGGGCATGAAAACAAATCTATATAGATGGCTTTGACTTTACATATATATTCAGAACACACAATGATTGACGTCTTGCAAAAATGTGTGAATGAAAATATCACTCATGTGCTCGATGAGAGAGGACATTCAAATGCACAAATTACCTCACATATGGATGCAAATGTTGGCTTTAAAATGGCAAAATCATCCAACACATTGGCCTTTTTAGAGGGTTAGAAATGAATAATAATGATGACTTCTCCACTTCTAAATAAAAATTATATAATAACTGAAGAGGCAATGATGAAACATATGTATCTAGCAAATTAGCATATTTCGAAGGCAGTCTTTGTGATGGATAATATAATATTAGTTGTAGATTTAGATGACTACACGCTGGAAAAGAATAGTATATTCCAATTCCATGTCCATGTCTACATCCTGCAGAGTAGATGGACTATGAGAGGCGTTCTAAATACTTATGCCTAGTGTACGCATATTCACATCTGCAAAGACAACGTAATGGTAGCGTCAACATGGACCCCGAGTACCGATGTAGAAAGAGAGACAATATTTGGTGGCAGAGCAAAATGGATTCCCTTTGAAGGATATCTATCTCAGTTGTAAAATGAAGAAAAATCCTCATCCTATGGTTTTTTTATTGATTATCTCAATACTCCTTATCGTTATGATTATGATGGTGGTGGATTTCAACTAACTTAACAATATTATGACTATCATGATACCTTGAACAGGGTACAGGAAGTCGTATTTTATATTTTTATTTGCAATACCTCCCTCTGCGCCCACTTAAATGGTATGGTGGTAGTGCAGTGTGCCTACTATAAAAAAGAACAGGGTTCAAATCCCTCCTTGTGGGAGTTGCATTAGGTAGTCGACAACCAGCGTAAAAAATAGTCGAATCTTTCAACATGGATTTGAGCAAAAATCCATGTAGCTGACCCTACTTATAGTGGGAGAAGGCTTCTCCATTTTTTAAATACTTCCACCTCCACCCCTATAAATGTTTATATTTTTATTTGCAATGCCTCCACCTCCACCCCTACAAATGGCATCTCCTACTTCATCATGTACTTATCAAGCTAGAACTTCGTTCTATTGGCCTCCTTGAGATTCTACCTCCAATTACCCTCGAATTGGCTTTATCACAGATGAAATTGATCATGAATATAAGCACCACCTAAGGGACTAAAAAATCATGCAACCAAGCATATATGACATGGGAGAACTATTGTACAAATAAGGGATCGAATGGGTTAAGCGAATGCCTGCAATGGGCTAGACAACGAGCAAGAGACATGGTTCCATCAACTATCTCTTGGTTTTGAATCTCTGTCCTCGAATGGGTGATGGAGTTAGTACTACGCACGGATCTATTCTATTTGTTGTTTGAGCATTCTTTACAAGAATACTTCAAGCATGGAAGGACATATCGATATCGGTATCGATATTGGTACCATGTCGATACGATATATCGTCGATATATCGACGATATATCGACGCCATATCGCCATCATCGAACCGAGATTGTGAATAAAATGGCCTTGGAAGGCCAAATATCGACCATATCGGCGATATATCGGTGACCTGTCGATACCGATATATCGCCGATATATCGCGATACGGCCTTCCATGACTTCAAGTGCATGCATTACATGGTACGTATCTTACTTTATGTCACCATATATCTTACTTTATATCACCATGTGCGCCAGTTATAATGAAAACATTACTAAAATCTTTTAATTACACCTTTATTTTATCAAAGACGTGCCATGTGCGCCAGTTATAATGAAAACATTACTAAAATCTTTTAATTACACCTTTATTTTATCAAAGACGTGTATATTATCATCTTATTTATTGATTAAAAAATAATGAAAATATTAATTCAAACAGAAAAAATAGTTGTAACCTACCTAATTGAGGAATAAGGCTTTGTTGCTGTTGTTGTAGAAAAAAATAGTTTTAAAATTCGTTTCCACGATCTCCAGCTCATATATGTAAAATTTCTATCAAAACTTTCCTTCCTTGCTTTAACGAGATGGCACCAAAATCGATATCTAAGGAAATGATTTAGATCAATATTTTCCTTATGATCAGGTCAATAAGCGTGGGCTTCCTTTTTTCGGTGGATGACAAACCAAATGATGATTATATTATAATATGAAGCTAACCAGCCCTTTCTAATAGCAGCAGTAATCTAGAAGTCGTTCAAATTAGATATTAACATAAAAAAAGTTATCATTTTTTTCCGAAGAGAAATAAGTTATCGCTTAAGAGGATGTGTCCTCCAAAACCATAATAAAGCTGGAACCTCATAATAAGAAATGGCATTCATGTAGAAGCAATCGGCTTCTTCAGCGAGTCTTGCTCTCCACAGTTTAGAGAGTACGTAAAAATTTACTGAAACCTTCATTGGAAAATACAGGAACAATGAACACTATTTATAATGCGGATTTTTTTTCTGGAAAAGCTTAAGGAAGTTCACTCAAGATGGCTTTTACAGTGTTAGATGTGATATCCTCTGGAGCAGTTAGGTCATGGCACGATCTGTTGAGAAAATCTAGGGTGCCGCAGCTAAGGCAAGTTTAGTTTATTGTTAGATTTTACGATATAGTTAAAAAAGTGAGGTTTCCGTGTGTGAGTTAAAAGTAAATCACAGCAGTTGAGGAATTCAGATTATGTAAATAGAAAGTTCTTTAGATTGTATTTTTCATTCTATCTAGTAAAAATATTTGAATTAAATTCTATCTAACAAAATAGAATGACTATTTGACAGCTCAAACATCCATTCACTCATTTCTTGAAAAGAAAAGATGGTTCTTCCTATCTGTTGATTCATGTGAAGCGTTTGCATATTAACAATGAAAATGCTTTGTGAAACCACCACATTGCATATAGAAAGAAAATTTGTAAATATAAATGAATAATTACCACAGAGCTTAAGAAGCGTGAATGTTGTTGCAGCAACAAGAAACACCATAGAGATCGCGACCCAAAAGTGCTAAAAATGTGGAGTAATTATTAGAAACTAGAAAGAACAGCATGAATAGACACGTATAAGAATGTAAAGAAATCCACTAATACAACTGTAACCAAGACAAAACAACAAGGCAAGACAGATTACTGTGGGCAATTCTCTAACCAACTTTAGCAAATGCAACCATAGTAAACAAAAAAAAAGAAAATTTCTGAGTAGTCATTTTGGTATTTGTAGTGTCCAGTGTCAAACGTAAGGATTGTTCCCCTACTAAACACACTTGGTGTGTAAATTCCCGTTGTGGGGGTCTAGGGAAGGCTTCGACGCCTAATGTTGGATTATTTCCTCACAAAATTTGGGATAAAATGAAGTTTTCTCTTTCAGATGTATGTACTAACATGTTCATTTCATTCAACTTTTCCTAGTCATTGCTATCGCAACCACATTTACAATCAATGTATACTTTTAGGAACATTTTCACGGACAATAGCAGTCCACAACAAAATAATAGTCGCTAGATGCAACAGTTTCTTTTTGCATCTTCGGTCTCTAATCCGGTGTAAGAAACAGGGCCTAACAAACTTAGAAATGGAATCACCGAAGGAATGATGATTACATTCCAATCAAATGTAACAGACGGATGTAAGGGAGCTCTGGAAAGAATGTTGTAAGAGAACCTTCGAGGGTGGAGAAATTCCTCCCCAATATAGTAAGATTTAGAGCTTGACAAAATAACCAACTGTTTCTGGCATCAATTCAACAAATTGCCAGAGAATACTAAGTCTTGATTTGAATGCTGTAGCACTGTCAAAGCATGGGGTCAGGTGGAAGAGGAATCTATACTATATACTAAAGTTGGGGTCAGGTGGAAGAGGAATCTATACTATATACTAAAGTTGGGTTCTGCCGAACTTTTTCCCTCCTACTGACACGTGCTACTCACCCACGTTTTCACAACTCCTTGGAATCCGTCTCTCCTTCCTTTCCATATGAGTTCTGCTTCTCCCCCCCCCCCACAAAAGGGCCATCGACCTTAACCAACGCATGTGGACAGCGGAAAGAGCACGCTCGGCCACCAATGGCAGAGCACGGTGGAGTTGGACGATTCATGATGAGACCGACGGCATGGCCTGTGGCTGGAGTGGGATGTCGAGGGCGAGGCACAATCGGGAGCACAACGGCGTAGGAATGGATGGAAGGTCGGGTTTGGGGTTTGTTGAAGTCCATGTCTTCCCTTGGTGCGAGCCCAAGGTCCCAATGGGTTCCGCCCCCTTCCGAGCTACGTCATATACCTTTTGTAGTCACTATCGATAGCCGTTGAGGAGGTGAGGGGGTAGTGGTTAAGTAGCAAGCCGTTAGCGTAGCGGTAAGCAAAGAGATATGCGTTGGAAGAAGTAGAACCGCTGCTCCACGCGGTGCAGTCTCTGGAAACGAACGAGAGGAGGAATGGGATGGTGCTGACAGGCCCTTTCCTTTGTATTATAAAGTTAGTTATCTTGCTTTAATTAGTGACTTGGCCCAAGAAACCATAAGCTGTAATTAAACTAGAAGAAAAAATAGAAAAATAAAACAATGACCCATATAAGGCTTTTATTATTTATAATTTGAATTCTGTAATTAGTATTCATAAAATGGACATTCTAATTTAAACATTCATGTATTGTTTGTCATCAACTACCCACCGTCGAGCCCATCTCGCCATAGAAGAGCATCGACAGGTCTTTTTCAGACATGTTGGTAGCCGAACGAAGAGGATGGGAGAAGGAATGTTAGCCATTCGATTTTCAACCCTCCTCCTAATATGCTGACATGCGGAAATGATGATACCGCATGATCAAGCGACCAACACTTTATCGGGACCATTCATCTCTTCCGAAGAAGCATCTCATGCATAAGACGTGTGATCAAGGTTGCAAAAAGCGGTAGTCGGTACTCGGTCGGCGGGGTCACCTACTAAGGATTAGTCGGCAGTCGGGAGACTAGTCGGAATTAGTCGGTCATTAGTCGGTTTTGAATTTTTAATTATTTTAAATATATAAATCAGTTTTTTATACATATATTCGTATATATATATACATATATTTGTACATTTTATATGACATCATGATGAAACAAAAGAAGTAATTGACTTTAAATATAACATTAAGCATATTAGAATGTTTGCTTTTAAAAAAAAGTGAAAAACAAAAAAAAATAAAAAAGGTTGTTGTAAAAGTCGGCCGATTAGTCGGCCGACTAGGCCGACTAGTCGGCCCGACTAGTCGGGTGGACCGACTAAGGGCCGACTAGGCCTAGTCGAGTCGGCTACCCCCCCGACTCGACTAGTCGGGCCGACTAGTCGGCCTAGTCGGCCGACTTTTGCAAGCTTGCGTGTGATGCTTTAGGGGAATTCCAAGAAGGCTCTTACAGCTCTCCCTTATTATAGATAAAAGCTTTCCACATGGTTTTGAAGCTTTTTTTTTAACTTCAAACTTTGCAAGAAACATATGTATCTTCTAGCATTTATAACTTTTGCTCATCTATATGGATTTTGATGATTCCAATTTTATATGAAATCTGAACTCTAAATATGTCTTTTAAGTTATTTTTTGTGGGATATTTTTTGATTTAAATGGAGACAGCTGTGGATTTTTGAAGTTAGGAAGGTAATTTGAGATTTTTTATTCGATAAAAATTTATTACGACAATATTTTTCTATATTTTTGCATCTTCTATGCAGGATTCATGCTAAAGCTGATACCTCTCCCCAGCTTTAGCCACCTCATTCCATTCCTTACTTCCAAAACTTGACACATGGCACTCTCCCCTCCTTTTAGTTACGCTCCTCTCACCACTCTCTAATATTATTGCATGTGGCTGTCGGTCGTGACCTCTCTTTCCGTACTTTCTCTCCCCTGCATTTTGACCCCCGTATTTTGCAATGCTCGCACTCAAACATGCGTTATCCACTCCCCTTTCTCTCTCTTCAACATTAGCACGTAAAATCTTAATAATAACAGTGGTGTTAGAGATTTATTTATATATCCAGTCTTCGAAGTTGGTGAATGGTTGGATGAAAGGGAAAGATTATATATAGAGAGAGATGATCGGACGGATGGTCTTTTTTCTTTGATGGATCTTGTTTAGCACTTCGACGACGTTGTTGGAGGTAGTTTCAATGATGTTGTCGTTTGTTTCTCAACCCGACACCAGGGGGCAAGGCTCCGAAGTGAGTCCTGCAAGGCTCGAGCCCTTTTGCTTGGTTCGACGTTATATACACAAAGTAGGGAGTGAGTGTCATGAATAAACCCTCCAGCATTCGTGGGGGAGGGAGGATTTCGAGGGGTTCGGTCTCTTGCAAGGAGATCGGCAATGATAGGGCTATGGAAGGTGGAAGAGAAGTGGGATTATTTGGATGAGATTTTATTGAGTGGTTCGGGTATGGAAAAGAAGAGATTAATCTATGGATTCAACCAGGGAAGATTTCAAGCCAAGACAAAAAGAGAGTGATGCTAAGAATAATGGTCACCTGAAGATGCGTCTGTCAACAAGCACCAGGTGCTTTGATCTGGGCCCCAACCATCGGGCAGACGACAACAAATCTGGACGGAGAATCTCCATTGCATGAGATAGAGGCTGACATGGACCCAACCACGAATTAGCTCGGTTCGTAGTGGCTTGAACTCAGTCCACTTTCACCGGGTTTCCTCAGGAAGCTAGAGCTCATGCCCGTACTAATGGCATATCATCGAAATTTGGGACTTTTGGATCATTTTATAGAAGAATAGGCTTGATTTTGTGTTTGATTCGGAATAGGAGAAGAGGGTACAAGAAGATGGTTCAGTGGTAGGCAACTTTAGAAGACGTAGTAGATAACGATGGGGCCTTCCTTCGATCAAAGGCTTCATCTGAAATCTCGATTTAACTATCATCCTACAACTGTGGAACCATACGAGGAATCTACAACCCAAGTATGGAAGCACGAGGAGAAGCATCTCCAAGCCAATGGATGAGCTCCCAAGTCAGGTGAGCCCCATCACGTGCGCAGCGAAGCGCGAGCAATCAACTAGTATCTTTTAAAAATGGGTATAGATTCATGTAGATTAGCTCAAATATACTTCTATTGGATGAGACTTACACATGGTATAAATGTAACAAGTAAACTTATTTTAAAGCAATTTAAATATTGCTAAAGAAGTTATAAAATTACGTTAAATATAGTCAAACGCAAATCTACAAATACATTTATATATGAAAATGGATATACATATATAGATAAAGATATTTGTCGATATCAGATGATATTCTTACATGTATCCATTATAAAATTGATTCGACAATTTAATGTGTATAAAGTGAACATGTTGCTCACTTTGGCAGATTAGATACAGATATATTCGTATTCATTTGTATCCTTAGATACGTATTGGAGTAACATAATAATGGCATGATAAGCCCAGGACATTACACAGCTTCTTGAATCTAGTGTATATGATTCCTTGGTTATCACTATTAGTATTAAGGTAAAGCTCACTATCTTGTGAATATTGGTTCTGACTTACTTTTTCACTCATACATAAGATTCCTAGAGCGATTCCCAATTTTGCTGGACTAAATCATGGTGATTTACCGGACCTTACTATACCTCACAGAAAAGAGCTGCGATCAACTAAAGCCTAGGCCTGCCAATAGTGATCTTTACAAGCCACGGCTTCAACAGCCAGCCCCCACCCAGTTCATGAATGTGTCAAATAGTTAGCCATGTGTCTGTTGCATAATACAACCACCACCAAGCCTTTTCTCACTTTAAGTGGGGTTGACTACATGGATCGCTTGCCCTAAGCTTGTTGCATCATAGATAATAAATTGTTGGGAAATATTAATGACTTTCTTATTCATGAGACCCCACGGCTCTCTTTATATAGGAGAAAAATCATGGGTAAATATCAAGAGAGGTACATAAAGAAATAAAATACGGAATAACGCCAAAGATGTACCGTAATCTCAACACTCCCCCTCAAGCTGGAGCATATATATCTATCATGCTCAGCTTGGAACAACATCTTTGGAAAGGGCCTCTAATAAGAGCTTTGGTGAATATATCAGCCATCTGAGCTCCAGTAGAAACATGAGAGGTGGATATGAGACCCTTCTGGATCATGTCTCTGGTATAATGGCAATCCACCTCTATATGCTTTGTACGTTCATGGAATACAGGATTATTTGCAATAAAAAGTGTTGCTTGATTGTCACATAGAAGCTGCATAGGAAGATGTACATCAACTGCAAGATCTGTCAAAGCCGACCTCACCCACATCATCTCTGTGCCTCCTTGAGCCATGGTCTTGTATTCAGATTCTGCAGTAGATCTAGCAACCATTGTCTATTTTTTACCTTTCCATGACACGAGTGAGCTGCCAACAATAGCATAGCCAGAAGTAGATTTCCTGTCCCTAGAGCATCCTACATAATCTGCATCTGCACATGCTGTTACATCAAGAGAAGTGCTTCTACTGAATATAAGCCCACTTCTTGGTGAAGACTTCAAATATCTCAAAATCATATAGACAACATCCATATGAACCTTCCTAGGTTGTTCCATGAACTCGCTCACTTTGCTCAAGGCAAAGGATATATATGGCCTGGTGATGGTAGCATATAAAAGTTTCCCAACCAGCTCTCCGTATCTCCTCTGATCTACCTCCTCAGTATCATCATTATATAGTCTCATACTTGGATCTATAGGAGTAGTAGCAGGTTTGCGCCCTGTCATGCCTGTCTCTAGAAGAAGATCAGTAAAAAACTTCCTCTGGGTCATTACAAATTTACAAGACCACGCTGGTTCCTGGCGAACTCTAATCCAAGGAAGTATCGAAGATTGCCAAGGTCTTTGGTCACAAACTGCTGACCTAGGAACTCCTTGGCCACATGAATGCCCTGCTCAACATCACTCGTGACAATAATATCATCAACATAGATGAGAACAACAACAATACCTCTCTGTGTCCTCTGGACAAAAAGTGAGTGATCCGAAGTGGACCGGGCAAACCCCTAATGCTCTATCAATTCTGCAAGCTTCTGGTATCAAGCTCTGGGACTATGTTTTAGACCGTAGATCGTCTTGTGGAGCCTACACACTTTCTGAGACTCCCCCTCAGCAGTAAACCCTGGTGGTTGCTGCATATAAACCTCCTCCTGTAGAACTCCATAAAGAAATACATTCTTCACATCAAGTTGGTAAAGAGACCAATCCCGTGAAACAACAACTGATAGGAGAATGTGTAATGTTGAGTATCTGGCCACTGGAGAGAAGGTATCCTGATAATCCACCCATAAGTCTGGGTGAATCCACGTGGCACGTGCTACAAGCCTTTCCTTACAGCGATCCACACTGCTATCCGCTTGCTGCTTCACTATAAATATCCATTTGCACCCCACAACAGATGCACCTGGAGGGGCAGGAACAACACTCTAGATATCACGAGACTGCAAAGCGATCAACTCCTCTTCCATGGCAAATCACCAATTGCTATCCTGTATGACCTCCTGATATGTCCATGGTATAGTAATAGCTGAGAGGCCCATAACAAACTTCGTGTATTCCTCTGAAAGATGGTCCAAGGAAACTTGCGTAGCTAGAGGGTACATAGTACAGTTACGAGTCGACGAGGCTTCCTCAAGGCAATAGGTACATCGAGGTCATCAACCTCTCTGTTCTCTGCTATCAGATTCTCATGTGTAGTATCCTGTGGATAAAGCATAGCACAAGTGCCATCAGTAGAAATAATGTGTTCACTACATACCTGGGCGTGCTGGATGACTGGGAAGCCACAGGAGCAGAGGGGCGAGTAGAGGACCTGTGAATGTAAAAACGAGGTAGGAACTGAGCCATGGTAGACAAAGGTGGAGGAGGAGGTGGTAGAGGATATAGAGGTGACTGAGACTCAACATGAAGACTTGTAAGTGGAGATATCAGAGGTGGAGAAATGAAGATATCCTCACCAGAGTCAGCATTAGACAACCTGTCACTTGTAGGAGAAAAATACATAATAGACTTAAAAAATGTGACATCACTATTCACATAATATTTTCTCCCAACATGATCAAAACATCTATACCCTTTTTGGGTACGAGAATAGCCAACGAACACACATTTGACAGCTCTAGGAGAGAGCTCGTCACGACCAGGAGTAAAATTATGAACAAAAGCCACAGATATAAAGACTCTGGGGGTAAGTGAGAATAAGTCCTTCTCGGGAAACGTAATCAAGAAATGAATTTTTTCTCCAGGTATAGTGCACGACATGCGGTTCATTAATTAACATGCAATAAGAACCACATCATCCCAGAAAGAATGAGGAGCTCGACTCTGAATCAAAAGAGTCTTGTGACATCCAAAAGATGACGGTGTTTGTGTTCAGCAATACCGTTCTGCTGTGAAGTGTAAGTACACAAAGTTTGATGAACAACACCAATAAATATGAGGAAGTCTGATAATTGTAAAGTAGAAGACTCCAAGGCATTGTCAGTGTGAATAAACTTCACATTAGCAGAAAAATGTTTTTAATCTCAATAAGGAAAGATTTGATAACAGGACCAGCTTCATACTAATTCTTCATCAAAAATACCCAAGATAATCTAGAAAATCATCTACAGCGACCATATAAAACCGATGTCCCTGACGATCAGGAAAACGACTAGGACCCTAGATATCAAAGTGAACCAACTCAAACAACTGACCACTATGACAACTCTGACGACTCGGAAAAGAGGAATGATGGTGCTTCCCAAGCTGACACGCCTCACACTCCAAGCTAGTATGAGTAGAGATCTGTGAAAGGACATGATACAATTTCTACAGAGGAAGGTGTCCAAAGCGAAGATACCACATAAACAAGGAGGCAGATCCAGAAGGGATAGTAGCATCCCCTGCAAAAGGAGGTTGGACAAGTCTGTAAAGTCCCCTCTGCTCACGGCCACATCCAATCACCATGCCCGTGAGTATATCCTGAAACACAAGAGAAGAAGGATCAAATATGGTACGACAATGTAAATCTTTTGTAATCTGACTAATAGACAAAAAATTCATCTGAAATGATGGAGCATGTAAGACATTTTGCAGACGTATCGAGGGAGCTAGAACGATCTCCCCATGGAAGGCCGTATCGGTGATATATCGCCGATATATTGGTTTCGACAGGGTAGGGGTTTCGATATTACCCAATATCTCCTTTTACAGGGATATCGGCGATATATCGTCGATATATCGCCATATCGGCTCATATCGGTCAAAAATGACTGGATTCTGTAGAAAAAATCCCGGATATCGATTGATATCATCGATATTTTGTCGATATCTCTATATATCAATGCTATTATTCACGGAAGATTGATTCAACTACTAATCTAGCTACACTTAGTATTGAAACACATATATCTAGCTAAACCTAGTATTAAAACACACAATGGTTTATATATATTTTGTTTCGGGTCGGGGGCGCTGCCCCCGCATCCCCGCAAGGGGGGGGCAACCTGGGCCCCCCTAGCCCCCCAGGCTCCCTGATCGGGCAACGAGACCGTCGTACTAGTAGGGTATGGTGCGACAGGAGGGTGCATACAATGGTTCTTCAACTTGGTTTATGTTTACAAGTTATTTCATGTTGTAAGACTTGAATGAAATCGAATTCCAATATCTATAAGTCAATTCTTCAAAAACAAAATATCTATAAGTCAAGAATCAAACATTAATATCGATATGTTCAAAATGATCAATATATGCGATATAAGCTTCATAGATTGATCGATATGTGTGATCTAAGAGTATAATTGTAAGCTATTTAGTGATCTAAGAACTTGGATGGACTCCATTTTCAATATATGTAGGTCAACAACTACCAGTACCAGCGATATGTTTGATATGATTGATATGTGCAATATAAGGATCATAATCTTCACAAATGATTTATATGTGTCATCTAAGTGTCTATATGTAAGTTGTTTAATGTTATAAGAACTTGAATGGAATCCATTTCCAATATCTAAAGGTAAGGAATAAACATTAACAACGATATGTTCGATATGATGATCGATATGTGCGATATAAGTGTGTATTTGTAGGTTATTTGTTGTTCTAATATCTTGGATGATCTTAATTTCTGAAAAAATGCCAAAAATTAGCTTTTTTGAGCTATTTTTGATATTTCCACCGATATCGTCGATATATCGTCGATATATCCCGATATATCCATTTTCGGGCGGACTTAAACGATATCGATATCGATACGGCCTTCCATGAATCCCCCCCTATCCAACAATGGGTAGATGAACCCCCCTTGGCAATCACCACTGATCTACCCGGAGGGATAGACATAGAAGAAGTAAACTATGCTCGATCGCCACACATATAATGAGATGCTCCAGAGTCCACGATCCAGTCAGACAAATCTGAACTGCTGCTACTGATAAGGGCATAAGCAATACCTGACAAGCTCGAAGAGGCTCTAGCAATATGTGCGACATCTGAAGAACCTACGGGCAAAGTAGTACGAGTAGTCATCATCTCTCACAGCCTGAAAACAATATCGTCAAAGTGTATATCATGAGCCGGAGCAGGTGTAGAAGTAGGCTCGGTCTGCTCAGCAACTCGAGCGGAGGTCGGATACCCATGGTTTTGAAAGCATGTCTCATCAGAATGATCAAGACGGTCCTCGCTGACGACCTCCTCCTCGACCACGTGATCCTCAGCTACGGAACTGTGAAGTACCCCCTCTGCCACGAGAGGTTGCCATAACAGAAGGAGTCTGAGCCATAATAATAGAGGATGTAGTAATTCTGCTCATCCTCTTGTAAACCTCCTCCATCAGAGGTATCGTCTCTCCAGTAAGAAGTTGAGTACGTGTTGCATCATACTCAGAGTCCAGAGATGACAAAAAATACTCATGTCATAGTTGCATTCCGATACGCCTGTTGTTGCTTAATGCTCCTAGTAATAGGTATGAAGCTATGCAGACGCTCAAACATGCCTCTAAGATACGAGAAGTGTGCATGAAGAGGTTGACTATTCTGCTTGGTCGAAAAAATATCAAAATGCAACTGTAAAATTTTGCTCTCATTTTTCACATGCCCATACGTGGCTGCTAAGATATCCCGCATAGCCTTTGTTGTGGGTTGATTGACAATAACATTGGCAATCTCCGTGGTGAGCGTCTCGGAGGGCCAAATGCGAGCATAGGCTTCATCCTACTTCCAAGAAGCATTAGCCCCAGTCTTGTCCTTCGGCTCTGGATCCGTCAGAATTTGCTCCTTGTTATGGCACTGAATCAGGGTGCGAAACTGCATGGACCACAACTCGTAGTTGGTCCCATCCATCTTCACGATGAGAACCGGGCCCTTGAAGGCACAGGATGAAAAAACATCAACCTTGTTCTCTG
Organism: Ottelia alismoides; assembly: GCA_037367405.1. Lineage (NCBI taxonomy): Eukaryota > Viridiplantae > Streptophyta > Magnoliopsida > Alismatales > Hydrocharitaceae > Ottelia > Ottelia alismoides. The sequence goes on from JAZKJV010000962.1 coordinate 997,202, forward strand.
ACATGTTAGCAAGAACGCTGAAATCCAAAACAAAACTGAGGAGTAGACCGTTATAAATGAGACTACACAATCACATACAAGGTTAAAAAAACGAAAGGCGGAACGAGGCGTTTTCCCTGGAAGCGAGGCGAGGCGTAGCCTCGAGGCGGTCGAGGCGTAAGCCTCAGTTTTGTATAGAAAAATTATTATAAAATATATTTATTGGTGAAATAATATAATCTGACACACATATAGTATATAACAATGTAATATATGATGATATTATGAAGATAATAACATGAAAAAAGGATATGGCAATGACTCAATGTCATAAACCTTTCTAAATTTCTACCCAATCAAAAGGAATCATTGGTTATAACTATCACTAAAAATTTGTCTAAAATGGACTGGCTATAGTTGTCATTATAAATATCCAAGTTGTTGATATGAATCATATGATTTGAATCCTAACTATATGTTCTACTATACCCATATGAAGAACGTTTTTGATGCCCCCCCTATGCCATTATACCCTACCAGTACGGGGGTCTCGCTGCCCAATCAGCGAGCCTGGGGGGGCTAGGGGGGCCCAGGTTGGCCCCACCTTGCGGGGGTGCAGGGGGCAGCGCCCCCGTCCCAAATTTTTTTCTTATATGAGTATTCGAATTCGTATACACATTTTTATATGTTTAAGGATGTAATAGTAAGAGTTCACTAAAATAATTTGGCATGTTAATGGTATACATGAATATGAAAGAGGTCAAATTTAAGCATTCATCTTGCATAAATTAATAGTTAGACATAATTAATAGTCATATGAAGCAGTTTGCTGAAATAGTTACACAGAATTAATAGTAAATATGGAGTTATGGGTACGAAAGAAACATCAGATTTAGGCATTTAACTTGTATAATCATTATCATAAACAAGTATATATTTATAAGCTTCTCAAACCACCATGTAAACTATTAAAATCATAAAAAAATCTACAAAAAAATAAAAACGCCTCGGAAAACGCCTCGACCGCCTCGAGGCAGAACGCCTCGAGGCTACGCCTCAGCCACTCGAGGCGCACGCCTCACTGGACAAGACCGAGGCACACGCCTCGAGGCTAAAAAGGCCCGCCTCGCCTCGAGGCGTACGCCTCGACCGCCTCGAGGCGCGCCTTTTAATACAATGATCACATATAGAGGATTGGTTGTATTAGTAGACTCATACAACCATCATCATCTCTTGTTGGTGTAGGCTAGGCCGTACGGGCGCAAAGCGCAGCGGCGCACACAGATGCACTAAAGATGCACACAGAGGCATGCCAAATGCACGTAGGTGCATGCAGATGTGCGATGGGGCGTAGATGTGCGTCGGTGCACGCTGGTGCGCGGGGCGCAGGTGCTGAAGCAGTGCGCGACGCGCACGCAGACGTGGTGCGCTAGAGCAGGGTGCGACGCGCGGGTTAGGGTGGGATACAAGAACACCGTCTAGAATCGTTGCTCCGATACCATGCTGGAAAAAATGAATGACTTGTTTATTCATGGGGACCCAGGGCTCTCTTATATAGGAGAAAAACCCTGGGTAAATATCAAGAGAGATACACGAAGAAAATAAAATAAGGAATAACACCAAAATTGTACAGCAATCTCAACATAAATAATTAAAACTTACCATGAATTTCTGTTATAATAGGATATTAAAAAATAGTTTCTACAATTACTAAGTGATGAAAGTAGAAACAGTAGCCATCTAAAACACCAATATGCAAACTTTATCAATACACTCAAATGTTGTGTTTCGTAAGGGGTAACCTCCACAACTAGAATGCAATAATTAAGATTAAATGATGATGCTTCCTTGCCATATTGACATTCAACTAACTATACATATTCGTCTTACATCACAGAGGTAAGGACTTGACCCACTTAAGCTGGAAGACGATATAAACTATCCTTAATTGATCCAATTCCAATCTTCTTTCTTGTCTATACGTCTTCTAGAACACACGAATTGTTATAAAAAAAATCAGCATGCGGTTCAATTCTTTAGTAGTCTTACTCATTGATAAAAGATTTATTGGGAAATCGATGATGTGAAGTGCATCAGTAAGGAGGAAACGGTCAACAACAAAAATCATTCCTTTTCCAGCAATAATAGTTAGAGACTCGTCTGTAACTGTAACTTTCTCTCTCTAGACGACAACTTATAATCATGAAACATTCTAGCATCACCTGTCGTATAAACAGAAGCACCAATGTCGATAATCCACTCATATTTGGTAGAGCAAGCACTGTTGGTTCTCCTCATATTAAAAACTGAACCATTACATGTCGATTACAAAGAGACATGTTCTTTCGCAAACGATTCCTTCAAGGACTGTAACTCCATGATGGTATCCTTTTCCAAGTTAGGTTCTTTGGATGTTACAAGTGTCATATTTTTTTGAAATCCAGAAGCAAAGGGGATACACTCGACAGTGCACTCCCCAAAAATCTTATTCAATAAAAAGAGGGAATAGAGAGGTCAACAGAGAAAAAAAACTACACTACAAAGTCATTACGACGCCCAGTCCCTCACCAGGTGTTTTGCAAAAGAGCCCACATTCTCCTTATAGAACCTTTGGCCCGAGAACAATAAGTCATTTCTCCCCCGCCAAATCGCCCATAGCACGGCCACCGGAAATAGCAACTCCAGCATCGGCCTCCCCTTATTAGCCTGAAGCGCAGACCAGAACGACTGGAGGTCACTAGTGCAACACCAACCCAAATCAGCCCCCTGCCAAATGTCAGCCACCGTGGGGCATAAAAAAAAGAGATGCTCAACGGAATCAATCGCCTTATTGCAAAGCAGACACCTATCGGAAATCACACCTAAGAGCCGGGCACAACGGTCCCTCGTCATCAACCTCTTCCTCCGCAGTAGCCATAAAAAGAAGCCAACCCGCTCCGGAAGCTTCAAAGCCCACAGGAAGGCACAATCAAGCGTGATATTCTCCGACAGTGACGGTGGCGGCCTAGTGATAGCGTTTGTACCTATTAGACTTACAAGTGTCATATGATTCACTAACAAGTTTGTACTTATTAGACTTTGACTATCTCTCACAAACATTTAATCAGACACATTGTGTTCAATATGAATAGCACTTCAACACAAAGAACTTAAACCATACCAATTACCCTAGACGATAACCACAAGCTTCAACGGAGCAAGAAAAACACAGCCCTCACTCCTCCTAAACTCCTTGGACTGGTTATTGTCTAAAACACAACAATTGTCCTCTTTGTCCAGGGAAAAAACACAGATGCAGCCTAGAACACATCAACAACCAAGGGAGATAACATCCCTCGCACAACACAACAGCATCAGCAACAAAGGGATTCGTCATACCCATAGAGGTGAAACTAGGGCACACAACGGAGGTCATGCCCCTCGCAAAAAACCCCAAACAAATGGCTTTAAACTTCAGTTTCGAGCATGGGTTTCTTCAACAGTAAGAGCTTCAGAATTGGGTCAAAACCCAACTACAACACACCGAGTTCTACGTTGTTGATGCCCAAACGATGATCTCAATGAGGCTATGATAACATGTCAGAATCAAACACAAAGCACACACAAAGACGAAGACAAGGATTTACATGGAAAATCCTACGAAGACGAAAAACCCATGGGAGCTCTCAATACCAAATCTCACTCACTAGAGATTAGAACTCTCTTCAGCGGCCATCAGTTTAATTTCTGATTGGTGTATTTAGTTGGGCTACGGGGTCCCGTTGTCGCGTTTGTATGTTGTATCTTTGGTTGTCCCTCTTCCCTCCTTAACTATGTAAGTATCGCTTTCTATACCATTCGTAGTATATAATACTGGGGCGAACACCAACGAGTGTCTCCCCCTTTTTTTGAGCCTCAAAAAAAAAAAGATGAAAAAACAATGAGGGATGAGTACAATATATAGAAAATGATGAGTAAACGATCCCTTAACCAAAGGACCTATTTACCCATATAAGTATGATAAACCAACACTCTACATGGCAGAGACTATTGACAGTTTTTACCAAGTTGTTTCACGCATTGCCTTTGAGAGATGTAGTTTTATCAAACCATGATGGATCTCTATATGCTTTAACAAGAGGGGAAGAATACTGAGTTTTATTATTTGGTACTTGTTTGTAGTCCTCTAATGTTTTTTATACTTTATGCGATCATCTTTTCAGTGCCTCGCATATAGGGCTGCTAATCGAACTGAACTGTAACGAACGAACCTATGTTCGAGTTCGATTCGATAAGAAAGTTCGAAAGTTCGAGTTCGGTTCGATAAATGTTGGATAGGATATGTTCGAGTTCGAATTCGTTTAGAAAATGAGCGTTCGAGTTCGGTTCGACAATAGTTCGTTAACGATTTAAATTGACTAAAACTTGTCTATATGAACAAGTTCGAAACTGAAGTTCGATAATAAGGTTTGATAAGCAGTAAAAATAAGAAATTATTTAAATTAAGATGGGACAAATTCCAATAAATGCCATAATTTCTTTAATCTCAAAAGTTACACACACAAATATAAAGTGACTTGCCCAGGACAAGGGTAAGAGGACAAATCGTGGTTTGCAGTACGCGTCAGCCTTCCAATTCGTCAATACGGGAAAGAGATCACATTCTCTCTAGGTAATTTGGGCAAGCAAAGCCTTTCGTCAACCTTTCCTTTCCCCCCGGGCCCTTACCCCCTTATCAATAGTTGCATCACAGGACTAGGATAAAAGAAAGACTAGGCCTTCTCTCCATCCGAAAGTCAAATCCCGGATCTTGACTAGGTTATGATTCCTGCCTGGGAAAAGTGAGTCAGCCCTAAATATATCGAACTCGAACTTTTATCGAACGAGCATATGTTATGTTCATTTTCGGTTCGTTAAGCTATCAAACTAAATTTAAAGTTCATGTTCAGTTCGTTAGAAACGAACGAACATTTTCAAACTATTATTGAACGAACTCTAATAGAATACAAACATGTTCAGTTCGATTAGCAGCCCTACTCGTATATAAGAGACCACAAGGTCTCTATTCTTAATATACAATCTTATTTCCATAAATGTGCTCACTATACTCCCTATCGGTACAATTCTTATTCTATGCACCTTCACAGGGCAAAGTATACGTTTGCACTTCTCTAGCTGGAAAAAAGGCCTCTCCTCCCAAGAGCACAAACATATGAAATACCTATAGGAATTGGTTCCCTGGGCCAACATAGCCTAAAAGCTCAAAGCTAAGTACTCCTATTCATAATCGTCAAACCTAGTTGAACTTTGCAGGATTTTAAATATTAGCTACTAGAGTAAAAACTGACTAAAAGCAAAACTAAGCTCCAATGAGCACAATCAACCATATTGTTATCATCTGAAATAGTTTATTTATCTGTATTCGATAGATTCATAACCTACCATTAGATTTTTTGCACTATCATACCAAAGCACTAATTGGCCTCTTCTACAAAAACCCAAAAGCATCGTGTTGATATGCCTTGAATCCTAACCATATATTCTTCTGAAAAACCATCTCTCTGCACCTTCCACAGGAGGGCATGTGAAGCCCGCCACCGTACCCATACCCTACCAGCACATGGGTATGCTTTGTATTTTGCCATTCTAAATAGTGAAAATGGTCGTCGTCGCCCTAAAGACGTATCCTAGTTACGAATGAACCTTGTAAATCCGTGTGTACATGATTTGCTTGTTAGTGTTTGTGTGTGTTTGTTTTCGCTACTCACAATACATTGATTGTGCCTTGTACATATACTTAAACTACCGTCGATGAGTTTTTTTGTTTACTCTAGTGATAATATGTCAAGCTTTTCTTAAAAATCTATGCAAGGATCAAACCTTTCTCAATGTTGGTCTTCATCTCTATGTTAGTAAGCCATGTTGGCACACAGGAGTGTTGGTATTGCTGCTATTTTTGCATTTCCCCTCCCATTAGAAGTTCTTTTTTTGTAAATAAAGTATGTGACGCCTATCTGTATTTCAACTGACCAATCCCGTTTCTAATATAACATTTCCATTAATTAGTCCACATCAAAAACTTACTCCCTAAATGTTCGATAGCATCATTTTTCACGTTTTCTAGTTTCACTTTTCCCATCAGAGCTCTCTCACACGATGAACTTGCATTCCACATACTAAGGTATTGCCCTACTAGGTCAAAAAAAACCTAATGCATTCAAGTGTTGAACCTGTGAACCTTCGTGGCCTATTAATGCAATAAATATTATTATTTTTCATCTGAAATAAATGTTTGTGTTTGCACTTATTTAAAGGTCCATTTGTACAATTAGGATTGCGTACAATGACTATCTTGAATACCATGTAGTTGAGAAAACATAACTGGCTTCATGATGTGATGTTCAAAAATGATCTCCAGTCCAAAAAAGGGATAGAAAATCTTTCTTTAAAGATTGATTTGCGACCGATCTCTTGATGCAGGTCCTCTGCATAGGAATAATGATTTGGAGGTGTCAGAATAGCAAAATCAAAAGCAAGGTTACATAAGTCGGCAGTCGATACTCGGTCGGCCGGGTCACTGACTAATGATTAGTCGACAGTCGGACGACTAATCGGATTTAGTCGGGCATTAGTCGATTTTGAATTTTTTGTTATTTTAAATATAGAAATTACTTTTTATACATATACTCAATCATAAATTTGCATAGATTTGGCAATTTTCAATTTTATAAGAGCTAAAAAAGAAGCAATTGAAGGAAAAGTAGGAAAGAAGTAGCAAGTTAAGAACAAATGTTGGGCACATAACATTAGCTAATGTTCACTAACAGATGCAACACGTCAAAATAAACATAATTAAAGCGGCAAGTAAAAAGTCATTCATCTCCTTCAAGGTCATCATCCAAAATACGATCTTCTTCTTCTTCTTCATCAGCATCTTCTTATATGTCATCAGGTAGAAATTCCTCCTCTTCTTCATTTATAGGTGCAGCGTTTGAACTCGAAGATGAAGCTCTCTTGCCACGTTCACCTCTTTGGTTGCTTCTCAGCTCCAAATTCTCTTCAATACCACTTGCATGAGCCACTGCACCACATGTCAATCCACAACCTAGAAAGACCCCCTCATCTTGAGCTTGTACATCTCAAATACATTCACCTAAATGTGCACGATCACATGAAGAAATAGGATCTTTTCCTTTCTCAAGCCGACGTTCCATCAAGTTGGAATTGAAACGAACGTACATAAGATCATTTAGCCACTTTGTCTCCAACCCGCCTCTCTTTTTGATATGGATCTGTAAACAACATTACAAAAATTGTAACTGTAGCAATTATTAATTTACTACTAGAATTCCTATTAGGCGGCTCAGTGGAGTCATTACCGAGTCAAACGTACTCCAGTTGCGCTCACATCCAGAGGATGCAGAAGTCAAGCTTAAGATCTTGATGGCCATGTCTTTTAAATGTGGTGTGTCATCTCCATAGTTATACCACCAATTAGCTAATAAAACGGAGAATTGATTAAGTCAGTGAAATCAAAGATGATCCAAATGACATTAATTGGAAATAATGCCTGAAATACCTGGATCAAAATTTTGGGCATTTCTCATCCTCTGTCTCACGACTAATAGCTTGCCAAATGCCCCATGGCCATGTCTATAATCAGGAAGCTCCCTTGTGGTGATGGCATCTTGTATATCCAAATCCGGATAAAATCTTTTCATGCAATCCATAAAACCTCTTTTCACCACAATATCTGCATCACCACCACACTGTGTAGAAGAAGTATGGGTTCATCAAGTAAGCTGCCAGATGCAATGGAGTGTCAAGCATGCCCTTGGTCTTGGAGATGATAACATCCACAAAAAAATGTAAGATGACTCCATGCTATCAAAAGCTGCAATTATCTCTCTCTTTGCCTCTGCAATCCCTCCATAAACAAAACCCATGGATGGGTATCGATCCACATCAACCACACGCAATGGGCGAAACAAAGGTGTAAAAATTTTGATTGCAGATGCGATGTGGTTCCAAAAGTAGCGCTGAAGACTACGGAACTCGCTTGTTCTCCCTTTTTGGTCATGTATCATTGTAGGTCCTCCACTCATCTGACGAAAACATCAATCTGAGCTAGTTTCTAGAATGCTTTCAAGAGTGAGAAAAGTAGTAGCAAACCTTGTTTGCCCTGAACTAGTGATGTCTCTCTTATTTGTAAACTTCTGCATCAAGCTCAAAGTTTTAGTGTAAGCATACATAAAAACTGTGAGTACTCTCGCCTTTTTGATTGCGCTCTTCACTTTCGAATCTTTGCTGATCTCCTCCAAGGCAAGATCAATGGAATGAGCAGCACAGGAAGTTCACCCTATCTGGGGATATTTTGTTAGCAGCAATCTCCCTGCTACTACATTTGCCGAAGCTTTATCCGCAACAACTTGAGCAACATTCTCCATGCCAACTTCAGTTGTGCACTCATCCACCGGCTGAAAGATGTAATCAGCAGTGTGTGTCTCGTCAGAAGCATCTATGGACTTCAAAAAAAAGGAGTAATTAACACAGAAGTTCATAAATACTCCTTCCCCACATGTTTGTCCATACATCACTCATTATAGAACATCTTGTCTTCTTCCATGCAAGTCGATGACATTGCAAGTCATCAGATATTTTCTTGACCGCCTTCTTAAAAAATGGACCGTTAATCTCAAACCTCGTAGGAGTCTTGAGACCGGACATCTGCTTGAACAGTTTCGTTGTCAATGCATTGAAAGAGATCGCCTATGTATATGTCCAGTTACATATATAGGAGGCAATCCTTTCACGATGATCCTTGGATAAAGCATCTTTTATGCTCATCTGACGTGATCCTTGAACGACGACGGTCTGCTCCAGAGATTCAAAAGATCCATGTCTTTTCACAGATCCAGCATCTCCAGCAATGGCGATATCAATCTCATCTCTCATCTCAGCAACCTCAGCGGTTTTCTGTCTCTTCTTTGTAGTAACGTCATCCAAGTATGATATCATTATCTTCTTCGTCTCTTCGCTCACCTTAAGACATGTGACCACATTGCCTTTACAGTACGCAAGATGTTGCTTAAACATAAAAATCATGCCTTTCACCACCTTCTCGCACAACCTGCAAGTGACCGTGTTTGGATCCGCACGTTTGAACGATATCCAAATTACCACATATAATCACTTGATCCCACCGATACATAGAAAGACGAGTCGCTATCAGAAGCGACAATCATGGGGAGAGACCATCTACATTGTCAAAAATCTCACAAGTTAAAATTTGACATAAACAAGTCAACAAATCTACTAATTAATAAAATTTATACTAGAAATACGACAAACAAAACCAAATGCAATTTCCTCTTATTTTTCCAAAACAAAAGAGTAAACAACGATTTAGTGACCAACCATATTGACAATTAAGCCATCGGTGGCAATGCCTGGTATCTTCAAACCAATGATACCATTTAGACTCATGTGGAATAATGGCATTTGTGTAGGGCGGAATCAGGATCTTCGTCGGATAAATTAATCGAGGCCAATAAGTGATGCCCTTTAATATAGGTGTAAATGGGCCATATAAAAAGATGATTCCGCTGCATTTTTTGTACAAAATCTAAGATCCAGAAAGCTTCTTCTAGATTTGAAATGTTTTGACAAAAGAGCTTACAAAAAAGCTTACAAGATCTGAAAATCTAGGATATGCAAATACTAAGTTAACAAAAGACCTTAAAAAATCCAATATCGCAATTCACAACATTGCCAACACAAATTAACTCTTTATTTTTTTTCAAAAATCCGATTTTATAATAGAAAAGCTAAAAAACGGAAACCCTAACCTTTTTAGGCCCACAACGCTGCTTGGGACGCGAGGAGATCGAAATCTTGTGGCTAGAACGAGAAGAGAAGGCAGTGATGCTGATGGCACGAGAGGAGAGGGCCGCGATGCTGCTGGAGCGAGAGGAGGAGGTGCAGCGAATGGAGCTGATGCTTGGAGAGTGTATCGCAGAGAGCAGAGGGAGAAAGTGAGGGTTTCGATTCTTTCAAAGAGAAATGGGTATTGGGTTTGTAGCGTAGGGCACCGAATATTTCTGATTAAATGAGTATCCGGATCCTCTAGCAAAAAGCGGTCGCTTAGTTGACCAACTAAGCCGACTAGTCAGCTCGACTAGTCGCTCTACCCAACTAAGGACCGATTAAACTTAGTCAAGTCGCCCAGGCCACCAAGTCGCTTAATCGGGCCGACTAGTCGGCCTAGTCGGTAAATTTTTACAAGCTTGGTCAAAAGTGTGTCTACCACACAAAAGACCATGGTTCAAATCCCACTCTTGCAGGGGTTGCGTTAGGTAGTCGACGGCCAGCGCAAAAAATAGTCGAATCTTTCAACATGGATTTGAGCAAGAATCCATGTAGCCGACCCTACTTATAGTGGGAGAAGGCTTAGTACATTTTTTTGGTCAAAAGTGTTGACTTTTAAGTCAAGGTGTTGACAAGGTCGAGATAAATTAAGAACTAAATCGTAATTGTCACGATCAAGCATACATCCTTTGACATGAGACAGATAGACAACTATATGTCCACTTATTTGCATTAGACATACCATTAGGTTGAAGACTTAGCCAAGGTCCATACACCGGCACCTTGGTGCATGGCCTCAAATTTCGCCGAAATTCGACCGAATTTCGGTCGAATTTCGGTTTCGGTGGGTAACCGAAATGTGACCGAAATAGCCTATATCGGCCGAAATTTGGGGGCCTTAGTTCAAAAAACGACCGAAATGGCCGAAATTTCGGTCGAATTTCGACCGAAATTCGACCGAAATATCGTTTCGGTCAGTCACCGAAACGAAACCGAAATCCGACATTTAAGGCCTTGCCTTGGTGTACATATAAGTATATATGAGGTGTATCATCTCCCAAAGGAATCATAGAGGTCTATACTTGATGAACTGCGAGACAAAGCTCGCACATGAGATATTTGGGGTCAAACATAATTCCATATATGATCGTCTACTTTATGAAATAAGACATGAACTTAAAATATTAATATATGCTTTTGAAAAGTATATGATTAATATTATCACCCAATTATCTATCGAGAAATCTACTAATACACCTTGTAAGGACACAATCGAACAAGAGTGTGAACTTCGTGGTATCAAAGTCTTCTCGTGTGTAGGATGATGGAGTACTAAGAATACTCTGGGTTGATGCGTTCATAATAGATCATATACCATAACACTTCCATTCTAAGAGTGTGATGAAATCAAATAGATTTTAAAGATTTCATTTTATGGCTTAATGATATGAGAAAAAATTTGATTAAGTCCCACATCACATGATCCAATTCTAATAATTCAATTCTAGGATCAAATGTTGAAAATAGAAATGAAATAGATTTTTTTATATAAGAAATGAAATATAAATGAAGATGGATTCACTTCCATAGCTCATTTTAAGCTCAAAATGGCTTGGACAATGATTAGAAATGAAAATGGAAGTTGAGTTCATCACTGCGATTTATTTTTGAGCTCAAATGCACTCAAAATAAAGTGTGATGTGTTTCACCATAAATGGTTTAAAACTTGAAATTCGATGGATATCCAAATTTAAATCACTATACATGGATAGTATGATCTTCCCGTCATTATCTCCAAATATCCGCCACAACTACTCACAAGTCCTAATTGGATTAGGACTCATGTAGTATGATATCAATAATATGATAATAAATGTAATTATCATGAATATAATTATCCAACAATAGTGTGAATGTGAATGTGATTTGATTTTTTTATCATTTTTTTTACATTTGATTTTTTTATCATTAATTAACACAAATAATGATTTACATTAATTAATATTTATATGAATATGATTTAGACATGTGAATATGATTCACATTAGAAAATTAAATGTAAATTGGATTTACATTTAATATTGGGTATATGAATTGGATTCATAAATTAAGAGAGTGTTCTCATAAATAACCCAATTATGATAATTTTTATGTTAATTTATCAAAGGACAATTGAATTATAATATCATGGCATTTATTGGAATTAAAATATAATGAGATATCTCAAGGTGGATGTCTACCATAGAGTCTGTTGGAGTATATGTGATATTCATTACTTTTAATCCCACATCTACCAGTTACGAGATGTGGAGACTCGGTGAGGGGTATATAAGAAGCCCCTAGCCCTCTGTATCCAGTGAGAAAGTGCAATGCATAAATCAACCCTTTGAAGCTCTCCTGAGGTTTCATCCCGCTCCTTAGGGAGTAGGATTCCACATTAAAATCATGTGTTCTTCAAGTTTAATTCTTTTTCTCTAATCAAGCTTCCGCATTTCTTATTTTCTAACCTGGTATCAGAGCAAGTCGATTCTAGGGTTTATTGTGAAGGATTTGTTTCATGAGTTTATATTAGAACAAGTCGATTATGTGGCTTGATTCAAATTTCACCTTAAAGATTTTTTTATATGCACATCAGAGGAGTTCGATTTTGTGTCTGAGGGCTACTCCAGCCCTCGGTTCATCTCTTGCGTAGAAGCCGTGCGAAGAATATGCAAACACTCCATCCTCACGCGGGTCCTGCAAACAATAGTGAACTCTAGGTCGAGGTCGCGTGACTTTCCACATCCCAGGAGGCGGCAAAGCATCTTGAGAGCCCTGGCGCACTGCACCTCCGCAATGGAAGCGGGGTGGAGCCGCTAGCCCTTGCTCGACCTCCCGGCAACGCTAGAAATCCCAGGCAAGCCCCATGCCCCCAGCAGCCATCGACGTTGCGCAGTATCTCCTTCAAGCAGTAAGGGCTCTAGCAGCATCGGAGCGGCAGCGACGCGCAGGCGGCGTGACTCTTATCTTCTCCATGCTGATCAGAAGGCGGCCAGCCTTGTTTCTTTCGTGCAGGCGGAGATCTAAGATGGCGGCGATGTTCTTTGTGATAGAGTCCCATGGCGGAGATCTAAGATGGCGGCGGTGCGCTCAGCCACTTCTTGCATCGCGGCCTCTCCCTCCATGCGATGAAGATCAGCCCAATCTCCAAGTAGGGGCCTCGATCTCGCCCGATCTCTCCAGAGCCCAACGGTGGCGGTGGCTTTCGAAAACCAACAGCCCCAATAGATGGGGGTCTCCCTTCGTGAGGGTTCCCAAATCAGGGAACCCTATTAAAAAAAGGAGACAGTCACGTGCATATTTTGTGTGAAAACTGTGTAAAAGCCAACACGGGGCTACGGTTGGAAAAGAAGGAAGGAAGAGGGATCCGCTTTAAAAAAGGGGGGAGTTTATCTTGGCCCAACAGGTCGTAAGTTGTTAAAAAAAGGAGAGGACAAAGAAAGCCCATGTGGACCATGGTCTGTTAAAAAAAAGGAGGTGGTGATTATTTTCAACCCAAGACGAGTCGTGTTTCAAAATAATAATAATAATAATATATTCTTTTGAGAAAAAAGGGGCATATAAAAAACATACGCAAGAAAAAGAAGCAAAAATCAAGGAAAAAATGTGAACCGCTTATTTGAGAAAAAAAAGACGGCTATAAAAAATTTGAAATAGCCAACAAAATGATTACAAAAAAATTTGTGAGAATGACGGAAAAAAAGAATGATTATCGGCTTATGTGATTCATTTTTCTCCCCATTCTCTTGTCTTCTCCCAACTTTGTCGATGCCATTTTTTTCCGACAAGTATGGGAGAAAAGGGGGAGTATTGTGTAGAGTCACAAGTCCATTCCAGATTCAGATTCTCCAAGCCAACCAATTGTTTAGACTATACAGAGATTTTTCAGTTCCATACTCGACGTTCAGATGTTTTCAAAGTCTGCAGTTCGAGGTACACATGTGTGCCATCAGTTTAGAGGTCCCCATCTTTCTGATTTTGTCGACTCAGGGTTTTCATGTGTGCCATAGGGACTCCGGAGTAGAGATCCCATTCCCTAAGCCATGTAGGCTAGTGTTTTCATGTGGTTTCGTAGGGACTCCAGAGTAGAGATCCCATTCTTTGAGGCAGTATGGGAGAGACCCGATTCTCCGACGAGGAGACTTCTTCAGACTCCATTCTTCAGCGACCATGGACTCCGACGACGATGTCTCCACGGCTTTTCAGTTCGACCCTTCATAGATGGATCAGTTGTCCCCATGATCCAGTCTTCTACATACAGCGGGCCATTGTTCTCCAGGTGGAGACTCATTTTCAATTTCAGTGGCTCTGACAGGCACGGTTCAGAGCACACTCGATCTAACTCAAACTCCAGCCCGTTTGTTTCTCCTCACTTGTACGACATGAGAAGCAACGTCTTCGACAGCAGCCGTCAGTTGTGCGCATTGAGTTGATATTGTCCGTAGTGTCCTATAGCGTGAGTTTGAGATTTCTTTCTGTTTGTCCAAGCTGAGCACTGCATGCTCCAGCTTGAGGGGGAGTGCTGGAGTATATGTGAGTGTCATGCTGTAAATGGGAAAATGGGTCACTCCAGGATCCATTTACCACATACAGTTATTTAGTCCCACATCTACCAGTTGTGAGATGTGGAGACTCAGTGATGTCTATATAAGAAACCCCTCACCCTCTGTATCCAGTGAGAAAGTGCAATGCATAAACCAACCCTTTGAGGCATTCTCCCGTGGTTTCATCCCGCTCTTAAGGAGTAGGGTTCCACGTTAAAATCATGTGTTCTTCAAGTTTAATTATTTTTCTCTGATCAAGCTTCCACATTTCTTATTTTCTAACAGAGTCCGTGTGGGCATCCATCATGCAAGTCTTATTTGTTCTAGACTCTCTCTTGGTTTTTATTTCTTTATCTTGATGATTATATTGACTAAATTGTTAGCTAACCTCTTCTAGGACTAGTACTCCTACATGGCCGTCAAATAAGAGAGAGAGAGACATGTTGTAGACATCCACAATGAGGAGTACGACCCCTCATGGATGTCCACACCATACTATATAAGAGAGGGCTTGGCATCTCTCTTTAATATAATTTTCCTTCAATTCCAAAAGAGTCACATTGCCTTGAAAATCGAGAGAAAAGAGAGTACAAGACTCTCTACTTGGTCGCCCCTTTCTCTAAGACCCCTTGGACGTCTACATCAAGATTTGCAGGAGACAACACGGGTCATCGTCACGTCTACAAGAGAAGTTGCGAAGGATCGGACTTGATTCGGGAGGTCTTTTACTTTAGATAGATGCTTCAGAAGTAACCCCAATACTCTTATGGTTATGCGAAATGGTTTGAAAAATATTTCCTATACCATGTGATTTCGCAGCAAATTTTTTTGTTATGCATTGTATCGATGTTCATATAATGAACACCCTTTTATGCAAATTTGATTTGCTATTTCCGTGTTTCCATGATGTACGATTTACGAACTCTCTTCATCAAATTCCATGCATCTAAGTGTTAACGTCATGTAATGAACACCCTTTTATGCAAATTTGATTTGCTATTTCCGTGTTTCCATGATGTACGATTTACGAACTCTCTTCATCAAATTCCATGCATCTAAGTGTTAACGTCATGTCGAAACAGATATTCCGAAAGGAGAAATCTTTGAACGTTGTTAGTTACATTTAATGATCACTTGGGCTACATAAAATAAATCAAGTTACTCAAGTATATAATCAGAGCAAGATGCTTAAATCTAACAAATAGGACTTACAGGAAGTGTCTCCCAAACAGCTTCATCACTCATGTTTTCTTCATCTCCTGGCATTAAAGCCCTACACATCCTACACAAAACAAGACATAAATGACAAATGTATTCAAGTGTCATATATTCCAAGTACTAATCTTAATCCTTGAAGATTTCCATGAACCAGGCAGTAACAAACTAACAATACTCTAACAAAAATATTGAAAACAGGGCATAGAAACCTCAAGAATAAATTTGGTCGACAATTGTATCATATGAAACCAAATAATACATTTTAGAGGGACAGAAAATGCATATTATAGTTAGTTTGTACTTGAGTAAGTTTTTTTAAGGACTTGGGGAAGAACTATAGGTTAAATACATTAATCTCCTTTATATTTTAACACTACTATTAACACTACTATGAAGGACTAATTCCTTACAAATTTTATAGTTGGCAGAGCATGTTGCCTTGCAAAATTATAGAAAAATAAAATAAAAATAGAAGATACGGATGCTGACTTATCAAACACTTAAGAAATTTAAAATTCCAAATAATAAAAAATCTTTTAATATTAACTAGAAATGGAATATCAATACCAACATGACATTGTGTTGTCATATTCGCAACACCATCCCCATTTAATATTATAGTAAAATTCAAAGAAATGACGCCAAACTATTCAGTGAGAAAGCTACAATATCATTTATTCTTGTGTAGACGAGGAACTGCCTAGATTGGAAGTTGGACAAGAATAAATCAACGAAGTGTGGAAACACTCCAGCAGGAAACTTGCTCCTACTTCAGACTTGATTGGTATTAAGTTTTGTGCTTTATCCCCTCATGAAGCAAGCATTATGCTTGTATGTATATACTCTCTCTTGCGACGAATTAATGGAATATTCAACCCTTCTAGATCACATCTTCAACATAGTATGGGGCTCCATCACATCAGAGAGAACCGCTTTCTTGGTTTTCTTGTTGGCATTTTATTATTCTGCAGTACATTTCATTTTGGGTACATTAAATCAAAGAATAGGCGCAGGACCTCTAAAGACGCCTGTGGTGAGGATCTCTACCTTGCTTTCTGACATGATGACTGGAGACGACAGGGTTGTAGACGAGATAAACTTTGGTCTACACTGACATGA
Organism: Ottelia alismoides; assembly: GCA_037367405.1. Taxonomy (NCBI): domain Eukaryota; kingdom Viridiplantae; phylum Streptophyta; class Magnoliopsida; order Alismatales; family Hydrocharitaceae; genus Ottelia; species Ottelia alismoides. Next base: position 1,013,947 of record JAZKJV010000962.1, read on the forward strand.
AGAGGTTTGGTTGCATGTGTAAACTTACACAACCAAACCCATCAACATGGAGGTGCGAGAGGAGGCCCCTCGAGGAAGGGAAAGGTAGCGGGGCCCAAAAGCGCTAGGCCCGAGGCGACGGGACCCAAGGGCTGCAAGGCGAGGTGGGCTGCAAGGCCGCGTGGCAGGGCTGCAAGGCCGCACAGCGGGGCCACGTACGACAGGGTTGCAAGGCGGGGTCGCACGGCGGGGAGGCGGGGCCGCACGGCGGTGCCTTGGGCGGCGACGGCGTGAGGCTCGAAGGGTGGGGGTATTAGAGTTGGGGTTAGGTACAGGAGCTCCGGTCTAGGACCGCCATTCTAATATCATGTTGGGAAAATAAAGAGAGATGGTCATTCCTTGAGCCCTAAGCTCTCTTATATAGGGAGAGACATATGGGCAAATTACATAAAGTAGACAAAGATAAAAGAAATTAGATAAACGATACATAAACATGAAATATATCTCTACACATGTTGAATTGTACGGAAGCACATGTCTATAAACTATTCATTTAGCATAGTCTATAGAGAAAAAGCCAATTACACATTTGGTAGCTCTAATTTCAACATTCAACTTGCAAAGGTCACAAGCCTACAACACAGGAACACCATTAATGGCGTCTTCATTATCTAGGAAATCACAAACGAGTTCTGTAGTGCAAGAAAGCAGATTTTCTTTACAAATAGAAATATAGCATTAAGATAACTTAATGTCACAAAGCATTGGACTATTTGCTTATTTTTTGAAGGAAAATAGGTGTTCACCGATTAGAATGAGGTGTTGCGTCTAATAACTCAATGTCACAAAGCATTAAGACAACTTAACGTCACAAATCCAAGTTGTGTGTTATAGTTTTTCCAACTCTCATTTGGTCTGTGTCGATCGCTCCTAGTTCATTGGGTAGCTTTTTATACCGTCTAACCTGGCATCGATCACCCTTCTTTACCAATGTCCAAAACACCTTAGATATGTTTCTCTCACTTTGTATTCTCGGGATGTCACGTCACTTTTCCTTTTTTTTAATATCAGTAAAGATATTTTTTTCTCGTCTGCACCTCTACCTAGCATCTTCAACTCTGATATGACCATTTTTTGCATCTATGCACTATTGCAAATTGTCCAAATGTTTGGTCTTTGTGGTACTGCAAGAGATTTTGTTCAATACTTGGATATGTAGAGTTTGTAATTGATTCAACACAAGGGAGAACTAGCAGGAGTGTTGATCCATATAGCCGATGCAATTTTCAATGTAGAAAAAAGGATTAATTTTAATTGGTTGGCATATGCACCAATTGAAATCTTCAAAAAATCAAAATATCGCACGGAGGTTTCTATATAAATACCTGAAATTGTCAATAAGTATGGTAACTTCAAAGGCTAACAAAGGAAGAAAAACTATTTTCAAGTCCACAGCTGCACTGCCACTAACTGCACAGAAACTTCAAACAAATGAGATACAAAAGTGAAAGATGAAAGGTGCAAATCTTTTTGCACCTAGAAAGGCACAAAACCAAATAAATGCAATCCACAGACACATACCATACAGACTTTCAAGATAAATGCAAAGAAGCAACTCAAACGAAACAAGCAATGGTGTTGCAACTATGCTGTGACATGGTGACCACTGTCATGAAAACATCCACAAACTAGTATTAATGAATGACCAAGTGTCATCTAATTTAAAAACTTGAAATGAAGATAGAAAATCATACATGACGGCCATGAGGTATTGATGGCGCAGGCAAAGAGAATCTGCCTCGTGCAACAAGAGCATGGAAAAGCCAAAGGGGAGCAAAAACAGTCCTACATTAAAAAAAGGGTGACTTTCATTGGAACATCATTCTATTATGTGAAATTCATCCATGCTGCGCAAATTAGGTTAAATGTTGTAACTGTTTCAAAATCCACTTAAATACAAAATCTCAAGATCCTCTAAGATATTGAGTGTGTTGCATCCAGTCCCTTAACAATCAATTGGACAAAATTGCATTTAGTCCCTCAAAACTCAATTGGACAATGTACCTAATGGTGTGGCCTAAAACCTTGTACTGTTTAAAAATGAGAAAATATCTAAACATTAAATATGTTCTCCATGGTGGCTTTATAGGTTAAGAACATCCTAAATGATTTTTTTACGTTCACAACAACAACAAAGCCTTTTCACAAAATTAAGTAGAGTTGATTACATGGATTTTTTGCTTCCATTCAGATTTATTTTGGGTCTGTTGAAATCTGAGAAGCGGAAGCGGAATCGATAAAACAAGAAAGATAAACATGAAGAACAAAGATTTTACGTGGAACCCTACTCCCTAAGGGTTCGTTTGGTTGCAGAGTTGGGTAGGGTTGGGTTGGGTTACCTCGGGGTACCCCTGTGAATAGTAAACTGTGAGGAGGATTGGGAGGGTTGGAAGGCCTCAAAGGGCCACTGGAGGAGCGGGATGAAACCACTGGAGAAGGCCTCAAAGGGCCATGTGTCTATTGCATTTCTCAATGAGTACAGGGGGTGAGGGGCTCCTTATATAGCCCCACAGACAGATAGGAGTCCCACCGCTCATCCATGTGGGACTAAACTTGAGTGAGTAATTGGATCTTGGTGAGATCCAATTACCCACCTATTACATTCTCCAATACTCCTCAAGCTGGAGCTGAGAAAGCTGTAGCTTGCAACAAAAAAGAAAGTATACAACATATCTTCACAAGATATATCACAAGAGGAACATGTGTGCGCTGCTAGTAGAAGGCCTCGCACGAGGACGGGTCTGCAACTTTCAGGTCATCGGAACGTATCTCTATCATGCATGTAGAACCGATGCGATATCAGGTTACCGGAACATATCTCTGTCGTGCCTGGAGAAAAATCGTTGCAGAAGAAGTCCAGCGCGGGAAACTGATCGGGTTGTAAAAGAAGAAGCATACGCCCTGACGAAGAATTTGATGCTCGGTTAAGACATATGATCAAAGATATCTGGAGTGCCGGTCTGTCAATCGTGGACGTACAGATGCCCTGAAGAATATATCCCTGGCTCCCCCTTTTCTCCCATACTTGATAGAATAAGAATCATGGATCAAGTTGGGAGAAACAATACATAAAGATGCATTTTTTTTCAAATCATCGTCATTTTTTTATAGCCATTGCTTTTTTTAAATAAGCCGTTCACACTTTTTTTTACGGCTTTTCATTTCTTTCCTTTTTTTGCTAATTTTTTTCTGTGTACGGCTTTTTTTCTGTACGCGCCTTTTCTTTTTTTTTAACATCTCTCTTTTTTTATTATGGTTGACGCTTTTTTCACACTGTACGAACCACTTGGGCCTAAATAACAGCAACTCAAAAAACATTTTTTTTAAAACAAAGAGCACGACCCACTTGGCCCTTACTTAGAGTTTCCCAATGGGAACCCTTTCCCTTGACCCCACTGCCCGATGGGGCTTCTTCCACCACCGCCTCCTGGAAATCGCCCGGAGGCTGGAACATCTGGAGGGCGGTGCAATCACCGCGTGAAGCTTGGATCGTCTGGATAGTGGGGGCGCGGGCGATGAACGAGATGGAGAATTTGGAGTGTTGCTGCTGCGCGTGAGGTGGTGCGCTGGACTTGGAAGGCTCCTCCTGGAGCTTGTGTCGACGCACGATGGGCAGGGGGTGTGCTGCAGCATGAGGTTTTCGCTGTCGATGGGAGCTTGCGCTGGAAGCACGTCGCCAGCGATGCGAAGCCCTATACTGAAACTGCACCTAGAGGGTTTCACTGCGAGGGGTAGGGAGGTGCCGCCTGTGCAAGGACACCGCATGGGCGGCACTCGTATGCTACTCATGAGAGGGTTTCCCGCCTTCGCATGGTGGTACAGCATTGCTGGAGGCCACCGCGATGGTTGGAGGCGGCGCATGTGGATCGAGGATGCGGGGAGGCGCGATCGGGAACATGAGCGCCTGAAGATCACCGCCACCGCTTGTTGAATGGGTTCAGCCTGGGAGGTGGAGTAGGGGGGGCTCGCCTGGAGGGAGATGCTCCTCCTGGAGCATCGAGAAGGGCCCTCGCATGGGGCGCGCGAGAGATGGCCCTGCCATGAGATGTCGCTGCCCTCGATTCATGTGTGCATGGAGTCTTTGCCTTTGCTAGGGCCGGAGCATCGAGGCTACAAGAAGGAGATGCTCCTCCTAAGCATCGAGATGGAGGTGCATCGGATCTGATCTGCAATGTCTGCCCACGATTCTTCAGGAATTAGGGTTTCAAATCGAAACCCTAGAACATAATCTTGAACTCCAGCACGAACAAAGATTCAGAATACCATTCTTCACGAACAATTTCCAAGAACAGAAAATTCAAAAATGAATCTCGAATAAAGACATAAGAACTTGAAATCCCCGAAAATCGACCCGCTCTGATACCATGTTGAAATCTGAGAAGCGGAAGCAGGATCGATAAAACAAGAAAGATAAACATGAAGAACAAGGATTTAACGTGGAACCATACTCCCTAAGGAGCGGGATAATACCACGGGAGAAGGCCCCAAAGGGTCATATGTGTCTATTGCATTTCTCAATGAGTACAGGGGGTGTGGGGCTCCTTATATAGCCCCACAAACAGACATGAGTCCCACCGCTCATCCATGTGGGACTAAACTTGAGTGGGGTAATTGGATCTTGGTGAGATCCAATTACCCACCTATTACATTCTCCAACAGGGTCATTCTTGAGATCAAATACAAATAACTAAGATACCTTCGGATAGTCTCACTCCAATACTTCTTGTGCATTCCACCCCCTCTCTAAACCGGCTTAACATTGCAAATCTCGCATTGTCTAACCGAAGTATCAACCGACCTCCTATGCAAATGGTCAAATCATCTTAAGCAGTTTTCTCCTATCTTATCCTCTATCGGAGCTACACCAACTTTCTTTCTGATCGCATCATCTGAATCCAATCTTTTCATGTATAACCACACATCCACCTTAACATTTTTCTTCAGTGATCCATAGAGCATAGTAGGTCTCACGACTACTTTGTAATACTTTCCGTTAACTTTTAAAGGGATTTTCTTATCGCAAAGAACAGTAGAGGCTCCTCTCCGCTTTAGCCAACCTGCATTTATTATATGAGTAACATCTCCATCAATTTCCCCATCGTGTTGCAAAATAGAGCCCAAGTATCTAAAAGAATCTTTCTTCTAAATGTTATCATCGTCAATCTTCACCTCAAGTCCTTCACTGTTGTTTCTATAAAATGTGCACTCCATATATTCAGTCTTATCCATACTTGTACGAAATCCTTTAGTCTCTAAGGCTTGTCTTCAAACCTCCATCTTCTCATTTACTCCATCTCTTGTCTCACCAATCAACACAATATCATAGACGAAAAACGTATACCAAGGTATCTCATCCTGAATGTGACTAGTCAACTCGTCCATAAACAAAGTAAAAAGGAACAGACTCAAAGTTGAACCTTGATGCAAACCGATGCTGATGTTAAAATAGTCAGTCTTCCTAGACTAGATCCTTACATAAGATGAAGTCCCATCATACATATCTTTTATAAGGTTAATAGTAGGACAGGTACATGTCTCTTCTCCAAAACTCTCCACAATATCTCTCGTGGGACTGAATCATAAGCCTTCTCCAAATCAATAAAAATCATATGGAGGTTTTCTTTTTAGCTCTATAAATCTCCATTGTTCTCATCAATAAGTGGATAACTTCAATAGTTAAGCGACCATACATCAATCCAAAATTGGTTTTTAGTTACTTTAAAAATTTGCATCAACCTTCTTTCGATCACATGTTCCCAAATTTTCATAGCATGACTCACCAGTTTGATACCTATGTAATTCAAATAAATTTTGAATGTCTCCTTTATTCTTATAAAGAGGCACCACAATTCTTCTCCTTCATTCTTCAAGCATTTTCTTGCATCGCCAAATAACATAGAATAAATCCGTGAGCCAAGTCAAATCCCGTTCACCTAGAACTCTCCAAATTTCTATAAGAATGTCAACATGTCCTACCCCTTTCTCAGGTTTCATAACCTTTAAAGCCTCCAAATGTCTATGGCTTGCATGATCAGGCAACATTCACCACCAGCAAGATCTTCCAAATTAATCTTTGTAGTCCCTTCCCCAATGAAAAACTTATGGAAAATGATTTTTTTACGTTATTAACAAAAATTCATTTTTATTTTTATCGGGATTTACAAAGAAATTCTGTTAATGGCATCATCAGACAAAAAATCAATAGTAAAGAAACTATTATATACTTAAAATATTGCCAAATTGTTAAACTACATTGAATCATCCAATCGCAATGAAAATCACCTACTAAGTAGAAATTATGAAAAGGAGAAAACTAAATTAAACTGTTACGTGAAAGCTATGTATTCTGTTCTACTCGCTAAGCAAAATAACAAAAAAATGGATCTGTTACTACAAGATTTGAGAAAAATATACCAACGAAGATATCATTTTTTAATTGAGTGATTCAGTTAACCATAAACACTTACGAGCAGGAACTCCCCAAGTCACTGATATTCCTGTTGACAAGATTTATTTGCTGCAATTTATTTTGGAGATGACTTTTGGAAGGACTGATTCTAACAATCATATGGGGGGGGGGGGGGGGGGGGGGGTTGCGCAGGAAAATGGAAAATGATTCCATCGTCAAACAAAAAGGTACAGCAAAAAAATAATGGAAATTTATGTCCCGGTGACCAATTCCTATCAATATGTATTTCTTTTTTTAAAGTTAAAAGGGCCTTCATCGTATAGGTGTATGCCCAAAAGCCTCTCAGTATGTATTTCTACCAATATAACAACTACCGGTATAACAAAAGAAAATATGGAATGATTGATCTTTTTTGAGAGAACAAGACAGTGGACACTGGACACCAATAATTGTGTGCTCCCACATATATATTAATTAATCACATAAAAGATTACATCGTCTAGGTTTTAACAAGAGCATTCTCGTGCCGAAAAACATTCTCCGCATGCATTCATTTGTGTCAAAATACCACCCCATTTCTACCTAGCCGCAAAGCCTAATGTGCCAATGAACATCGAAGATTTCATATTGTGGAAAGGAAATGAATTACCCATTGGCAAAGCCCTAGAGTTGAGTAACATGTTGAGCAAACTAAATAAAGAAGAAAGAGAAAATAAATATTACATAAAAGATAACTAATATCTAAACACTCCTCCTCAAGCTGGAGCGTAGATATCAATCAGGCTCAGCTTGGAGCAGCATCTCTGGAAAGACCATCAGACTAAGGCCTTGGTAAGTACATATGGTGTCTAGTCTCCAGAGCTAACATGAGAAGTGGCAATGAAACTCTTTGGTATCATGTCACGGGTGTAGTGACAGTCCACCTCGATGTGCTTGGTCCTCTCATGGAAGGCAGGATTGTTTGCAATAAAAAGAGCAGCCTAGTTGTCGCATTAGACGTGCATGAGAAGAGGCACATCAATAGTCAAGTCAGTAAGAACAGATCTGACCCACATCATCACTATAGTAACTTGCGCCATGGCTATGTATTCTGATTCAACACTAGATCTGGCAACCACAGTCTCCTTCTTGCTCTTCCATGACATCAATAAACTTCATGTGATCACTACGAACCCATAAGTAGACTTCCTGTCATTGGGACACCCAGCAAAATATGCATCTGCACATGATGTAACTGCAAGGGATGTACCTCTCCTAAATAGAAGACCAGTGCCAGATAAGGCCATAAGATACCTCAGAATCATATGGACTGCATCCATATGTGCATATACGGGTCGCTCCATAAACTGACTCGATTTTCTCACGACAAAGGATATATCTGATCTGGTGATGGTCACATACAGAAGCTTGCCAACAAGCTCCATTACCTCCTCTTGTCGATCTCCCCAATGTCATCATTATAGAGCTTCATGCTCGGGTCCATAAGAGTAGTTGCATGTCTACAATCTGCCATGCATGTCTCAGAAAGAAGATCAGTAACGTACTTCCTTTGGGTCATCACAAGACCTCGCGGGTTCCTGATAAACTCCAGTCCAAGGAAGTAGTATAAACTACCAAGATCCTTGGGCACAAACTGCTGACCTAGGAAATCCTTAACGACATGAATGCCCTACTCGTCATCCCTGGTAACAATGATATCATCAACATAGACAAGAATGACAATCTGATTACTCTCCAGGCTACTGATTAATCCTTAGTCAGTGACCATGTCAATCGAGTATCGAATACCGACTTGGCGACTTCTGCAACCTTGAGTAGGAACAAGACTGTCCTTCATCTTTCCCAACAAAAGTACCTCATAGATATTCTTACTCGGCATCATTATGAAGGTCCCATGCCGATGAAGACACCCATGGCCTCGTCAATTTTATTTGAGTTGGCGAATAATAATGCATCTTCGTTCTCATATCCTACGCCATATTGGCAAATCACTAGAAGCCTCCAATATAATACCTTTACAAGGCTTAACATCACTTTCGCGATATACGCACTGTCACAATACATGCACTGTCCAAATAAGATACACTTCAAAGTACATGCACTGTCCAAATAAGATACACTTCAAAGCTTTCAAGCTACTTTGATACACTAAAGGTACATTACATGTGGCATCTCCTATTCCAACAACTATAATATACATCTTTGAGCATTCTCTAAAGGGGTAATTGTCCTAGTGATCGAAATTTAACTTCTGGATATATAATACAACTAGGCGACAATCCTATCTCTTGCAATTAAAGAAACAACCAAGTGTTGCTCGCCCATCCACTGAAGCTGAATATAAAGCTATAGATGATGCCACTACCGATATCATTTAGCTACAGTCTCTATTCACAGAACTTGGACTTTCTTTCACTTCACCCCTAATTCTGCATTGTGATAACATTGGTGCTACATTTCTATCTTATAATCCTATTTTTCATGCATGCACTAAACATGTTGAAATCAACTACCATTTTGTTTGGATCAAGTTGCAAACACTGCTGATGTGTCCAAGAAAGACTAGTCATGAATCTCTCTATAAATTTGTGTTAGCAGCACATTTATCTTCCACAATATATACATTCCCAGAGAAAGCTCGGATCAGGATCCACAATCATTGCTCATAAATGAATACTAAAGCAACCGTAAACCCTCTCCAGCCCATCAACCACATCCAAAGCAGGTCATATATTCACTACTTCCATAAGCAATGATTGGAGATTTTAGATTAGATCATCCACTAGGTGGGCCCACTAACCATCCAATCATGGTAGAAAAATAAGCATGAGTTAAGGGCCATCAATATCAAGAACCTCCTAGATTTGCACCAAGCAGGCCAAGCATCCACATCATAGCATAATATAAATTCATTCCCTAGCCTCACGTAATAGAATCGTGAGACACCTGGTGCTAGTAGTATCAGTCCCTTTTAGAAAATTGATGCGCAATGAGGGAGAATCATCTTATCGTGACAAACAATTAAACTATACATATCACATAAGCACGTTCTTACTAACGATATGTGTCTATCAACCATTTGGACAGCAATGCATAGTTCATCATCTACAAATAATACGCACCCAGTCCCCCATACAACATTGACCTATAGATATCACCGGTCGAATTTTGCCAAAATTTGATCCCATGACCTCCCCCCCCCCCCTGGCTTGGGGCCTTCCAGAAGAACCCCCTCATAAAGGATTTGATCTTTCTCACTGACTTATCGGGGTATTTTGGTATTCCTCACAACCAAAGGAAGACTCAACCCCTTGTTTGAATTTCTATATTTGCTCCATCATTTTTGCCTAGTTTACTTTGTATCCATGACTATAGAAATGTTTCTTTTATGTCCATCTCATGAAATCATCCCACGACAATAGATTAGTTTAGACTCTAAAGTATAGTTCTTACTTGCAAGCCATATTCCTCCGTGCATAACAATCGAACATGAACTTATCTCAACTATCAAGGGTCCATATTCTTACTTGTTTCTTCCATTCCATCAATGTCAAAATCATTTTTCTTTATCCTTGCTGCTCAGTTGCGGCCAGTAGCTTCATGCCTCCTCATTTTTCGTTGGGAAATCAATATTTGCTCCATTTTTTTGTCATTTATTTACTCATGTTTAGGCCTCAATAGTCTCACTACTTTCCAAAACAGCTTGAGTTCAATCACAGAAATTGACATTTCACAGTACAATACAACCAACAGAATTATGCACCATAAACATGGCAATTGATTCCAACATCCTACCCCGATTCTCACATAGACGATAGCAGCAGGGCCACACTTAAAAGAAGCCCGCAACCTCAAGCCTCGGAACAAACACACGTCACAGCCATCCTCCACCACCAAAACCTCAAATCACGCATCAATCCCCAAAACGCTAAACTGGGAAACAAAAAAATCAAGCTAAAACGCCAAAGATCTGATCTTTCTTCGAATTCCGACCTCCCCCATCCGACCAACAAACGGGAAAAGCAGAAAGATCCAATCTTTCTTCCAATCCGGAGCTCCCACGCCCATGCAGGAGCTACCCAACACCAAACCCCGAACCCCAAACACATCCACCACCTTCACAGAGGCACATAAAAACGAGTAAACCGAGACTGACCACCATGAGTAACGGAATCGGCGGTCGATCTTGAGCGCGAGGAGGAACGTGAAGCAGAAGAGGGCGGTGTGCGCGGAGAGCGCCAGCGCGGATTTGGCGATCCTGGACCAGCTGCTCATCCCCGCCCTCCTCCGGTGCACGACCAGCATCGATGGAAGGCGGCGACGGCGGCAGAAAGCAGAGACGATCTCTTGCTTTGGACTCCGATTTGACTCCAGACGAGAGCAAACGTTCTTGCACGGGGGGGGGGGGGGGGGGTGTGCTTGTCCTGTTCTCTTCTCTCTACTTGCGTTCGATTTGTGTGAGGGGGAAAAGGGAGGAAAGGGACATGTAGTGGATTGGCTTTCCTTCTACGCGACAATCACTTTCCCTTCACGACGATATGACGAAAGGAGAATAATCTCCTTGTTAGAGCACGCATCCGGACAAATACACATGCTTAGTTGGTATTCTTGCATGTATTATCTGTTCACTTCACCACATAGCTATGCAAAACTGTGCCAAGTTTTTATTTTTGGAAAATGATACTTAAGGCTTCGTTTGGATGCAGGGTTGGGATACATCGGTATACCCCTCCTTTCAACTCTCTCACTCCTTCTCATAGTTTATTATTCACAGGGTTACCCCCACCCAAACCAACAACAAACGAACCCTAAACGATGAATTTTGATTTTGCACGTGTACCCTTTCGAGTTTTACTTATATCACTTATGCCCTAACTTTTTTGCATTTACATTTATGCCCATGTGTTCTTACAAAATTAATAGTGGTGTCTTTACGTTGGTGCAATAAAAGATCGGTACTATTGTGAAATTTGTAAGAATATAGGAGCACAAGTGTAATTCCAAAAAAATCAGAGAATTATTGGGAAATTTTCAGAAAGGCATGTGTAAAAAATCTTATTAATTTTAACCATCCGCATAAATGGTAAAATGCGATTTTTTAAAAAAATACTAATTGAAATGATCTTGATAGGAGTCATTTTCTCCATGCAAGATATACGACTATCGTTGTCATCCCCCTCTCATTTTCTTATCAATATTGTCACTTCTTTGAAAAATGTGTCGTATTAAAACATGTCATAAATTTAAAGTGTATTGAAACAAAAGTAATATTTCAATTTTACGAAACCAACTGTAGATCAAGAAGATTTTCAAATCATGCTAAAAATTTACAAAACTTATTATATTTTAGAGTAATGTACAAACTCCCTTATTAAATTTGTGTGATATATCATAAAACTGCATAAGATGCTATATTTTTATTCAAAATCAAATTATAATTTGCGAAACATGTTATAAATTTATAGAATATTCTAAAAACAACACTATAAACTAATGTAGCATGCTACACACATTATTATTCCCACCATCTCTCTCCTTCTTTTCGCGCCCAGATGTTGTCATACTTTACAAGAAATACATCAGATTATTTGAATATTGTATATGAACCATGTGGTAAATTTAAAACATATTGAAAATAACACCATGCAGTCACAAAATCTATGATAAATGGACAAGAAGCTCAAATCATGCTATAAATTGACAAAATTAATCTATATATCCTCTTTAAAGTTGGGTTTTTCACCCATTAGGTGACACGTGGCACCACAGGACTCTTCCCTTCCTTTTTTGTCTTCCCAATTTTTTAGTCCCCGCTTCTGCAATTTCCTTCGTTCTCTCCTGTACAGTTGTATTTCTCACCCATATGGTGAAACGTGCCATGACGGGCTCTTCCCTTTCCTTTACTTTTTGCAATTTTATGTTGGGTTTTCATCCATTAGGTGACACATGACATGATGAGACTCTTCCCTTCCTTTTATGCCTTCACAATTTTCTAATCCCTAGTTTTGCAATTTTCCCCATTCTCTCCTGTAAAGATGTGTTTCTCACTCTATGGTGAAACGCGCCGCCATGTGCTCTTCCCTTTCCTTTATACTTTTGCAAATTTACCATAGTGGCTCTTCCCTTTGGTTAAAATTTTTTTATGTCTCTCCTTTTATTTTGTTTAAACTTTGTTTATTTTTATATCTTCTGACTTTGATTATATTATATGTCAGTCAATTTTTTTATTCATATCATTTTGCTCAGTTTATTGTTACTATCATTTCATTACTCTTCCATTGTAGTAGCAGTGAAAAGGACATTGGGACATTGATATACATCTTATATTTGTCATGCTTAAATACATAATTTTAGATATAAACTAAGAGCTATGTTGCTCATCCCTTCTTTCCCTTTCCCTCTTTTTTAAATATAATTTAAATATTTCCTCCAAGATATATACGCTTTTCTCCATATTTTATCATGGTTGTAAACTTTATAAGAGATGTGTATTATACTTAACGCCAACTGTACCTTTTAGAACGTGGAAGAAAACAAAATACTTGAAATATTGTACCGATTTATGATGTTTTATAAGCAACCAAGTTGCATACATTTTTTAAGATCACATAATCCAACAATTTAGGAAGGCTTTTGAGGAAACAATTTGCAGACTCCGAAATATACCTCTGAGCTTAAATACCCTTCCCTTGAGTTGGTTGGTGCTTCCACCCTCCTACTAGACTCACTTCATCCTTCCCTCTCTCTCAATCTGGCATCCATGTAACTATAGAACTATGATGCAAGTGAACAATCCGGGCACCAATTGATCGGGATGATCAAATGAAGCAAACATCAGAACCTCTAAATACGTTGATTATGGATCTGATAGCAGCTACTCGACAATCTCCACTCGAGAAGGAAAGCAACCAGTGCAGACCCCAAAATCAGGTAAGGTCAAGAGGACGTCTGCCATCTACTCACATTTTCGTGTATCAAATGAGCAAACAATCAGAAGATTCATAATTATTACTGCTCATCACCTAAAGCGACAATTTATATGAAAATATTTCTTTTTACTCCTACTCTCTATTTAAAACATTATATACTATAAATTTCGATTTTATTTTTATAATTTTCTATATATTAGAACTTAGCATAGTTCTGGTGGATTCTTTTCATTTATTGAAAATATTACTCACTATGATCTGATGAGCTTCACTGTCCAATAAATGTTCATGTCTTCATTGTTTTGTGTTATGCAGTCAATTTATACTTTTTATCAGGGGTCATGGTAGAAATCATGCCGGACCTTTCATCTTGCACTCAGACGCCTCCGGATAAGATTGGCCCTTATTGGATCAGGGCCAGTCAGACAAGGCGAATGATCCATATGCCTTTCTATTACATACTATAAGTATCAAATAACAATGCTCTACATTCAGTGTATATATATAAAGAGAGAAGGGGTTGATCCTGTGAGAGCCAAAAACGGTGAGAGCATGAGAGCAGTGAATCTGGACCACTAGATTCTGCTCTTCTCTATCCTCCTGCAATCAATCAGGAGAGAGATGTCATAATCTAGAGGTCTAGAATGAGTAGAACCATTACTCCCATGCTCTCACAGTTTTTGGCTCTCACAGGATCAGCTCTCATATATATATATATATATCAGTGAATCAAGATGTAAATTATATAATCAATTATGTAAATTAGTAGATCAAAAGGTAAAATATAATCCACGGTCGTTGAGATTTCACATCCCTTTAAATTTTAATCAGCAGTCGATGGGATTTCCTCTAATTTGATTTTTGAAAAATACATCATCTTTTGAGCGAAAATATAACAAGATGCATGCCTTTCTATAATAAAAAAATATTTATTGATACTGACAACCTGAGACATATTCAATTTGTAAACAAATATTTACATTCTTGATCAAAAATTTCTTTCTTTTAGGTGACATTTTCATTCTCATTCTACAGATTTCAATCTGTAAACAAACTCAAAAGAAAAAAATAATAAAAAGTGTGTTGAGCTCAAAAGAACGGAGGAACCCAAACTTACAAAAGATTGAATATTCCTGAAAATATGATTGAACTCAAAAGAACTAAAAGTGCGCTGAATATTCTAGAAAATACGATTGAATAAAGGTTCACGTTTTGAAATACTTGTTATCAATTTATAAAAGATTGATATATTTTACAATATTCTATTATAAATTACAAAATCATAATCACCGTTGTTCGAAAAAATACCCATCAGAATCACTAGTGAATCAAGAACACTGAATTAAAAACAAAACAAATGAGAAACTTTGAAGATTGGATTGGGATGTAATCAAAACAGAAAGAAAAATTAAAATCCAAATAAAAAACAAAATAAATCTAGAATAGCCTATAACTTGAATAATAGATGAATAAAAAAGAATACGAGAAAATTACTAGAAACACGCATCATCCTCCCGTGTGCAACTACCGCATGTTGATGCATGGGTCATCGTCGTCATGCATCGCTAACGCCATCGTTACACACCACCATCATCTTCATCCACATCAACTGCCTCTACGTGGAGGGAAGATGAAGAATTAAAGGGGAAGCAAACCCACATCGAATATTGTTTTGGAAATTTCGAGTAATTGAGAATGTTGATTTTGATGGTTGCTATATTTAGTAAATAAATTCCAGTAATTAATGAGCAACGAGATAACAAAGCAACTAAATAGAATATTTGATTTCATTTTTAATAATAACGAGTTGGAGGTTATTTGGATGATGGTTTTGGTTTAATTTTGTGGTTTTGTTTATGACCGTAGATCAAGATCCAACGGATTTTATGGAGCGTCGTACCATGATTGTGGTGAGATGCCACCTTAATTCAAGTTTTTTCCTATATATATATATGTATATATGTATGTGTATATATATAAGAAAAAATCTTGTAAGGAAAAGGTTGCCCGTACTCTTTTGTTAAAGGCGTATTTGACATGTGTAAGGTTGCGAATCATGTTTATTCCCTTCACTCCTTTTTCATTGCATTCATTTTTAGATTTTAATTTAAACATTTCAAAATGATACCTAAAGTTACATTAAAAACCAATTTCTACTCCTCCCCAAATTAAAGCGTGCTCAAAGGCTTCCAAAAAAACACGATTTCCATCAAATAAATCTCTCCAAAATATGCAATAATTTTAATTATGTTCAAAAGCCTGGTATAAATTTATAGAACATGCTATAATTTTAGAAATGGTTTTAAATCGTTTTACAAATTTATATAAACCACTATAAATTTAGATACATTCAAAATCCTGCTATAAAAATATGATGTATGATATAACTTTAAAGGAGATCCAAAATTTTACCATAAACTTGCATATCGTGCTATAAAGTTAAAGCAGGTTCAACTTTTTGCTCTCAATGTAATGTAAACAAACTTACTTGAAATTGTAGATTATGGAACATGCTGTAAATTTAGGATATGTTCAAATGTGAAATTCAAATTTCAATTTAACATCGTGTTGCATGTTTTATTAGGTTACTCCGCAATATCATACAATTTGTCATATTATATCATTGAGGAGTGATCACGTGAGAGCAAAAAATTGTTAGAGTATGAGAACAATGATTCTCGACCACTAGATTCAACCAGGAGAGAAAAGATCATGAGAGAGAAAATAGAATCTAGTGGTCCAGAATCATTGCTTTCATGCTCTCACAGTTTTTTGTTCTCATAGGATCACCCCTCTTATATCACTTTCACAAAGACATGATATAATTTAAAGCAACTGACATGAATGATATAAAAACTGTAAATACTATTATTATTAATTTTTAACTGTGCATACTACTTCATAGGATAATTTTTACAGTTGTTCACTTGCAAAGTGTTGGGGTTGCACTTGTACACCTACCTTTTATTGCTTACCTTGTGACTTTTATTAAACTCCTGAAATTACATGTTTACCCATGTTGAAACTTAAGAGTTGAGTGTGCAAGTAAATGCGAAAATATATGGGTAAAAGTATACTTGCAAAACAATTGTAGCAATGTAAAGATCTCTCTTTCCTTAGCATTTTTGGATTGACCTCTATTTAATATTCCTGAAAATGTAACATTTCTTGTAATAGGGTAAAATGGGTTTGTCTTTAGGGAGCTAACTTGGCTCCCATGTCCAATTTTTTTTCATTTTTATTTTTTTTGAAAAATACTTCCGTGGAATTTCATAACTATATCCACACATTATGTAATTCAAGTTTCGTGTGGAACATAGACTCCTGCAACCACCACCCAGACGGTGTCGATTTCAACAATTCTGCGATCATTAAAAAAATGGTTGCCTGAATGGAGGTCGTAAGAGTCTCTGTTTCGTATGAAATATGTGTTTCATATTCATTTGGGAATATCGGTGGTATGGATTAAGCTTCTCATGAATGATTATTGAGGGTAACCACCATGACAATGAAATCTTAATTGTTTGGAAGAGAGTTTTACTGCCAAATTGTTTAAGAGTTGTAAAGTATATCTTTTAAAATATTTAGGATTTTTATAGCCAATTTATAATTAATCGAATCTTCTAAAAGAATAGAAAATTGCAAGAGAGAGAGAGAGAGAAGATCTATGTTAAGATGCTTAGCCATAAAGGAAAAAGACCATTATTATATCTTCCAACATTAAATACAAATGCTTCTAAATGTTGACGGGAATACAGTTAATTATAAAAAGCTTATCAATCAAATTGAAATAAAGAAGTCGATGATCCACTAGTAATGCCAATCATATAATTACTCAATGCTCGCGAAGAAAAATAAGGCAGACCATGATGACCACATAAATAAATTATTGTTCTCAGCATAATATTGAGTAGATATAACCTTCCCATAGCCAACAACTTCAACAAAAATACTTAATAGTTCCTCTTAAGACAACCCTCTCGTGAGAAAATATATCCAAACTAAGGAAAGGAGCTCTTCAAGTCAGGGTTAAAAAATCAGATCGGACCGATCGATCGGATCGGGAATCGACCTTGACCCAATTGATTCGGTCGGTTTTATGTAATTAATTTCAAAAAAGAAAATAAAACCAGTCGGAGCGGGTTGACCCGGATTAACCCAAATTTGATAGTTAGGTAAATTTTAAAAAAATAAAGATTTAAATAATGAAATAATATGATTTTTATCACTTGTGCCCTTCTTAACTTCTGCAATATCAGTTATGTCCCTCTCTTTTTTGGAATATAAGTTGTGCCATTACTTTCTTAGAGTGATTTTTTAGAAGCAACTATAAATAAATGATTACAATATTATATTAGTATATAATGCTGGAAAATTGGACTAACTTTTGTTGAGTTTTACTCTAAATAGACAATCATGTAATTCTATTGAAAGGTTTAACATTTTAAATGATTATTTCATTGATATATAATTACATACTTACGTATATGCATCCGATTTTATCGGTTCAAAAAATGGATTGACCAATCGGACCGGTAAATTAAGCTCGATCCGATTTTTTCCGAGTCGATAGGAATGATGACGTCATGATGACATCATCACCAGTCCGACGGGTTGAACCGACATCCCAACCTGATTGGACTAAATCGAAGACTGACCAGTTCAATGTTGATCCAATTTTTAAAATCTTGCTGAGAAAAAAAATAAAAAATCATGAACATCCATCAACATGATTCTCTAGTCATGAAAAGTCCTAGTAAACATTGGGAACAATTTGACCTAGGAATTTATGATAGGTGGGGGCACGCATGTCAATTTACTAGTTGGATTTAACATCATTTCATTATCAAGGAAATGATTGAAAAAGGAAAGCTCAAAATTCAAAATATATTGATAATAAAAAATAAAGAACAAAAGTTTAATTCGATTACTTTTATATGAATAAAATAATTACAATATATTAACACCAGGTAAACACACCAAGTTATAATGTAAATTAAAAATTCTATCACATAATATACTAAATAGAGTTAAGACCATACAACAAGATGAAAGCATTTAAAAAAGATCATACTGTACTTAAAAAATAAATCTTGTATAAATCAAATTGAAAGTCAAAATCCAATTGGGATTTTATCAAAACAACTAGACAAGTCATACTTATAGTATGCTATAGCAACAGATTTTTTGCATCCATAGATATATCTCACTACAACAAAATGGCTACTACGATTTTTTAGATTCCGGTATTTTATCGTCCCTTGTTAAATATACAAGGACAATATTATTCATCTCAAAATATTTTTATATATTTTAATTTAGCAATGAAGGTCATATTTGTTGATATATCTTTAACGACGGTCAATATGCCAATATGTATCCGTTGTTTTTTCAAAATTCTAATTAATCATTGCTAAATTTTGAAAAAATGAATAAAAAATAGGAACACATGTTATTGGTGCAACCAAAAAAATAGCTATTAGTAGTTAAAATTATGAAAATATCTATATGCACAGTATAAGTAACTGTTGAAGTTAAAGAATTTTCCTTCAAATCATTGCAAAATTCACAATAATTAATACAAATTTTAAGAAAAAAACATATAAGCTTCTTAGTATATACTATTAGCTATGAAATGACGTTCTTTTTGCAATAAAATCAATAATATTTTTGCAACGAATAAGTTACAAAAATATAGTGTAAGAAAATTAATAGGGAGTAGACAAAAGTTAACAGGGGATTCACTAGGATTATATGGAAACACGTGTGCAATTAATTAGAGGTATGTTGATTGGGATGAGATTTATTAAAAGTGCACTGATTACGAGTGTGAGTTTAACTGCAGCTTGATATGACAGTAAAGAGCGAAATAAATTAATAAGGTTTGGCATGGACGAGCGATTTTATATGATTTAGCATGACTAATATGAAATTAAAGGCATGATATATTGGGATTTTGAAATGGCAGTTGGGGGGAGGCGGATCGTCTGTTGTAGCGTGTAGTGCAGCAGATTCTGCTGCAACCACTCGAGCGGCTAAATCTTGATCGAGCGGTTCGCACGATCTTGCACTTTTTGTGGTCTCGTACCATGCAAAATCGTGTAAACTGCTCGATCTTGGCTCGAACGGTTATAGCAGCACAACACCACAGAAGATGATCCTCTCTAGGTAGGGGGAGGGGGGCACGCGCCTAGGTTAATCACTACGTAGGTCCACCCCCTGATTTATGCGCTTAAGATGAGGGTCGTCTCTACATGACGGTAGCATGGAGAGGTTACCATCATAAGATGTACATGGAGTTTGAAGTTACTTCCAAGTAGAAGAGCGGTGAGGGAAGATATGGCCGAGCTTGACAGCATGAAGTTAGTCACCACTACAACAAAATTGAGCTATAGTGACGGTTTTTTCAAAATCCGTCACTGAATTAGCCGTTGTTAAATATATAATGATGATATTATTCGTTGCGGATTGAGTTTTCGTACTCAAAATTAGCGATGAACATGATAGAACTAAAAAAATAGCGACGATTAGTTGATATTTTAAAAAAATAGCAATGGATAAACGTCGCTAGGTGGACCGTTGCTGATGATATAACGACAGATATCATATTCGTTGCTAATTTTGAATACGAAAACTCATTTCACGACGAATAATATCGTAGATATATATTTAACAACGGCTAATTTAGTGACGTATTTTAAAAAAGCCGTAACTGTAGCTCATTTTTTTAGTGCACCTTCAAAATGGATCGGGAGGCAAATAGAGATTCGACTAACATTAGGCCGCTCAAGGCCTCTAGGAGTGGAGAGACACCGGTGGTGACGGAGTAAAGCAGTAGTGGAGGGGGAAGTGGGGAAGGGGGGTGTAATACCCCAACCCAAACATAGTACCACATGGAAAACTCACAAAGTGTGGGTGTGGTTTATAAGTGGTGGGGATTACTACTTGACAACTTGGGCTTAAGCATTTTGGGTGGTTGTCAACGGGTCCATTTGGACCCATACCCAACAAGTTGTCAGGGCCAGTTTTCTTCGATAACGGACCGGGGACCTAAGCTCAGGACGTTACAAAATGGTATCAGAGCCAAATTCTCTCTGATAGTGGAAAGGGCTACCCGAGAGGTGGAGCCGCCCTTACAAAGAGGTTGGAGGAAATGGCTACCCAGAGCGTGCAGCCGCCACTATCACTGGGAATAAGTGATGTGCCATATCGCAACGAGGACTCGTTGCGAATATAAGTGGGGGAGGTTGTAATACCCCAACCCAAACATAGTACCACATGGAAAACTCACAAAGTGTGGGTGTGGTTTGTAAGTGGTGTGGATTACTACTTGACAACTTGGGCTTAAGCATTTTGGGTGGTTGTCAACGGGTCCATTTGGGTCCATACCCAACAAGTTGTCAGGGTCAGTTTTCCTCGATAACGGACCGAGGACCTAAGCCCGGGACGTTACAGGGGGGAGGGGGGGTGAACACTAGAATTGGAGGGGCAACCTGGGGGTGATGAGAGTAGGGAAGCGATGGATCCATGTGTGTGTGTGTGAACGCGTGTCCCAGGATAAGTATATGTCACTATGTATAGATGTATTAGTCTCTCAAATTAACTAAGCAAGAACGAGAGATAACCTCTCTTATTACTTATCTCGCCTTATTCTTTTATCTCTCATCCAAAAGGGTTTGTAGAGAATCGAATAACTGTGATTCTTGCGTAAGAGAGTACCTAATTGTTGTGAATTAACCCTACTTTGGTATGGATGAATATGAATAAACTAATTCTCATGCCAAACAATTGTACCACTAGTGTCCGGCTTTTACCCCTTGAAGTGAACCAAATCATAATCTCGTCGGCATAAAATCAAACAATTGATTAGCTGTTGTTTACAAGCAATAACATGAAACATGTATGAAATAGGAAATGGGAGTACAATATGTAACAATCCGCATGAAGACGAGCTAATCTTTTGAATGGGTCGAGTTCAGCCGCGAAACTTTGCACATGAAGATGACAAAAGGAAGAGAAAAATCATTAAAGGATATTCTACTAAAAGATGATAATTGGGATTTTTACACAAACAATCATGGAAACTTTGTCAATTACCTTCTCGACTTTGTAAATATCATAATTATCTCATCAATCCCGCAAACTTGGCCGGTTAACACCACAAGCTCTGCCATTAATTTGACTCTTCCCGAGCCAACTTGCTTGAGTTAAGGTTGAACATAGATTTTCACTCATCTCCCCTTCCTTCTCTTCACTTCCAATTAACATACTTCGCCAAGGCTACACGTCCAGTGGTACTTAGGTCGATACCAGGGGCATACCTATGTTGGAGTCAAGTGGGCACTGAAAAGCGAAAGGACGGGAGTCACTAAATAATGGCCTGACAAATCAGGCTCATTGTCGCTGAGGCTACTACTCCAACCTTCTCGTTGTTTCAACAATTAACTCACACAAATAATTGAGCAATTAAGAGCAAAAGTTAAATTTTATTATACCCTACTAAGATTGTATAATGACAAGCAAGTAGGGGTTGAACACATGAAGCAAGGGAGTAGAGCAGGCAATGATAAAAAAATGGGATATTTACACCCATAACCCTGAGTAATATGGTAATTACCCCAGAAACCCTCTAAAAACACAAATTATCCTCAGGACCCTGAATAACCACGCCGTTTTACACCTATAACCTTCCGTTAGTTTTGTTCGTTAACTCAACCAGATAGCTGAGTTAATCAAACCCATTTCATGATCCTACGGTGGAGGTTAATCAAAAAAAATAAAGATGGAAGGAGGAAGTGGGCTCCATCCCGGAGGTGGGAACTTTGACGGAGGAGGCCGACCTGGACCTGGGGTCGAGAGCATGACCTGGGCAGGGGGTGGGTGGAGGGGACCTGCAGGCGGTTCAAGGAGGGAGGCTGCAGGCGGAGGTGCGCGGGGGAGGGGGGTCTGCAGGCGGAGGCGGGTGGAGGTTGGTGGCTTGCAGGCGGAGGTGCGGGGGGAGGGGGGTCCTACAAGCAGAGGCGCGCGGCCGCACCTCGTCGCTCGGCTCCATCTCGCTCAAGCATACGGTGCAGGTCTCCGACGGGGAGTGGTGGAGGTCGGCGTAAGCGGAGACGCGGAGGTCGTTCTTGACGGCCCCGGCGGAGGGGCGGGATGGGCTGTGGAGGCGAGGGAGGAGGTCAGAGAGAAGGGAGGAGGAGATGAGGGCGTGGAGGAAAAGGGCGGCGCTGCGGAGGATGCGGACCAACGTGAGACCCGAGAACTTGAGAGTGGAGGCGCGCGGAGGAGGGGGTGTCCAACCAGGCGAGGCACACGGGGGAGGTGGGGTTCCTCGGGAAGCTGGGAAGGCTTGCGGCGAAGCTAGGGCGTGGGGGGGTCCTCGGGTGGAGGTGCTCCGCCTCAGGCACGCATGCAGGGAAGCTGGAGTTGGCGCGTGTGTCGGGGCCGGGGGGTGTCCTCGGGGAAGGTGCTCATGCGCGCGGTGGTCGAGGCAGGGGGTGGGGTGGGCGGGGTGATCTTTGGCCGAGCGTGGAAGCTGGAGCTTCCAAGCGGGTGGGCCGAGCACGGAAGCTGGCGAGGGTTTCCAAGCAGGTGGGCCGAGCGCGGAAGCTGGAGGTTCAAAGCGGGGCGGGTGGTCTGAGAGAAGGCAAAGGTTACAGGCGGTGGTCGAGGCAGGGGGGGTTCGAGAGCTGGAGGTTCCAGGCGGGTGGAGTGGTGCAGGAGCACGGAAGGTGGAGCTTCCAGCGGGTGCTCGGGGGTCTGGGGGGGCGGAAGCTGGAGGCGGGTTGGTCGGGGGGGCTCAGCTGGAGCTTCCAGCGTGGAAGCTTGAGGCGGAGAGCTGGAGCTTCCAGCCAGGCGTGTGGTCCGAGGGGGGTGGAAGCGGGGAAGGTGAAGGTTCCAAGTTCGTCGGAAGGTGAAGGTTCCAGGTGGTGGTTCGGGGGGGGCCTTCCCAGGCGGTGGTCGGTGTTGGGTTGCCTTCATAGACGGTGGTCGGTCGGAGGGGTGCAGAGGTGGGGGATGAAGGGGAGGGGCCATTCCTAAATAAAAGATAAATTTGGGTATAAAATATAAAATGCTTAACGGATACCGTCATAATTAACGGAAATTTATGTAGAACTTAACACGGGGTTATGAACGTAAGAGTTAAGCACTATTCAAGGTCTCAAGTGTAATTTGTGTTTTTAGAGGGTTTCAGGGGTAATTACCATATTACTCAGGGTTATGGGTGTAAATATCCCTAAAAAAATCAAGGCACCATCTATCTCTCAAACACTTAGCCAAGCTGTATTTTTTTGTGGGTTTTTGATTTTTCTAATAATGTTTTATTTTATTTTTGAATTTAATATTTTGTATTTTGTTTTTTAATTTTCTTTTTATTATATTTTCTTTTTATATATATATTTTAATTATTTTCTTAATATATATATAAAGTTATATAAAGGATATATATACAATATATGCTATGGTAGAGATAAATATTAATAAAAATTATCAAAAAGAATAAAATAAAATCTTTTTGGATTTTCAATATTTTTTACTATTTTTATAAAATTTTAAGAGTTTTTGCTAATTTTTATATATTTTTAAAGTCCAGAATACCCTAAAACGGGGATGAAATTAATAACCGAAATTAAAATGAAGATTAAAAATGCCAATCAATATCAAAATTACTCCAAATTAATTTTAAAAAAAATATATTAATATAAAGAAAAAATATAAATCAGAAAACACAATTTTCGACTTTTATGAGAATTTTATATATTTTTATAATGGTTTTTAGGGTTTTTCTATTTTTTAAGTTTTCTTTTATATTTTTTAATGATGTTTGGTCTTAAGGTTAAAAATGCACAAATACATAAAATGTATTTTTGGTAATCTTTCAAAACATTTTATAATTTTTATGTATTTTCTACTGCAAACAGGGATAAAAAGGAATTTTTCTGATTTTTAATAAATAATAAAGAGCTTCAAAATGCAAAAAAAACTATGGCGAGAAAGTACAACACAACAAGAGCTTACAACTATTTTTTTGGATTTTTTAGATCAATATAGCCATATGAAATAAATACAAGAAACAAAGAGAAAATACAATGCTGGTAGGGCATTAATGTAAATATAATAAAGTCCAGGGGCCTTGACATAATTTCCCAAAAATATATAGCTGAATAAAATAGTTTTTGGACTAAATGGAAATAAACAAATCCACAAGGGTCCTCCTGCAAAATGCCCGACCTCACGTGGTGGGTCATGTGAGGTGACGTGACCGAGGACTAGATTGTAATAAAACTAAAGTTCAGGGGGGTGTTTGCAATTATTAAAAAATTCTTTAAACTGTTGAGGAAAGTTTAAACATTAAATAGTAAATATAAAAAGGGTCTGGGTAGATCTGCAAATTATCCAAGGCGAGGCACGGATTAAACAGTGGAGAACCACTAACTTGACACGTGGAGCCACCACGAGAGGCGTTGTTGGCTCGCGGTGGATGGTTGTGATTAGATCCTCTGATCAGATCGAAGGGTTGTAGCGCAAGGGGATCCAACGGCTACATGAGACATGGAAGAATGGGTCCTATCTGACGGTGGATGGAGGGTGAGGAAGAACAGGGAGGAAATCACGGCGATGCGAGCTTTCCCCATCCGGATCTTCATCCGTCGACCGTATCTGAAGCTCCAAAGTGGCCCAAGCGCTTCCTGGGACGGTCCTCTAGCGACTGGGAGCTCCAAAGCACTCCGAAGAGGGTTGGCACTTGCCTACGAGGTCGAGGAAGCCTAGAGGCTCCAGATACGTCCGACGAGAATCAAAATGGCTCCCAGGCGACGTGATGTGCTCCTGGACCTGCAAGAAAAGGTTAGAGGGTCGAGGGAAAAGTGCCTCGATGCTGTAGCTGGTGTAGGGGAGCGTAGGGGGTCGAGGCATAGGTGCTCCGACGAGGCAAGGAGGAGGAGCACCGGACGATTCGATCTAACAAGGATCGGTTGTTTTGGAGGTGCGTGGAGTGATCATGAAGCGGAGGGGATGCGATGGGCGGTAATCAGTTGCGGCGGGGCGACTGGATAATAAGGAAATGGGTTCGCCGAAGGACGGCTCAGGCGAACTACGAACTGGCGGTTCTACGGCTAAGGATGGGAATAAGAAGCAAAATAGATGTGAGATATAATACTAGGAGCTACAGCTACTCGAAAGTGCAAGAAGAAAGAGCTTCACCGACTGGAGAACCAAGAAGAAACTCTCAGCGGCGACGCTCCGACGGAGGAGGTGGAAGCAATTCTTGACGGGCCTAGCTGCACCTCCAAGGAGCTAGAGAGCTACCTATCATCTAGCTCAATCCGGAGCTCCAAGAAGAGGGAAAAAGGCGAGTACAAAAATGTTCAAACTTTGAATGGAAGATCGGAGTGGCTTTTGTAAGGTGGTGGACGGTGACAAAGAACGAGGAAGATGGCAGTGATTCAGAGATCCACTCCACGAGGAGACGCTTGGGCGTGTAAGAGGTGTCTTCGAGGAGCAAAAGTCGTCAAGGGCTCGATGCGAGATGATGAAAGAATCAAGCCCCAAAAATCCTCAAAACGAGGCAAAAAATGCAGGTTATCAGAGGATGCAGGGCGGGTCAGAGAGTTGACTCGCGATCAACCCTCCCCGCCACCAGGTTGGTCCACGTGGACCAACTAAGAAAAAGCAACCTGAAAAAAAATAAAAAAAGAATTAATAAATGATTTTATTAATTTTAGATTATAAACTAAAAAATGTTTATTATTTTATAAAGTATTTTATTATGTTATTTATTTATTTTTTAGAGCTTTGTAATTACAAGTTAGCTTTAGGGTTCTATTATAGGTATATTCATCTATGTATTTAAGTATTTTATTTTTATTTTATATTTTTGATTTTATTATTTTAATCTATTATTTTATATAATTATAACTTATTTTTATATACTTAAATATTTTTTTATTATATTTTTTTGATATAATATATATACTTAAATAAATAAGTCTATTTATTATATAGGTATAGATATAGGTAATTCAAATATATATTTTCTATACATATTTTATTTTAGTGTTTTATTTATGATTTTATTCCTATTTTAATATGCACATATATTATCAATAATATTTACAAAATTATAAAAATATAAAATTTTAAAAATAATGGATAATAAGTAAAATGAATATTTTAATCGATATTACTATACAATAGGGGTCCAAAACCTAACTTTTGCATCTTAACTCTAAAAAATATGAAACCACCTTCATTAAAATAGATTATTAAAAGTTATATGCAATTAGAGTGATTTTGGTATATTTTGAGTTTTTATTTGACAGATATGGGTTTGGGAAGTTGGGATTTTGGAAACTTATTCTAAGTATAACTTTTTATCTATATATTTTTTGTATGAAATCAATTTTGTATTTTTCTAGATTTTATTATCTACAACTTTCACGTACTAAGTTTCTTTATTTAATATATAAAAAATGGAACTAAAAATAGGTCCAAAAATGAATAAGGAATGAATGAATAAATAAAAAGGGATTTTATTGGTCTTCTTGGCCCTTATCTCCCCTACTTTATTCCTTGTCGACCTAGTCATTAAGATGCCTAGGTCTCAAGGTTTAAGGTCATAAAAGCTTTTTAATATTTTATTCTTTTTTTCTTTTCTTTATTCTATATTTTTGGTATTAAAAACATCATTTTACACAATATATGCATAATAATGCATGAATGTTAAAATGCATGAATTACATGTATTTACACGCATTTACTAGAGTTTCTAAGGCCAAAATGATAGGATAAAGGTGATGAAATAGAGATTCATTGGGCATGTAACCCCCCCCCCCCAAGTTTTTGAAAAACTTTCCCTTAAAGGATTTTACTATACTATGTACTCATTATAAAAAGAAAAATCTCATGGATAGAATATGGAAAGTGTCGTGTGCCCTCCCCCCCCCCACGTAGAAAAGAAAACATGTTGAAAGTGTCCCCTCTCTCGCATGCTCATCTCGCTTCCCATATGCAATGTTCACATGTGTGCCCCTCTCCCTCCATGCGCATCATGTGGCTCTGTATGTCATTGGCGCTCTCTGGCCAAAGGAAGACCGCCTCATTCTCGATTCCTGCTACACCTAGAAGAAGACTATTACACGGTCACCAATCATTGTTACCCATCATCGAAGTTGTTTGACAACTCATGCAAACGATACATCCTATTCTAGACTACACATGTGGTTCAATCAAACTCACCGATCGGTACCACCACATCCTCTCCGTCATCAGGACTGATGAGTGCGAAATCCACCTCTTTAATATCGATGAATTGTAGTATAGGAGGTGAAAATCGGTCGATCAAAAACCACAATCTTTGAATGTTGTGGAATATTTTTTACTTGGCAAGTTTACCAAGGTCGAACTCAGGGAACGGTGATTTTTAGTTGCGCGGTCTTAAATCAAATTTAAGTAATTAATTAATGCTCGGTTAATTTCTGTGTTGAGAAAAAATACAATGCAATGCAAGATGCAAATGCAAGGAATTATACAGAGATGATTAAGCTCAGGACCTGTGAAGTATAAAATTCAAATCTCAATTAAACTATCAATTGATTCTCCAAAGATTATCACAGATTAAAAGAGATCATTAACACCCAGAAAACTGATCAACTCCAAGTTACAAAACAATAGATTTAATCAATGAATATGCTCCTCAAAATTGATCATCGATCAAATAAGTCGAGAGTTAGATAAATTGATCCTCAATTTTTCCCCTGTAAAGATTAAATCATTGGGAATAATCAACAATAAAACAAGGGGTTAATCAAATTGAAATCCTTAACGGAGCTCCTGCAACATGTTTATCGTTAATTTCTCAAGCACAAGTATGTCAAAATAAGCCTGCAAGAGTCAATGATGATCTTCAAATAATAATTGATAACAAACACCCTCAGATCAGTTCACAAACTATGCTAAATGGTAGAGCATGAAAAGAGCTTCAAAACGACATATTATACGCTAAAATCGGAGTCCAGATGGAGAAGATATGCTAAAATGAAATTTCAGGGACTAAAATGTAATTAAAATAAAGTTTTTCCTTCAAAAAGGTCCCTGCAAGGACTTATCTGCAATTTAGGAAAGTCGGAGGTCTTCACTGCAATTTACCCCTGGCGGGGGCCTTCTTGTAATTTATAAAAAACCTCAGGGGCCTTCGCGCAAATTTTCCACGTGCGCACGTGCGTTGCACGTGCGCCCCTAGGCTTGGTGGCGGGCGTGAGGCTCGGGTGACCGAGCCTGAGGTTCGGGGTGGCTCGGTCTCCCGAGGCAGAGGTACGGGGAGCTTGGCTCAGGCTCGGAGGGGGCGGTGGCTCGGGCGAGGCTCGGGGCTCCCGAGCCTGAGGTGTGGAGGGGCGGCTTGGGGGAGCTCCACGTGGCGATTAGATGGCCGTCGGATCAAGGGCCATCAGCCCAGATCCGACGGCAACTGTGCGTCAGTGGGTGAGCGGGGCGGAGGAAGCTCCTGGGAGGCGCAGGCGACCGAGGGGCGGAGGAGGTCGACGCGGGGCGGAGGCGCCGCGCTAAGCGGCTGCGGGCGGTGGGCGAGGCGGAGCTGGTCTCCGCGGCGGGCGGTGGCGCTCGAACGCTCGGCCGACACACGGCCGAGCTTGGGCGGGGGCGACCGGCGAACGGTGGGAGCGAGCTGGAGGCGGAGGGGTGGTTGTGCGCGGAGGGAGCCGGCGCGACCTGGGGGTCGCGGGTGGCGAGGTGCGGCGCTGGCGGAGGCCGCGCGCGGTGGAGGGCGGAGCTGGTGGCGCCGCGGAGGCGCGGCGGCGGAGGGCTGCAGGGCTGGAGGTGTACCTGCAAGTGATTAGAAAAAGAAAAATAAACGAAGGGGGGGGAGTCGGGTTCGCCTGGAGGGTATGGGGAAGCAGAAGCTTCTCCTGATCGTTGCCACGGAGGAACGGCGGAGCTCCTCGAAGCTGTGCTTGCTGGAAGGGGAAGCTACGCGGAGCTCAGATCCGCGGATCTCGTCGAGAAAAGCCGCTGTCACCGGCTTGTGGAGGAAGGGCGGATGGAGAAGAAGGCCGGCGATGGGAGCTGCTTAATAGGCGAGGAAGAAGGCGTTACGCGGAGGTGGCGTTGGGTTGTTAATGGCCGTGCATGGCGGGGCACGGGGGTTACTCGCAGGGGGGGGGGGGATGGAACGGTCGAAGGTGGAAGATGATGGGGTCACGTGCTAGACACGTGACCCGGGGAAGGGCTGGAGATGGTGTGTATGGCGGGGTGCCACGTGGCACGCCCTGGAGCTGCCACGTGGCACCAAAAAAATTTCTGATTTTTGGAGGGGAAATAGAGATAGAAGATGACCTCGGATCGAAAAATTTTCTTCATGAAAGTTGTTCGTCTCGTCGAGATCTACAACTTTCATGAAGGACTCGGGAGTAAAAGAGGTCACCTGTGAGAAGTGGTATTTTTGGTGGCTCTCCATGTGTATAGAAAACCGACTTTTTGGGTTTTTGTATTTTTTTTGGTGATTTTAGAGGGGATAAAAATTATAGAAAAAATACGATAAAATATAAGAAAATTAATTACACATTAATCTAATTTTTTTGTATTTTTAAAGGATGAGGAATTAGGAAAATAAAATAAAAGTAAGAAACGGACAACTTTTGTACAGACCGACAACTGACACTCGGACTTGGTCAGTTTCTTTGATTTCAGTTTCGATCTGGATTTGGATTTTCACGTCGCTTAATAAAACTTTCATCAAAGAACATAAATGAAAAAGAAACAAAATTAAAAGAGTTAAATATGCACATAAAATCGCAGGTCAAAATTAGCAAGAAGTTAAAATGCGCAAAAGAGGCCCAAAACCCAACTTTCACATATGAGCTCCGAATTTTATGAAATTGGTCTTATTTTGAAGGTATTTGAAAATGGAGTACTTTAAAAGTGAGTAGACCAAAATCGGACACTATATGAGGGAGATATGCTCGTTTTAGTCCGTCAAATGTGAAATTTGACTTTGGGATTATTTGACACTTATTGGGGTTAGTAATTTTTTTGTATTTTTTATTTAATAAGATTAGTGATATCTACACAATGGAGGTGATTTTGGGTCAATCGGAGTTAGGATGAATTAACTAAAAATGTGAGAAGTTAGCGGCTTTTTGGGCTAATTTACACATGGGATTTTTAATGCAATTTATGCAGATGAAATGCAGATATTATTTACACAAGTATGATGGCTAATAATGCTATATTAATGATTAATTACAGGTGGATGATGAGGGACAGAGCCTAAATGACTGATTTTAGCATGATGAATACGAGATTCATCATACCCCTATACTTAGACCATGCTCGTCCCCGAGCATGAATGAATGACTTAGTTGAATACATCCCTGACTGTGTATGTGAATTTTCAAGGCTTAATTCAGAGAAGACCCTTAATTTGAGTGATCCTAAAATTCTGGCTCAACCAAGCTTTAATCAAAAGGAACCCAACTTCTCTAATTTTCAGACTCTCTGTTTGTACATAAGGATATGATTTTAAGTGTACTGCATTTCATGAGAGTCGAGTTGGGGCATCACCCAAAGTTCCAATTCAAGAGACTCTCCTCTAGACCTGACCCTCAACCCTAGGGAATAAGTCTATTCTTGCTTCAGTCAACCGTCTCATTAGTTTGTCAGACTTGAAAGTGTAGATGGACGGCCAGTTGATGGAGGGCATAGGATTGTGTCTGATTTTCTCTCCCTTTCATTGGAACAAGGTGCCTCTCGAGTGCCTTATTACTCAACACAAATATATTTTATTTTGTTGATCAATGTGTCCGTCAAGAGAATTTGGAGTCGTCTGCACTTGTTTTTCTGGGAGTACACCGGGGTGTGTCTCTTTTGAGTATCTAAGATACCTTCGACACCCAGACTTGTATCGCTTACGATGCAGAGCCCTTTTATGGTGTCAGCCCGACTCCTCGGTCCTAATTAGCGCTTGGTCCAAGTGGACACTTTGAAAATGTTTGGGAGCGCTCGCCATTGGTGGAAGCTCATTTAGAATTTGACTTTGGATGATAGAGCTTTTCTTTGACATTTCTTCTTTTTTTTGTTGGCTAGCTCCACTGCTTTTACCAAAAGTTGGCGCACACTGATCAACAATTTCCATTAAGTTTCATCACACCCTGGCACTTAGGTCAATATCAAAAAGATAGCATATGAACTTGTTCACATACTGGCTGGGTTTTTGCTGACACTCAGGTTTTCTGCAGCCTTCATTAACTTTATCCCATCCTCGAATATCATCAGATCGGGTCTAAACTCAAATCTCTAGTCCTAGTTCCTCAAGTGATATCTCAACTCATCTCATCAATCATGCAGTTGTGAAAGTGACTGTGCTGATCATATTCTTTTTGAATGTTAGAGATGAACAGTGCAATATAGCGCTCAAATCTTTCAAACTAGGGAAGTGTGGATTATTAAGTTCTAAAAACCCTAATGACTAAGGCAGGCTAACTCAGAATCTCAAGATTTCAGAAATCAAGTGTCCTCAAAAATCCTCAAGCCTTGAGTGATAGTGAATGTGCCAGGAATATATCAACCAAGGAATGCATGAAATGCTTGATGAAATGCAAGACCATGAGTGATGCAATTTTTTTTTTGGTGTTTCTTCTTTTCTCTTTTTTTTGTTTTTTTTTTGTGTTTTTTTTTGTATGAAAAACAGGAATTACACACACTACTTGTACCCATCCCCGATGTTAGATAAAAACGATTAAAGTACGAGCTATGGATAAAGTAGATAAAATATATACCAAAACACCCCCCTATACTTAGCTTGTGCTATGTCCTCATGGCACAAAGTGAAATGGTGACATAGCTCGTACTAAATATAGAAGGACTAAAAACAAGAGAAGTGATGTATAAACAATGGATGCGGTCCCCCTATACTTAGGCTCAGGTCAGCCTAAGTATAATCGGTTAATTACAGATGGGGAACCGGGTAGATTTGCGGATGTACAAGATCAAGGAGGTTTGTGACGGACCTTCTTGCGGGAGTGTGGAGGGAGATAGTATGGAGATGATGAGTGTGATGAAGAGGGGGCCGAAGAAGAAGAAGACCAGCCATCATCAGAGTCGTCCTCAGGAGAATAGTAGTCGTCTGCAGAGGATCTCCAACTTTTATCGATCAGAGGTAAGTGCCCTTGGATCAGAGCTGTACCTATTGCACTTATCTGATGAACCTCATCAGGACCAGACGAGCACTCGTCAGAAATCACCTGATGTCTAAGGTCAAAGGTGACTTTCTTGGTCGGTTTGTTTCCTTGGAAAGTATTGGGAGGAAGTTGGACAGTCTTCATTTCCCTGTCTTGAGTAACCGATGTGGCATTTGTGAGTTCCTCATCAGATGAATCTCCATAAAAGTCGACCAATTTTTGAAGGGTCATGCACCGCTTCGGTCGAGGGAGATTGTTCCTGGTGTTTCTGTGGTTTAAGGCTAGGGGTGCTGATGTCACCTTCGTATGATCGGATGTTTCCAGAGTCGGTTCCTTATATGGTTCAAGTATCTCATGAATTACTGCCGATTCAAAGATCGGACCACTCAAATAATCGTTGTGATCTTCAAAGATATGGTCCAATTCTTCAGAAGCTCCAAAATCTTGAATTTTCATAGGAGCAGTGATAGGGTGGTGAGAATCCAAAGTTTGTTCAACAGTCAGTTTGTTGGGTGACTCTCCTATTGTTTTTATCAGTGTGTCATGCGAAGATGTCTGATAGTGTGAAATATCCTGATCATAACTGTTGGTTTCAAGTTGGTTTTCCTCAGAGCCGGATGTGTCATTGGGTTCGTGTTCATTGAGGTCCAAGTCCGGGAACTTGATTTCCTGAGTCTCGCAATCGACGATCGCCTTAGCGGAGGCTAAGAACGGCTTTCCTAAAATAATAGGAGACTCAGACATCCTTCCGGGGTGCTCAATGTCAAGGACAATAAAGTCCACTTTGTGTTTTTCCCCTCGGAAATTTATGACGACAGAAACGATCCCCCGCGGTCTTTTGGTAGATCGATCGGGTAATTGAACGACCACCCTAGTCTTTTTGAGTTGTCCGAGTTTGAGTTGGTCAAAGACGGACTTGGGGAGGATGTTTAATGTAGAGTCGTCGTCTAACCGAACATGAGTGAATATAGAATCCTCAATTTCACATGTGACCCGAGTCAACCGCTTGACTTTGCGGCTTTTGAGTTTATGATTCATCACCAAAGAACTGGCCATAGATATGATATGATATTCAGTCCTGGATCGTTTCTTGCCCGTCTTTTTGGGTATCAGTCGACTCTTCACAAATCTCTTAAGATCGGGCACATATTCTATGGCTTTGATCAATGGAAGCTCTAAGATCAGACTCTTGCAAAATGCTTCCATTTCAGAATTGTCCAATTTTTTGAATTTTCAAAATTTTCAATTTTTTTGGTATTTTCTATAATATGGTCAGTCGGGGGGTCAGAGGTCAGTGGTTGTGTCTGATTGTGATGATCCAGTGGTTCGCATGGTGGTGGCCTCACTTCTTCTGAATTTTGCATTGACTGGATGAGATCATATATTCTCATAGTTAAGGTGTCTGCTCTATGATTAATCCGAGCAATCTCATCCTCAAACATCTCATGACTAGTGATTGTATAATCAATCTCCATGTGTCGTGATTCGGGCATGTATCCTCGAGGAGAGTATTGATTGTTCATAAACATTATGGGCTAGTCATGAGTTGAATTTCCTTGAGTTTGGTTTTCTCGTGGGTTGTCAAAGGAAAATTGATACTTATCTTGAGTCGGGGATAATTCAAGAGGTTGTGAGATCCTAGTGACCGGAAATCGTGTTCTATTGTCAATATCGGTCACTCTATTGTTTATCCTCAATTCTGATCTTTCTCTTATGTCCATAAGATTCTCCGAATGTGAGAGAGGACTATTCCAAGAAGAAGTGTGGTCATAGGGTGGGATGTATGGGTGGGAAGAGAATGATGGATGAGAAGAATATCGGGACATGGTCGTGGAGATCGGGAAAGAAGACCACTGTGCCGACATCTTGTCAAGAGGGATGGAATGATCAGCGAACACGATTTGCTTGCAATTGCAAGGTCTTTGACGTACACAAATCAAACACAAAACAAACACGTTGATTCACCCACTCAACTCAGGTGAAGGCACGTTAGGGTTCGGCCGCTTATCTTTTCAATTTTTAATTTAATGACAAAACAATCTTGCAGATTAAGCGGAGCTGTTAGGTGCCGAGATATTTCACAAAGACTGTCCCGAGTTTATACAACTAGTTGCACCTACTCTCAGCCAGTATAGGTGTAAGTACGGACCGTAAACGGCTACCCGTGTTACTTGAGGACGGTGCCTTCCGCGGTGTCCTCTAAACCACCTACTCTGCTAAGGGAAGTCGGACCGTAAACGGCTACCCGAGACCCTCACTGAAAGTAGCTAATTATATTAAACTCAGTAGTCTGAATGAAGCATTTCAGTTTTTGGCTCTACCCTAAGGTGTGCGATCTTGTCCTTACACAAACAATGAGTGGGTTTCTCTCCACCAAACAAGAGTTAATTTTAGGTCAGTTTATTTGCAGTCACCTTGATTAGCAGTCCCAATTTTAGATTAAGGTTACCACTGTAGTTTAGGTGAGCACAGAAATTCACGCCTAACGAGCAGTCCCAATTCCGTTAATTCCTAAGTTGTAAAACTTGAGGAGGGAGAAGCGAAAAAGCCGATGCAAGCGTAAATCAATGATGCATGCTTAAGAGAAGGACTTACAGTGAATCCTCGTGTTCTTCATGCGGGATGCAAGACAAGGAATTTTAAATTTACACTAAATGATATGCACAGATGAAAAACGCCATAAACAGATAGTTCTATTAGCGGGAAGAATTGATTTAAAATTTGGCTAATGTTGAACGATCTATAGTGCGTTTAATTAGTGAAAAAGTGTGGCCTAGAGATTACGAGCACAATCAAAGATAAACAGGTAAGCGTATATGTGCCTAAGTCCTACGCCACTCAAGTCGGGTCCCAACCACACAGAAGGGGTTGAAACAGACCCGACACACCACATAAATGTTCAGTCTTAATTATTACAAGGGTTCAAAGAGAGGGACCCTGAGAATATTGCAGAAAATAAAATCTACTCTAAGCTCTCTCTCTCTCACAAATTTTTGTCCGTGCAGATCCTTGATCGAATCAAATTTTCGCTCCCAGTAGTCTGCAAAGAGAGAAATTGCGGTTAGTAAATGGAGAAGTAAGAGAGAAAAATAAAATGCAAAAAAAAAATGGCACAAAAATTAATTTTCACAAAAATCAATTATCAAATTGATTTAAAACCCTAAAAATTCGCCGTTCCCCGGCAACGGCGCCATTTGATGAGTGCGAAATCCACCTCTTTAATATCGATGAATTGTAGTATAGGAGGTGAAAATCGGTCGATCAAAAACCACAATCTTTGAATGTTGTGGAATATTTTTTACTTGGCAAGTTTACCAAGGTCGAACTCAGGGAACGGTGATTTTTAGTTGCGCGGTCTTAAATCAAATTTAAGTAATTAATTAATGCTCGGTTAATTTCTGTGTTGAGAAAAAATACAATGCAATGCAAGATGCAAATGCAAGGAATTATACAGAGATGATTAAGCTCAGGACCTGTGAAGTATAAAATTCAAATCTCAATTAAACTATCAATTGATTCTCCAAAGATTATCACAGATTAAAAGAGATCATTAACACCCGGAAAACTGATCAACTCCAAGTTACAAAACAATAGATTTAATCAATGAATATGCTCCTCAAAATTGATCATCGATCAGATAAGTCGAGAGTTAGATAAATTGATCCTCAATTTGTCCCCTGTAAAGATTAAATCATTGGGAATAATCAACAATAAAACAAGGGGTTAATCAAATTGAAATCCTTAACGGAGCTCCTGCAACATGTTTATCGTTAATTTCTCAAGCACAAGTATGTCAAAATAAGCCTGCAAGAGTCAATGATGATCTTCAAATAATAATTGATAACAAACACCCTCAGATCAGTTCACAAAACTATGCTAAATGGTAGAGCATGAAAAGAGCTTCAAAACGACATATTATACGCTAAAATCGGAGTCCAGATGGAGAAGATATGCTAAAATGAAATTTCAGGGACTAAAATGTAATTAAAATAAAGTTTTTCCTTCAAAAAGGTCCCTGCAAGGACTTATCTGCAATTTAGGAAAGTCAGAGGTCTTCACTGCAATTTACCCCTGGCGGGGGCCTTCTTGTAATTTATAAAAAACCTCAGGGGCCTTCGCGCAAATTTTCCACGTGCGCACGTGCGTTGCACGTGCGCCCCTAGGCTTGGTGGCGGGCGTGAGGCTCGGGTGACCGAGCCTGAGGTTCGGGGTGGCTCGGTCTCCCGAGGCAGAGGTACGGGGAGCTTGGCTCAGGCTCGGAGGGGGCGGTGGCTCGGGCGAGGCTCGGGGCTCCCGAGCCTGAGGTGTGGAGGGGCGGCTTGGGGGAGCTCCACGTGGCGATTAGATGGCCGTCGGATCAAGGGCCATCAGCCCAGATCCGACGGCAACTGTGCGTCAGTGGGTGAGCGGGGCGGAGGAAGCTCCTGGGAGGCGCAGGCGACCGAGGGGCGGAGGAGGTCGACGCGGGGCGGAGGCGCCGCGCTAAGCGGCTGCGGGCGGTGGGCGAGGCGGAGCTGGTCTCCGCGGCAGGCGGTGGCACTCGAACGCTCGGCCGACACACGGCCGAGCTTGGGCGGGGGCGACCGGCGAACGGTGGGAGCGAGCTGGAGGCGGAGGGGTGGTTGTGCGCGGAGGGAGCCGGCGCGACCTGGGGGTCGCGGGTGGCGAGGTGCGGCGCTGGCGGAGGCCGCGCGCGGTGGAGGGCGGAGCTGGTGGCGCCGTGGAGGCACGGCGGCGGAGGGCTGCAGGGCTGGAGGTGTACCTACAAGTGATTAGAAAAAGAAAAATAAACGAAGGGGGGGGAGTCGGGTTCGCCTGGAGGGTATGGGGAAGCAGAAGCTTCTCCTGATCGTTGCCACAGAGGAACGGCGGAGCTCCTCGAAGCTGTGCTTGCTGGAAGGGGAAGCTACGCGGAGCTCAGATCCGCGGATCTCGCCGAGAAAAGCCGCTGTCACCGGCTTGTGGAGGAAGGGCGGATGGAGAAGAAGGCCGGCGATGGGAGCTGCTTAATAGGCGAGGAAGAAGGCGTTACGCGGAGGTGGCGTTGGGTGGTTAATGGCCGTGCATGGCGGGGCACGGGGGTTACTCGCAGGGGGGGGGATGGAACGGTCGAAGGTGGAAGATGATGGGGTCACGTGCTAGACACGTGACCCGGGGAAGGGCTGGAGATGGTGTGTATGGCGGGGTGCCACGTGGCACGCCCTGGAGCTGCCACGTGGCACCAAAAAAATTTCTGATTTTTGGAGGGGAAATAGAGATAGAAGATGACCTCGGATCGAAAAATTTTCTTCACGAAAGTTGTTCGTCTCGTCGAGATCTACAACTTTCATGAAGGACTCGGGAGTAAAAGAGGTCACCTGTGAGAAGTGGTATTTTTGGTGGCTCTCCATGTGTATAGAAAACCGACTTTTTGGGTTTTTGTATTTTTTTTGGTGATTTTAGAGGGGATAAAAATTATAGAAAAAATACGATAAAATATAAGAAAATTAATTACACATTAATCTAATTTTTTTGTATTTTTAAAGGATGAGGAATTAGGAAAATAAAATAAAAGTAAGAAATGGACAACTTTTGTACAGACCGACAACTGACACTCGGACTTGGTCAGTTTCTTTAATTTCAGTTTCGATCTGGATTTGGATTTTCACGTCGCTTAATAAAACTTTCATCAAAGAACATAAATGAAAAAGAAACAAAATTAAAAGAGTTAAATATGCACATAAAATCGCAGGTCAAAATTAGCAAGAAGTTAAAATGCGCAAAAGAGGCCCAAAACCCAACTTTCACATATGAGCTCCGAATTTTATGAAATTGGTCTTATTTTGAAGGTATTTGAAAATGGAGTACTTTAAAAGTGAGTAGACCAAAATCGGACACTATATGAGGGAGATATGCTCGTTTTAGTCCGTCAAATGTGAAATTTGACTTTGGGATTATTTGACACTTATTGGGGTTAGTAATTTTTTTTGTATTTTTTATTTAATAAGATTAGTGATA
Source organism: Ottelia alismoides (assembly GCA_037367405.1). NCBI lineage: Eukaryota > Viridiplantae > Streptophyta > Magnoliopsida > Alismatales > Hydrocharitaceae > Ottelia > Ottelia alismoides. Next base: position 1,052,514 of record JAZKJV010000962.1, read on the forward strand.
TCTACACAATGGAGGTGATTTTGGGTCAATCGGAGTTAGGATGAATTAACTAAAAATGTGAGAAGTTAGCGGCTTTTTGGGCTAATTTACACATGGGATTTTTAATGCAATTTATGCAGATGAAATGCAGATATTATTTACACAAGTATGATGGCTAATAATGCTATATTAATGATTAAATACAGGTGGATGATGAGGGACAGAGCCTAAATGACTGATTTTAGCATGATGAATACGAGATTCATCATACCCCTATACTTAGACCATGCTCGTCCCCGAGCATGAATGAATGACTTAGTTGAATACATCCCTGACTGTGTATGTGAATTTTCAAGGCTTAATTCAGAGAAGACCCTTAATTTGAGTGATCCTAAAATTCTGGCTCAACCAAGCTTTAATCAAAAGGAACCCAACTTCTCTAATTTTCAGACTCTCTGTTTGTACATAAGGATATGATTTTAAGTGTACTGCATTTCATGAGAGTCGAGTTGGGGCATCACCCAAAGTTCCAATTCAAGAGACTCTCCTCTAGACCTGACCCTCAACCCTAGGGAATAAGTCTATTCTTGCTTCAGTCAACCGTCTCATTAGTTTGTCAGACTTGAAAGTGTAGATGGACGGCCAGTTGATGGAGGGCATAGGATTGTGTCTGATTTTCTCTCCCTTTCATTGGAACAAGGTGCCTCTCGAGTGCCTTATTACTCAACACAAATATATTTTATTTTGTTGATCAATGTGTCCGTCAAGAGAATTTGGAGTCGTCTGCACTTGTTTTTCTGGGAGTACACCGGGGTGTGTCTCTTTTGAGTATCTAAGATACCTTCGACACCCAGACTTGTATCGCTTACGATGCAGAGCCCTTTTATGGTGTCAGCCCGACTCCTCGGTCCTAATTAGCGCTTGGTCCAAGTGGACACTTTGAAAATGTTTGGGAGCGCTCGCCATTGGTGGAAGCTCATTTAGAATTTGACTTTGGATGATAGAGCTTTTCTTTGACATTTCTTCTTTTTTTTTGTTGGCTAGCTCCACTGCTTTTACCAAAAGTTGGCGCACACTGATCAACAATTTCCATTAAGTTTCATCACACCCTGGCACTTAGGTCAATATCAAAAAGATAGCATATGAACTTGTTCACATACTGGCTGGGTTTTTGCTGACACTCAGGTTTTCTGCAGCCTTCATTAACTTTATCCCATCCTCGAATATCATCAGATCGGGTCTAAACTCAAATCTCTAGTCCTAGTTCCTCAAGTGATATCTCAACTCATCTCATCAATCATGCAGTTGTGAAAGTGACTGTGCTGATCATATTCTTTTTGAATGTTAGAGATGAACAGTGCAATATAGCGCTCAAATCTTTCAAACTAGGGAAGTGTGGATTATTAAGTTCTAAAAACCCTAATGACTAAGGCAGGCTAACTCAGAATCTCAAGATTTCAGAAATCAAGTGTCCTCAAAAATCCTCAAGCCTTGAGTGATAGTGAATGTGCCAGGAATATATCAACCAAGGAATGCATGAAATGCTTGATGAAATGCAAGACCATGAGTGATGCAATTTTTTTTTGGTGTTTCTTCTTTTCTCTTTTTTTTTTGTTTTTTTTTTGTGTTTTTTTTTTGTATGAAAAACAGGAATTACACACACTACTTGTACCCATCCCCGATGTTAGATAAAAACGATTAAAGTACGAGCTATGGATAAAGTAGATAAAATATATACCAAAACACCCCCCTATACTTAGCTTGTGCTATGTCCTCATGGCACAAAGTGAAATGGTGACATAGCTCGTACTAAATATAGAAGGACTAAAAACAAGAGAAGTGATGTATAAACAATGGATGCGGTCCCCCTATACTTAGGCTCAGGTCAGCCTAAGTATAATCGGTTAATTACAGATGGGGAACCGGGTAGATTTGCGGATGTACAAGATCAAGGAGGTTTGTGACGGACCTTCTTGCGGGAGTGTGGAGGGAGATAGTATGGAGATGATGAGTGTGATGAAGAGGGGGCCGAAGAAGAAGAAGACCAGCCATCATCGGAGTCGTCCTCAGGAGAATAGTAGTCGTCTGCAGAGGATCTCCAACTTTTATCGATCAGAGGTAAGTGCCCTTGGATCAGAGCTGTACCTATTGCACTTATCTGATGAACCTCATCAGGACCAGACGAGCACTCGTCAGAAATCACCTGATGTCTAAGGTCAAAGGTGACTTTCTTGGTCGGTTTGTTTCCTTGGAAAGTATTGGGAGGAAGTTGGACAGTCTTCATTTCCCTGTCTTGAGTAACCGATGTGGCATTTGTGAGTTCCTCATCAGATGAATCTCCATAAAAGTCGACCAATTTTTGAAGGGTCATGCACCGCTTCGGTCGAGGGAGATTGTTCCTGGTGTTTCTGTGGTTTAAGGCTGGGGGTGCTGATGTCACCTTCGTATGATCGGATGTTTCCAGAGTCGGTTCCTTATATGGTTCAAGTATCTCATGAATTACTGCCGATTCAAAGATCGGACCACTCAAATAATCGTTGTGATCTTCAAAGATATGGTCCAATTCTTCAGAAGCTCCAAAATCTTGAATTTTCATAGGAGCAGTGATAGGGTGGTGAGAATCCAAAGTTTGTTCAACAGTCAGTTTGTTGGGTGACTCTCCTATTGTTTTTATCAGTGTGTCATGCGAAGATGTCTGATAGTGTGAAATATCCTGATCATAACTGTTGGTTTCAAGTTGGTTTTCCTCAGAGCCGGATGTGTCATTGGGTTCGTGTTCATTGAGGTCCAAGTCCGGGAACTTGATTTCCTGAGTCTCGCAATCGACGATCGCCTTAGCGGAGGCTAAGAACGGCTTTCCTAAAATAATAGGAGACTCAGACATCCTTCCGGGGTGCTCAATGTCAAGGACAATAAAGTCCACTTTGTGTTTTTCCCCTCGGAAATTTATGACGACAGAAACGATCCCCCGCGGTCTTTTGGTAGATCGATCGGGTAATTGAACGACCACCCTAGTCTTTTTGAGTTGTCCGAGTTTGAGTTGGTCAAAGACGGACTTGGGGAGGATGTTTAATGTAGAGTCGTCGTCTAACCGAACATGAGTGAATATAGAATCCTCAATTTCACATGTGACCCGAGTCAACCGCTTGACTTTGCGGCTTTTGAGTTTATGATTCATCACCAAAGAACTAGCCATAGATATGATATGATATTCAGTCCTGGATCGTTTCTTGCCCGTCTTTTTGGGTATCAGTCGACTCTTCACAAATCTCTTAAGATCGGGCACATATTCTATGGCTTTGATCAATGGAAGCTCTAAGATCAGACTCTTGCAAAATGCTTCCATTTCAGAATTGTCCAATTTTTTGAATTTTCAAAATTTTCAATTTTTTTGGTATTTTCTATAATATGGTCAGTCGGGGGGTCAGAGGTCAGTGGTTGTGTCTGATTGTGATGATCCAGTGGTTCGCATGGTGGTGGCCTCACTTCTTCTGAATTTTGCATTGACTGGATGAGATCATATATTCTCATAGTTAAGGTGTCTGCTCTATGATTAATCCGAGCAATCTCATCCTCAAACATCTCATGACTAGTGATTGTATAATCAATCTCCATGTGTCGTGATTCGGGCATGTATCCTCGAGGAGAGTATTGATTGTTCATAAACATTATGGGCTAGTCATGAGTTGAATTTCCTTGAGTTTGGTTTTCTCGTGGGTTGTCAAAGGAAAATTGATACTTATCTTGAGTCGGGGATAATTCAAGAGGTTGTGAGATCCTAGTGACCGGAAATCGTGTTCTATTGTCAATATCGGTCACTCTATTGTTTATCCTCAATTCTGATCTTTCTCTTATGTCCATAAGATTCTCCGAATGTGAGAGAGGACTATTCCAAGAAGAAGTGTGGTCATAGGGTGGGATGTATGGGTGGGAAGAGAATGATGGATGAGAAGAATATCGGGACATGGTCGTGGAGATCGGGAAAGAAGACCACTGTGCCGACATCTTGTCAAGAGGGATGGAATGATCAGCGAACACGATTTGCTTGCAATTGCAAGGTCTTTGACGTACACAAATCAAACACAAAACAAACACGTTGATTCACCCACTCAACTCAGGTGAAGGCACGTTAGGGTTTGGCCGCTTATCTTTTCAATTTTTAATTTAATGACAAAACAATCTTGCAGATTAAGCGGAGCTGTTAGGTGCCGAGATATTTCACAAAGACTGTCCCGAGTTTATACAACTAGTTGCACCTACTCTCAGCCAGTATAGGTGTAAGTACGGACCGTAAACGGCTACCCGTGTTACTTGAGGACGGTGCCTTCCGCGGTGTCCTCTAAACCACCTACTCTGCTAAGGGAAGTCGGACCGTAAACGGCTACCCGAGACCCTCACTGAAAGTAGCTAATTATATTAAACTCAGTAGTCTGAATGAAGCATTTCAGTTTTTGGCTCTACCCTAAGGTGTGCGATCTTGTCCTTACACAAACAATGAGTGGGTTTCTCTCCACCAAACAAGAGTTAATTTTAGGTCAGTTTATTTGCAGTCACCTTGATTAGCAGTCCCAATTTTAGATTAAGGTTACCACTGTAGTTTAGGTGAGCACAGAAATTCACGCCTAACGAGCAGTCCCAATTCCGTTAATTCCTAAGTTGTAAAACTTGAGGAGGGAGAAGCGAAAAAGCCGATGCAAGCGTAAATCAATGATGCATGCTTAAGAGAAGGACTTACAGTGAATCCTCGTGTTCTTCATGCGGGATGCAAGACAAGGAATTTTAAATTTACACTAAATGATATGCACAGATGAAAAACGCCATAAACAGATAGTTCTATTAGCGGGAAGAATTGATTTAAAATTTGGCTAATGTTGAACGATCTATAGTGCGTTTAATTAGTGAAAAAGTGTGGCCTAGAGATTACGAGCACAATCAAAGATAAACAGGTAAGCGTATATGTGCCTAAGTCCTACGCCACTCAAGTCGGGTCCCAACCACACAGAAGGGGTTGAAACAGACCCGACACACCACATAAATGTTCAGTCTTAATTATTACAAGGGTTCAAAGAGAGGGACCCTGAGAATATTGCAGAAAATAAAATCTACTCTAAGCTCTCTCTCTCTCACAAATTTTTGTCCGTGCAGATCCTTGATCGAATCAAATTTTCGCTCCCAGTAGTCTGCAAAGAGAGAAATTGCGGTTAGTAAATGGAGAAGTAAGAGAGAAAAATAAAATGCAAAAAAAAATGGCACAAAAATTAATTTTCACAAAAATCAATTATCAAATTGATTTAAAACGCTAAAAATTCGCCGTTCCCCGGCAACGGCGCCATTTGATGAGTGCGAAATCCACCTCTTTAATATCGATGAATTGTAGTATAGGAGGTGAAAATCGGTCGATCAAAAACCACAATCTTTGAATGTTGTGGAATATTTTTTACTTGGCAAGTTTACCAAGGTCGAACTCAGGGAACGGTGATTTTTAGTTGCGCGGTCTTAAATCAAATTTAAGTAATTAATTAATGCTCGGTTAATTTCTGTGTTGAGAAAAAATACAATGCAATGCAAGATGCAAATGCAAGGAATTATACAGAGATGATTAAGCTCAGGACCTGTGAAGTATAAAATTCAAATCTCAATTAAACTATCAATTGATTCTCCAAAGATTATCACAGATTAAAAGAGATCATTAACACCCAGAAAACTGATCAACTCCAAGTTACAAAACAATAGATTTAATCAATGAATATGCTCCTCAAAATTGATCATCGATCAGATAAGTCGAGAGTTAGATAAGTTGATCCTCAATTTGTCCCCTGTAAAGATTAAATCATTGGGAATAATCAACAATAAAACAAGGGGTTAATCAAATTGAAATCCTTAACGGAGCTCCTGCAACATGTTTATCGTTAATTTCTCAAGCACAAGTATGTCAAAATAAGCCTGCAAGAGTCAATGATGATCTTCAAATAATAATTGATAACAAACACCCTCAGATCAGTTCACAAAACTATGCTAAATGGTAGAGCATGAAAAGAGCTTCAAAACGACATATTATACGCTAAAATCGGAGTCCAGATGGAGAAGATATGCTAAAATGAAATTTCAGGGACTAAAATGTAATTAAAATAAAGTTTTTCCTTCAAAAAGGTCCCTGCAAGGACTTATCTGCAATTTAGGAAAGTCGGAGGTCTTCACTGCAATTTACCCCTGGCGGGGGCCTTCTTGTAATTTATAAAAAACCTCAGGGGCCTTCGCGCAAATTTTCCACGTGCGCACGTGCGTTGCACGTGCGCCCCTAGGCTTGGTGGCGGGCGTGAGGCTCGGGTGACCGAGCCTGAGGTTCGGGGTGGCTCGGTCTCCCGAGGCAGAGGTACGGGGAGCTTGGCTCA